>CM062818.1:576463745-577063745 GCA_031772625.1 Pinus tabuliformis
TATGATTAGTTTCATTTAGTTTCCCTTGCATTGCATCCACCCTCTATATTGCTCTTAATCGAGTCTATGCATTTGTTTGTTTTCTTATTGTATACCATGCATGTTGTTTTATATTCAGCCTCCATTTGCTTAGTTCTTTTGGTTTTGCTTCATCTTTTCATGTATTTTCTATTTTATTTTTTTTAATAAGACTTTGCATGAAATATGTTCTTGTTTGTCTCAGTAGACAATGTGGAAAAACTTGAAAAGGGAAATTGTGATGACGACAATGCTTGGATAATCTATTACCTCTTCTCTATCTTGGGTTTACATATCCTTAAATTCAATGATGTCTGAATGGAAAATACGATCCACTCAAGAAGAAAGCCTTGGGTAAAACTATAAATCCCATATATATTCTAGGATCCTCATTCCTAAACTTTGTGTCATAAGTAAGGATAAGGGGAGAATATAAAGCGATAAAATCAATATTAGAGCTTATATAAATACTTTTCTCAAGGGGAAAGCTCCTCTTCTCTCAATAAGTCATGATCCCCCTTCTTCCCTTGGAAAATAATAATTATCAAAACAGATTCCTATTAAATAAATAAATAAAGAGTGAAATAAGGGAAAGGCTTTCTATGCAGGGAGGTAAAGCAAGTGACTTCATCGGGGTACTATCTAGAATCACTGGAAACAAAGCAATGTTTTTTCTCTTGTATTGAATCTGTCGAGATAATCTCCAGGCCTTCTAGTAGTGCAACAACACCAAATATGAAACTCATACTCTGAATATCTTAAACTCATAATGCATATTACGCTTTCCTAGATTGAAGCAATTGTGATTTGACAAGATTTGCTATGTGTTTAACTGTGAAAGGAAATGGAGGGGACTATATATGTAACCGTTTTAAGTAGGGAAGCTAAGGTAATCCATAAGATGAAATCAATATTTCATAAAAGACTGATACCTTAAACTTACACAATTATATTTAAACAGAGAAGTTGGAGTTCTACAAGTGTGTCCAAATGTTGTCACTATGATCAACAACCACACAAATTTTGTTCAATCTTTAATTTTGGAACCTACTGAGGATCTTACAATTTGCCACTATACGGTCACTCCATGGTTTTTTGATGTTTTGAAAATAATTTAAGTCTTCAAGACACTTTCATTCACATGCAGAGTCTTTGATAACTTCATTAGAAAACTTCCTTTATGCAAACGTGAACATGCACAGCACCATCCATCAAGAGTGTGCTTGTGAAATGTTCAACTCATGACGACAACTAGTTCACACTGTCATCCACAATCTCCCTCATTTTGTTTGTGTTTGTACTTTTAGTATGGATAATTTTCTCAACTGTCTCTTTTGCACACTTTCTATTTCACAAGTGTCACCTTCACATTGTTCACTTTTTCTTGTTTCACTTTAATAAGTGTCATTTTCATGTTATCTTCACTCTCCTATGTGTCATCTTATGTTTTCTTCATGTCACATAAGTCAATTTTGTCATTTATACTCCTCTACATGTCACAGATTTGCAAATTACCGAAGTTGGTTTTGACACATCTTGAGAAACACAGGGTAGAGGGATGAGGTGATTACTCTTTCATGATAATTTCATGTGATGCAACTTTACTTATTATTTTATTAGCTTCTTTATTTCACTTGATTATGTTAATATTTTGTATCATTAAACATCTCCCAAATGACAAATAAGAATGGGACAAGGGACACAAAATGTAGGATATCAACCACGGAAAAAACCTCTCCAAGTTGAGAGGAAACCCAAACAAATTCTTCTTCTTATGGAATATTCAAGTGATGAGCTCCAATACCAATACCCTTGACCTACTAACCTATCCAAGACCAAGTCACAAGGCTTCCTTGAAGTAATTCCTCTTCCTTGAGACAACAATAGACAAATTGATTATCCCACTAAGGATCTCATCTTCTCTTAAGATTTCATCCTATTGGGTCAGACCTACAACTCTTTGCTTCTTCAAAAACCCTAGTTGTAGCATGTGTCAGTTACCAACACTAATTTTTTACCCTGATTCTCTTTTCTTGGATGGAGTCTCCTTCTTTTGCAATTTGGTTTGTATTATTGACTTTCTTTCCTCCTTAATTTGGCCTCCTAAGATGCCAATGATAACTTTAACTTCTTCTATAGTAGAGAACACTAGTTCTCCTCGCATGTGGGACATGAATTTCTCCAAAACATATCAAAATTCCTTAGGCTCCTTCTCCTCCTTTTCTTCGCTTGATGGAAGACTTCTTCTCTTGTGTTTCTCCCACTTTTTCTCCTATTTTATATGATTCATCAATTTCCCTTCATGTGAGGCCGAGTCCTCTATATATACAATAGTTTTCCCATGAAATAAGTCGATTTGGGTAAGTGTGTAGGTCAACATGCTCTTCTAGAATGATATTCGTCTTCCTTTGAGGGATGACTTGAAATAGTAGTTATGACAAGGTATTGGAGGGTTTGTGACACAAATAAATTCTCCTTTTACAATATGTAAGATTCCCAAATGGGTCTTCAATCCATGACATTGACACAATAGACTTTATGACATGATGACTAAATCTAATAGCTCACAATCAATGATTTATCTATAAAATAAAATTCCTTAAGAATGAAACAAATGACTCAAGAATAAGATAAATAATTTTATTTTTCCTTATTGGCATCAATTACATAAATCATGATTACACATGTCATTATGAAGACCGAACCGAGTTTCATATTTTCAACACTCCCTCTTAACTAGGGAGGTATTCATAATCCATACAAGGCACTTGGACATTATCAATCTGAAGAATTCTCATAATAAGAGTATGATTGGCAAACATCTATTTAGCAGCATATCATCCAACATTGTCACATAGAAAGGCCTTGACTAACTACTCTATCTCTCCACAAAAGTAGAGCACAATGTTGGCAATACCAATGAGTTATAGACACGCTCATCATTATCTCTCTAGAAAGATACCCTACTCAAGTTTCTCGGAGTATGCTGCACTAGGAATATTCTTATCTTGGATTCCCATTCTTTAAATAATATTGGTCCTCTACAACTGCTCTTATCATGGATTGCCTGACACATTCTCAAAGAGTATCAGATGGAAAATTCTTACCCAATCCTCCATTCTCTCTTCCCAAGTGAATAGAAGAATGTTATTTATATCTCTCCCTCTCAATTAGGTCGGATATATCCATTCCATTGCAAGAATGTAGCCATTCCTATAAGGAATGTACCCAAGCTCCCTCTTAACTAGGGACTTGACTAAGCTCTCGCTTTACAAGGGACTTGCTTCTAGCTACTCGTTTGGTGGAGATCATGGGACAACCGGCCGCTTGAAGATATCATCCTTTCTATGTCATGAAATTATTTTTCTTTATTGACGAGTCTTCCTCTTTTTGGGACTTCTTTGTAGGGCATTGACCATCCATCCCTTTCTTTCATGAATCATGTCAGTCATGTCATCCATTCTTTCATTTGAAGGTGATCTATTAGTCCATATTTGGCCTTTCCTTAATCCCTTGATATCTTCTTTGCACCATGTTTCCTTCAGGATATTTCATCCTACCACATGAATGTCAGTTTTAGATGACATATACATCTCTTCCTTTGGTAGCCCTGCATTAGAAAATCCAAATATTTTTCAAAAATAGAAAATTAACATTAAACTAAAAATACCTTTGTGATGGTCTTTCAGCATGACATCTCCTTTTGTGCATCATCATCCTCCATATATATTCATACATATCCAAAAATATATACAACATCAAGGGTCTCTTTCTTTTTCAAACATTATCAGGATCTTCATATCTCTCCCATGGAGGTATCATAGTCAAATCTTCTATTCCTTGGATGTTGATTTCCTTGTTCATGGTTTCATTTTTCATGATCTCTTCCTTTCTTTATTAACACATTTCCTCTGAGGAACTTCCAATCATAGTTTCCTCAACTTTTTCAACCACGTCATATTTCATATGAGGATATATTATGTTGATTTTATCTAGTCAATGTGTGAACCATGCCTTCATGCATCCTTTCATAGTAGGAGATCCTTTATTTTGATCATGCTCTTGAGGTAGAGAATTCATTCATGATATTTGCAACCATATCACATGACTCTATTTTAACAAGTATAAGAATACATACCTTATCTCTTTCCTTTTGTCATCTATACTTCCTTCAACAGCTTCCTTGATTTAAATAACTTCAATCCTTTTACCTCGTTCACTTGCCTGTTCATCACACAATCATCCCATGAATCCCATACAAATTGGAATTTTTGAGGAGACACTTGCTTCTTCCAATAGGTGAACCTTCCAATGAAGATTGAAACAGACGATCTTGATTATCCTCATCCTAAAAATTATTCTTTTCAATGATGTATGATGAGCTCTATACTAGATGAATTTCTTTTTCTCATAAGTACTCCTTATTCTTCTAATGAGGTTACCAAGAGCTTCACCCTTCTATACCAATAGAATTCTATTCCAACTATCTTTCATGCTTCTTTATGATGATGTTTACGAGATCTTTCTTTTGATTATATGATCCTATGATGGCATCTCCTAATATGATGCATCCTATCATCATCCTAATGATTCCTATCATGATAGTTATAACTTTACAATAGAAATTTTGAAACGAAAACTTGAAAAGAACTAGGTGAGGAAGACTGTCTCAATCATAGTAAAGATATTTTACTTCCTCATTCTTGTATTTCTTATTTTCATATTCTTCTACCTCTTCAGTGATATGGGCTTCTTCCCTTGATTTTTTTCTTGTTATCCTTCTTGAGCTTAGGATAGTCTCTCTTGTAGTGCCCATATTCTTGACATCCATAACATGTTCTTCTTTCATTTATGAGGGCCAAATTTCCCAAACTTCCCTTTTCTCTTTGCCATAGTGGCATATTCTTGGGTTTTTAATTTGATCCTACATAATATTTTGCCTTCAACCTTATTTCTTCAATTTTTCATAGTGACCATATATATTTGAATGGAGTAGCTTCTTTCTTCTCATAAATTCTTGATGTAAAATTAGCCCATTCTTCTGGTAGTGCATTTAGTAGTATGGTAATCATCTCCTTGTCAGACATAATCTCCCTCAGATGTTGAAGTTGATCCATTATTTCAGATATCCTCATAAATTATGTGGTTTTTCATTCTCATCTTGATATCCTTATCTTGTAGAGTTCTTTATGTAATGAGATAACTTCTCCTGCAGTTCTTACAGAGAACATCTCTATCAGTTTGTTGTATACTTCTTTTGAAGTTTCAAGTTTAGATACATATGGAATGAGGGGATCCGTGAAGGATTCTATGAGAATCCTTTGATCCATTACCATGTTCCATGACCTCATTTTAGATGAGGTTTAGATCTACCATTTTCTATGAGGTTTATGGAATTCGTGTGTGCAATCCATGTTTGAGTTGTTTTAGGATGCATTTCTCTCTCCTATTTTATGGGTTCCACACTTAGAATTTTTGAGAGATCTTCTTCATCCTTCAGCTCAGTGCAAGTTCTAAAGGCATTAACCCTGTCACTAGGTGATGAGCACAACTTATTCATGAGCCTCATTAATATATATTCTTGCCATACTTGTGCACTAAGTCTTTTTTTGGGTTTCCTCCCTCTCACAGTGCATTATTGCTTCCTAAGAATAACCCACCTAGCCTTGTGTTGCCTACCTTAGTGAAAATCTCATTCCATATGAACAAGTAGCCATTGTTGGAGATAATTTCACCCTCCCAAGACCGAGATCACTTTGAAGAAATGAAGTGCACTTTGAAGAAATGTAACACTCATAAAAAAAAAATTGAAGCACACTTCAAACACTCAGCGAAAAAGTGCATGGCACACTCTTTAAGAATGAAGCCTCTGAGTGCCTAGCACACTCTTGAAGCCTGGAGTTTTTGAGCGCATGTAAATTTCATTAAGCACAAAGCCTTAAGGGGCATAGTGAAACATGAATCCTTCATCCTTCCCATTGAACACGTGGCCCACTCTTGAAGCTTGAAGCCTCTGAGCACATGGTTCACTCTTGAAGCATGAAGCCTACATCCTTCTCTTAAAGAGGACATGGTGCAATGACAAAGCCTGAAGCCTTAATTTGTGTACGCTCCTTCAACGTGAAGAGTTTTTCCCTCCTAATTTCTCTTGAACACACAAGCACACTATGAAGGCTCAAAGTCTAACACCTTCATCCCTTTGGTGTGTGCCCTTGCACCCTCCGTTTCTCTTTCAGCACATGAGCACACCTAGAAGGCTTGAAGCTTAACCCTTTTGTCCCTTTGGTGTGTGCCCTTGGACCCTTATTTATTCCTTGAGTGCATGAGAACACTTGGAAGGATTCAACGCTAGCCCCTTTTTGCCTTCAATGTGCTCCCTTCCACCCTCCTTAGCTTCGTTGAGTGCATGAGTGCATCTTGAACCAACGAATGATTATCCTTCGTGCTTCGGACCTGTGCCCTGCAACCTTGAGTTCTCTCTCTCTTGCTCGAGTTTACAAGAGCATCTTAAAGTCCTCTTATGAGCCTTGACAAGTTGTATTATGCCTTCCTAATCAAGCCTTGTTCTTTTAACCCTCTCATAGGCCCATCATGAGTTGATCATTCCATGAGATAGGAAGTGATAGAATAGATGTTTTAAGACCAATTTTTCCTTTCCATAAATGGTCTTCATTAGAAATCGCACTATCTTTTCATAAAAAAATGTTATGATCAAGGATGAGAGTGTTATAGACATTTTTGTGCCTTACAGCTATAAGCATGAAATGTCCATAATTCAAGGGATCCAAAGTCCCTAAAGATGTTGTTACAACTCCTAAAGCAACAAGGTCAACCAATGACAGCTTCTCCCAGAAGTTCTCCACCAAAAACCACTCAGAAACAGTCAATTCAGGATCAATTCAGAGGCTCCACTAGCTGTCTGCGCTGAAATGTAGAGATTACACTGGCTAGGTGCACTGCAACGCAGGTAGAAGCACTACCAGGGTGCGCTGAGCGGGAAATGACAAATGGCAAGTTCATTCAACGAGGTGGAAAGACCCTGGAAGCTTCCAGAATCTTCTCCAATGACACTTGCCTCAATGAATTCGACTAGTGATGAGTAAGACGTTCTCAACCTCCAAGTGGAAGCAAGAACTAACAGAGAGAAGCCACAAGTCAAAACATAAGCTGACTCATCCTCTCTGCTTACATCTATATATGGATCTCTCACCCAGAGGTTCAGGAGGCTGGAATTTTGGTATTTGCAGAGAATTGCTGTTGGTTTGAGATTGAGATTAGTACATTGGGTGATTTATGCTTTGTTGGAGGAGAAGAAGGGGTTCCTTTGCTGGGAGGTAGATGCTGGATCGGGCCTCACTTGGTTGTATCTCCTCTTGGACTTTATTACTCTATCAATAAACTATTTGAGTTTCTCCTACATGTTGTATACCAATGATGTTTTGTTATGCTTACATGTTTAGCTTAATCTGATCTTGAGCTTTTTATGAATGTATATCTGTATCTTCTTGTAGTTTCTCTCTCTTGTGATCTTGCAGGAATTCTGTGAAGTTGGGCCGGTGAGAGAGCTGGGAGCTGGGAGCTACTGAAGAGAGGAGGGATTGGATCAACAAACTTGCGAAAGACACAGGTTAGTTAGATCTTGCTTCCTCATTTACATTCCATAAAGAAGAATACTCGAATAAGTTTCCTTGTTTGTTGCTAAGGCACTATCACCTCTTAGAGTGGGATAGGGGCATTCCGAATTGGATACTTTTCCCAACAACAAATTGGCGACTCCGTTGGGGATCGTATATTGTTGGTTTATTTGTGTTTCTATTTTGTTCTTCTCATAAACTCAGGAGTGCCGAATCGAAATGCATTTGCTATTTTCAAATGCAAAGTAGAGATCCGCCACTCTAGTCCACTCACTGGGCCTGTTTTTATGATCTGAACAAATTGATCCACAAGTTCTCTAACAGCCCTTTGTGATAGATCTTAGTCCTCCTATAAATCATCCTCCTAATTTTACCTAATTGATAGCTTTTATCCGGCCAAAAACTGTAGATTTAACTGCAAACCGTAACCCAGAACCCAGAAACAACTCTCGTTTCTGCTTCAGCGCAGACTCTATGAAGAGGTTCTGCATTTCAATGCAGGTCTCGTGAAGGCTACCTGCGCTGAATGTCAAAACCTCTGTGTTGGGAGTGCACTGATCAGTCTTTGCCTTGTGCAGCTGTGGTTCCCTGATTCCTTTTGCTCAGTTTCATCTCTATTTTTTGCAGCCTGTTATCAGTCAGTTTACCTATCTGAAACCCCTTTTCTTTGCCTCAATTCCGCCTCAGTTGTATAAAGAAACTGTATTTGTTCTTTGTGTATTTGTTACATCATTTGAAGTTTCCCATTACAAAAGTAAACTAGTCATACTGTCGCCCTTAGATCTAGACCTGTCATAAGTGTTGTTTTGATCTTAGGAGTGAGTTTGTTTGCTGTTCACAGTTGATTGAACTTTTACTTTTGTCGTTTGGTTTGAATTTATGCATTTCTAGTGTCGAAACAAGTAAATAATAAAGTTTCGTAATTATCTTTTTGATTTTGAAAAAGGAACTTGTTTATGTTTTCAGTTGAAATCGAATTCAAATTTGTACAACAGCTTTCTTTTTAGGCATCAATATTAAGAAAGCGAAAAGAAATACATGCATTTGTGCATTTGCATTTTGATAGTTTGCATGGTTTGATTTAGGGAAAAGTGCATTACAGTGTGCTCTATGCTCTTTGAGAAAAGTTTGTGTCTTCCTTTTCCCCTTGTAGCTAGGATTTTCATTGTTGAAAAGATAATAAAGCTTGCTTATCATCTTTAGACTGCATTTAGGAATTGTATCATACATCTCGTGGTGATCCAGAAAGACAAACTTCTAAGAAAGATCAACCTAAAATAAATTGAATGAACTTAACAACGCTTTGTAACTTAACGCACAACATAGAGGTCTAGGCTAGAGACGTGTTCCGGCGTCGTAAAGCCTGGTGACTGTCGATCTCGCTGATGGTGGGTGATTCCTCCTGAGGGACGATAGCGCCAGTACGGATTGTGCTCCCACGTACCATCGAGTATATATTGGGAGACCCCTATAGGCATAAAACCTTTATCCTTAGGAAGCCATGTCGGCCGCCCTACTGATCGCAATGCACTGAACACAGCATTCAAGAAGATTGACCACCCGTACCTTAAAAAGTATTCTGCGGTTTTGCGAAAAGTTTGGCACACCCTCTACCTAGAACTCCAGAGTAGTTCCTTTTGGCCTTTTTCAGACTCTATAAAGGAAAAAGTCCATCCGAGAATTTGTCGCTTCGAGCTCGTTAAAACATCGAAGGAGACTAGAGTCATCTTTAGCTTTTTCTTGACTCTTTAAAATTGAAAAAGCAAGTTGTGTCTAAAGCGTCGTTAAAATTTATTTTAAATGGAACAATCACCCCTTTTTCCTGCGTTGATCTTTAGGTTGAGAAAATGGAACCCACCAACCAAGGAATTCCCCTTGGTGGAAATCCTAGTCCCTTCTCCTCTTGGGGAGATGTTGGTGCGCCCCATATGGCCACATTGTCGCTTCCAGGAATGACGATTGGCTTGCCGGTCTGGCTCTTCTCAACCAATGTCATTCAGAACACCACTATTCTTGAATAGTCGAATCAACAGTTAGACCAGTCCAGAGTTGCCCACCAGCCTTCTACTTCTTCTAATTCTTCCTCTCCTCCTTCCTCTTCGCTTGACGGAACTGGTAAAACAAAAAACCAAGTTCCTAAGGAGAAGAAGGAAAAGAAGAAGAAAGAGAAGAAGAAGAAGGAGCCAAAAGCGACTGGGGGCAAACAAGTGTCGTCTGACAAAAATCCACACACAACACTGACTAGGCCTAAATCGCCATGTATCATATGCAAGGGAGACCACTTCCACAGAGATTGTCCCTGAATCCCTCGGATACTAAGGGACTGGTCTCCCCGTTTGCACAATCTGGTGGCATCAACCTCTGATAGCCATGTTGAATGCCCACCGTCAACTAGCGAAAGTGAAGTCCTTGGACAAAAAGGGAGAACGAAATCCCCCTGTAGACTGTGCGAAGGCAACCATGCCATCCACCATTGTCCCTTCTTAGACGAAGCGAAAAGAGTTTTGGATGATCGTCCGGTTTCACCGTTACGACTTCCTCCTAGATATAAAAAACTCTTGCCGAGTCCTTCGTTAGTTGAAAATCTAGCTGTCCTGCTCAAGTGGTCAGCTGAAGTGCCAGTCATTGAAGATGAACCAGCTGAATCCATACCTGACGAAAGTCAAAAGGTCGAGGCGGCAGTTGACCCGGTCTTGCCTTCAGAGGATTTATCTTCGAATGATACAGTCACTGAAGAGAATAAAGATGACACCATCCAAATTCTCTTCATCAACACAGACTCCGACGAGCATGGGGGCACTCCCCCCATTCCTTTATCGCAGGAAGGAAGTTCGTCAGAGCGATACCCGGCCGTTTACTCGGTCCCACCACCAAGCAACCTGGTTGTCTCCTTCAACTGGAACCAACTAGGCAGACCCCGTTTGCCAGCAAGCATACCATTCAAAATTATCGTCCAAATATACAGAATGGTCATGGCTGGCACCATCATTGATGAGGGGGCATCTGTGAGTATCCTTTCCTCTATTGCTTTGAAAGCACTTGGTTCGCCAACGCTTTTGCCTGAAATGAGAAATCTGACAGGCTTTGATAAAGGAACTAGTCGACCTTTAGGGATCCTCCCCAATGTGCCCATAACATTGAGAGGGAAGACCGTTCAAATGAACGTGATGGTCGTTCAAGGACCCTTGGATTATAACCTACTCCTTGGATGAGACTATATATATTGCATGGGAGCCATCGTCTCCTCACTCTTTAGAGTAATGTGTTTTCCGCGCGAAGGAAGAGTGGTCAAGCTCGTGGACCAGCTTTCATTTCCTGGATCATACATCGCAAATAGTCATATACCATCCCTAAATGGTCTCTTCACGTAAGAAATGTCTCAACCCACGGTCCGTCCTCCCGATGAGCGCGAGTAATTCGGAGGGATATGACTGGAACCCAGGGGGCATGCATCCTGGTCTGCTTTGGCAGGAAAACTTTGGGTATAGAGTAGGTTTCCGCGGGAGAATATGACTAGTCTATACCCCGTTTGTCTTGGAAGAGGGGTTATTCTAGAATAAGATTCTTTTGTCAAAGTTATGTGTTTGGCGCTCGTTGTCACTCACCTTTGTCTATCTCGGTAGACACCGCCGAATAAATATTTTGTTTGAAAGATTAATAGAACAATCTTTGGGTAACCTGAAAGAGGTAGGCCTCTCCCGGTTAAACAAATGTTTTTCCTGCAAATTGAGGGGTAACCTTGAAACTTTACTTTATGCCTGGGGGCATGCAAACCTTTCTGAGTGCAAGCAAGGGGCGGCTATTTTTTCTTAATTTTTTAGGACCTCTAACCCTTTAAACTCATAGGATTAGTTGCTTCCGAACTTGCGTAAAGAAAGGATTCCGGAGCAAAGCTTTGTAAGGCGCAAGCTCCATAAAAAATGGCATCTTACATGAGACATTCTTATCATATGACTGGATAATCGAGTAGTTTTAGCGGATAGTTCATGCTCGTTAAAAAATAAACATAATATCGAGCAGTGTTTTTCCACGTTTAAGCTCATTAAAAAAATGAACTATCCTCCGGTAAATAACCACCATGAATGTAACATTATCATCTATTAAAGCCTTGGTCGTGTTTGCACCGTCACCTCCACTTTTCCATTGGCCGATCATTCACCTCCATATTGATTGTTTACCCATTTTGAGGAACAACTGCGAAGAGTGATTTCATTAGCCATCCTTGTGACACTGCCGTGATTGGAAAATTCCAAACCTTACCTGGAATCAGCTGCTAACCCGTTTTATCACTCGTTCCTCAAAAGACGAGTGTTCTTTAAGCTCTTTTCATCTGACTCATAAAATATGAAAAGATTGCTGAGTTTTGGCCTTCCAGCTCGTTAAAGCGACCGGAAGTGCTATCCCTCCTCTAGATTTTAATCTTTTTGGACCTGAGGGATTATTGCACAAAAAGATCGATTGCTTGTTTTGTTCGTCTCATTAAAACGATCAAAAACTCATCCCTTCTGTATTGTTTTATACTTTTTCGGACTTAAGGGATTAGATGACGAAAAAGGACTTTCGGAGTTGAATTTACGTACCTTTTCAGACTCTCTAAAAATGAAAAGGACTGAGTTATCTTTGTCGTTAGACTCGTTAAAAACATTAAATAGCGACAAACTTGTCTTTAGACGAGAACGAGTTTCACTATCGCTAGGCTCGTTAAAACATAGCGATGGGTTTGCCCGAAGGGCAAATTATAGAACAAGCATATGTTATCCTCCTCAAGCTTGACAAAAATAAAGAGGTACTGGTCAGCAATGACTGGGGAAAAATTGGGAAGAAACTCAAAGAACTTTATTGGTAGCAAGTCGCTCTTGAACATGACACTTCCGCTCCGTGCGTGAGTCGGGTTGGGTTGTTTCATTCACCGGTCACATCACCATGGTCTCGCCATACCATCCACCTTTGGGGTAAATGCTACCAATCCATCACACAAGTGTCGCCGATATGTTCAAGAGAATTCATCCAGAGAAGTCAACCGTGTCCCATCCACTACCATACATTATCCTTCATTCTTTCATGACCGCCACCCTGAACCAGATATCATCAGATCGTTTTCACCTCCATCAAAATCATTTTCTCCGTTCCGTGTCACTGATGTGGGATACATCAAGGCCCTCCTTTGACAGATCGCTTCTTGTCGACATCAGCTCATTATCCAAGAAGTTGATCTAGGAACAACCCCTTCAGTACTTTGAAGCTTGCATGCCTCAATGGCAAGTTTCTCACTTCTGGCGACAGGTATACATCAATGACCTTCGACCGAAAGATTTTGCGTGGTGTTCGACGCCAAGTCCTTTATTCACACCACGTGAATTGTACTGCAGTACCTTGAGGGTCATTATCATTATCGGTGATTCCTCTCGCGCTTGTTAACGGTTTACCTCATTGACCGGTAATCAAGCGATGTCTTTCCATGTTCGACTTCAGAACATTTCTCACATGGATCGATTTGTACTTAGAGTTAAGACCGAATGAGTTTGAAGACCCCGGATCTAGTTTCATCCATCCAGGCTGCGATATATATTCAGGAAAATAAAGACATTGACATGTACAACATTGCAGCAGATAATCATCCTACCAAAATGATGATGATTTCATCAAAATCATCAGTCTACCATCAGACGATTGTCTGTTCTATGTACAGAAAAATGAATTTATAAAGCTGAGCATGGGAATGCCCGCCTCAGCTAGATCATGAAAAGCAGCATGAAAAATAATGTATTGTATTGTATCTTATTACAGGTCTCCTCCCAGCATTGGAAGAACTTCGGATCCTCCTAATAAAGCATTTCACCCGATAAACGACCTCATACTTTAGGGGGCAACTGTTATAGACATTTTTGTGCCTTACAGCTATAAGCATGAAATGTCCATAATTCAAGGGATCCAAAGTCCCTAAAGTTGTTGTTACAACTCCTAAAGCAACAAGGTCAACCAATGACAGCTTCTCCCAGAAGTTCTCCACCAAAAACCACTCAGAAACAGTCAATTCAGGATCAATTCAGAGGCTCCACTAGCTGTCTGCGCTGAAATGCAGAGATTACACTAGCTAGGTGCACTGCAACGCAGGTAGAAGCACTACCAGGGTGTGCTGAGCGGGAAATGACAAATAGCAAGTTCATTCAACGAGGTGGAAGACCCTGGAAGCTTCCAGAATCTTCTCCAATGACACTTGCCTCAATGAATTCGACTAGTGATGAGTAAGAGGTTCTCAACCTCCAAGTGGAAGCAAGAATTAACAGAGAGAAGCCACAAGTCAAAACATAAGCTGACTCATCCTCTCTGCTTACATCTATATATGGATCTCTCACCCAGAGGTTCAGGAGGTTGGAATTTTGGTATTTGCAGAGAATTGTTGTTGGTTTGAGATTGAGATTAGTACATTGGGTGATTTATGCTTTGTTGGAGGAGAAGAAGGGGTTCCTTTGTTGGGAGGTAGATGCTGGATCGGGCCTCACTTGGTTGTATCTCCTCTCGGACTTTATTACTCTATCAATAAACTATTTGAGTTTCTCCTACATGTTGTATACCAATGATGTTTTGTTATGCTTACATGTTTAGCTTAATCTGATCTTGAGCTTTTTATGAATGTATATCTGTATCTTCTTGTAGTTTCTCTCTCTTGTGATCTTGCAGGAATTCTGTGAAGCTAGGCCGGTGAGAGAGCTGGGAGCTGGGAGCTACTGAAGAGAGGAGCGATTGGATCAACAAACGTGCGAAAGACACAGGTTAGTTAGATCCTGCTTCCTCATTTACATTCCATAAAGAAGAATACTCGAATAAGTTTCCTTGTTTGTTGCTAAGGCACTATCACCTCTTAGAGTGGGATAGGGGCATTCCGAATTGGATTCTTTTCCCAACAATAGAGAGTAAAGAAGAAGAGCAAAGATAAATTGCAAAGAAGAAATGGAAAAAATAACAATCATGAAGACATGAAGTAGATAATGGACCAAGACAGAAAGAAGACATTGCATGACGACTCAAAGGATTCTGATATTGATCAAAGAACCTTTCTACGGTGAATATAAGTAACAAATAAGATCTTCCATGAAGATGAAGCACATATCAGATTTATCATCAAGAATTCAAGAGGAAGAGGCAATAAATACAGGTTGGCATTGCCGCCTTGTCATGATGTCTATGTCATCATTGTCAAATTGTAACTTTTACAAGTATCCTCATAATGGTGAATATGTGTCAATGTGTCATGCCACATCATGTGGAATGTAATCATGTATTCTAAATAAAGGAAAAAATGTAATGTGTGGAAGTCCAAGATTCAAATGTGAAACATGAAGAGTCACATAGTCATATATGGACAAAGATTGTATAGAAGTCCAAAGGACACACTAGAAGTCCAAGAGTCATGAGGATATGAAAGGTCATTCCTCTTGTTATAGAAGTAACCTCATAACTCAAGAAAATGGATTTTGGAGGCTTAAGATTTGGAGAGCTAGTCTTGGATTATCTACTTGGCATAGGAAAGAAAACTATTCTTTAAAGAAGAAAGAAGTGACTTAATGTTCCACTATTGGAACTATTGTTTCATAATTCTAATGTTGTACTTATATATTTCACCTTATAATTGAATAGCGACAGGCCAACACATTTTCATGCAAGTATTGTGAATGTGTTAGGACTATTCTTTGGATGTTTGCTATAAATGTTTGATTCACATGTACTAAGGAAATTGAACTATTTCGATGGCCTTGGTACTTGTCTTGTTGAAAGTGTGTTGTATGTGGTTTAGTGATCATTGTGTCTAAATGAACTATTTTGCTAGATAACTAACAAATCTTTCTTTGCTCATGTGTCTCTATTAGGTTAGTACTCCTACGTCCTTCTAGAGGTTCACTTTTGTCTCCCCTCGCTCATGAAAGTCTTCTTTTACACATTAAAATCAATGTTTCACAATGTCAACTTACTTGATTTCTTAAGTTTTATATATATATAGTCTCTTATGTTATTCATTGAAACCAAGGTGAATCTTACAATTACTATCACTAGGTCCATACTTTGGATGGGGCTGCTACTCCAAATGGTGTGAGATCTAATTGGAACTTCACAATGGGGAGACGCTTTGTATGTTGGTGGCATCTCGTACTTTCTGTATAACTATTTTTTAAGTCTTTATTGGTGTTTTCATATTCTTCATTAGTGAAATAAAGTTAAAATTCCTACAATATTGATTTAACCCCCCTCTCAGCATTGTCCTAGTCTCTAACAATCCAAAATCCTCAGCGAAGAGATTTCCATCCTTCGTTAATATTAACGAGGATCTATATCCTAAGGAATCCTTCATGGAAATACTTATTACAATTGAAGAAGATCACAAGGGATTCAGAGAATAAGATCACACCCTTCATGAAAAGGAATTTGTGAAATTGTATGATGACAATTTTGAAATTTTGTTTATGCTCAAGAATATTTTTAAGGAATGAGGAAGAGTTGATTATGAGGCCATTACCAACCTAGAAGGAAATATCATAAATGCATGAGCATGTGATATTTGATATGGTAAGGAATGTAAGACTCTAATGGACTTGTATAAGTGGTCCATTGAAAGTGGATACAGATTAACATTTCAAGGGGCATCGGTAGAGGTAGATTCCAGCTCAAAGCCACCACCACGACAATAGGCAAAACAACATGCATGACCTCAACAATGGGCACTCTCACCATCGATAATTTAGCTAAGGTAGTACCTAGTCTAGGAAGCTCCTAGGAAAATAAAGAGGAGACCCAACATATAGCCAAGAGATAGGGAAATCCACTACAAGCCAATCCAAAGGTACCCACCCTACATCTAGTGGAAATTTCAAGAAGCTTCTAGGAGAAGTTTGTTATTTCACAACTATCATTTTCCAAATATTCTTGGTGGTTTTATAAATACCACTAGTGGTTTTTGGTGAAGCTATTTACTCTTGACTGTATATATTGTTGTATCACAATCTAGCCTAGCTAAAGGGTCAAATATTTTAAAAGAAAGCTCCAACACATGATCAGATTTGCAAGTTTGATGACACCTCTCGATATTTGTTGGTAGCTTTACAAAGGAAGACATTTTGGGTTTTCTAGAAAATATGTTTTAAGGGAGCCATTTAATAACAAGTATTTGTTTACTCTTGTATTGAAGAACTTAGGATGAAAACTTGATATTAGTGACCCTGCAATATGTATGGAAATATAAAGATGAAAGGCTATCTTTGGGCAACTTCTCAAAAGATCAAGATCCTTAAAGGAGATGCTGATCCACGGAAAGATCTATATGTAACTTGGGAGTTCCAAATCTCTCTTCCTAGATTTGATTTCATTTAGAAAGTGTCAGGCTTTCGATAAATATACATGGAAGAGACAGGTTGAGAGGAAATGAGCAAATACTCTTGCATTTATTGATGTTTTGTGTGCAATCAACATCCAAATTTGATGTCAACAGAAGAAGAGATATTTGTGGAAGATTCAAAGAAAGTTGGAATGTCGATGATCAAGGTTCAATAAACTTTGGACGAATCCTTAAAGTTACAGGAAATTATGCCTCAAAAGGTTGCATTTGTGTGTCCTCTGAAGATTCCCGTAATCATTCATCAGTATCCTTCAAAAAACATCAAATATTTGCCAAGTTTCTCTGGAGAGAATGACGATGTTACAACCGAACAACATGTCTTAGAATTTGAGTACATTTTGGACAAATTTGAGAAATTATTTATGAAGATGTGTCTTTGAGGTTGTTTTTCATTGATTAAAGTAGGAAGCTCAACAATGGTTCTAGTATTTGGAGGCAAGTTTGATTAGTTCCTGTCCTGAAGTTGTTGCCATTGTGTATTATCCAACAACTCATTCTATTGACTTGGATTTTTATATTAAGAAAAGGAAGCCTTTCACTATGGAGTAGATGTTTCTCTATGCACAGGATATTGAAGATAATCTAGAAGTCTATGGAAAACCTTATTATCAGAGAAAATGTATTGTTGAAATACATGAATTCAAGCAGCCTAAGAATTTAAATCAACAACTTGTTGCAAAAACTAAACAACAATTGGAAAATCCGGAAGATAATTATAATCTTCATGATTTTAGTAATTTTGTGAACAAAGGAGAAACTAGTGAAGGTTCTCAAGTGTTGTTGCAAGAGAACCCAATTTTTTGTCAAGAGATGGCATTACATGAAAATCATCAACATTATGGGGAACAAACTTTGGATTTCACTTTTTAGTCTAAATGGTTGTCAGTAGAAAATGGAAATCAAGTTCCTCACATTCAAGCCTCGAATGTGGAGTTTGTGCAAAGGCCATTGCAAATATAAAATTCCTTTGAAGATCTAGTGGCTGACTATATGGCAGCCTTCTTTGGTCAACAACAAATATCTTTTCTGAGGTATCTGTTATGTTTTTTGTGTGTAATTCTCAAATTGTGCATGCGTGTTTTAATTACAATATTCCTGAAGCATAGATGCATCAGGTCCAGCACACAAATCCTGACCTGATATCATTGGAAGGTGAATTTCATTTGAAGAAATTCAGTTTTGTACATAGGTAGGAACTTGTACATAAATAAGCTCAGATATTGGGCATTTTATTTTTAGTGGTAGTATTTCTAATCCAGTATTTTCAGTTCAAGAATAAAGGAAGAATTCGTGATTGGAGCAGGTATGGGGAGATTTTATATTTTAGAATTTTCATCTTTTGATTCCATGACAAACTAGAGGCTATTGATCGAAGCTTCACAGGGAAAGTGTTCGTCTCCAGTTGGAGCCAGATATTGTAGCACAATATAGGCTAGCTAAAAGGTCAAATATTTTTAAAGAGACTTCCAACACAAGATTAGATTTTGTAAAGTTTGATGGCACCTATCGATATTTGTTGGTAGTTCTACAAAGGAAGACATTCTCGATTTTCTCGAAAATATATTTTTATGGGAACCATTTAATAACCAGCATCTGTTTACTCTTGTATTGAAGAACTTAAGACACAATCCTAATATTAGTGACCCTGCAATATGTATGGAAATATAAATAATAATGGGTATCTTTGGAAGGCTTATCAAAAGATCAAGATCCTTAAAGGAGCCATTGATACACATACATATCTATATTGAACTTGGGAGTTCTATATCTCTTCCCCCGGATTTGATTTCGTCTGAAAAGTGTCAGACTCTGGATAAAGATACATGGAAGAGACAGGATGAGAGGAAATGGCTAAAGACTCTTGCATTTATTGATGTTTTATGTGCAACCAGTATCCAAATTTGATGTCGACAGAAGAAGAGATCTTTGTGGAAGATTTAGAGAAAGTTGGAAGGTGGATGATCATGGTTGGATAAAATTTGGATGGATTCTAAAAGTTACAGGAAACCATGGCTCAAAAGGTTTCATTTGTGTGTCCTCAGAAAAATATTGTTGATGAAACAATTTTACCTTATATCAAGGGAGCTCAAAGTTGTATCTGGGATACGGATTCTACAACATTCTTATGTTGGTTATATTCTAAAGAATGTTTTGTTTGGAATATTTAATGACGAAGGGAATCTTGATTCCAAGATTGATGGTTTCCAGCATACGTTGATAGTTGATTTGTGAAAACTGAGTTTTGTTCAATACAAATTCAATCAGGGAAAGAGTACGATGCCTAAAATTCTGCTTCCAGAAGACATTGGACTGTCACAGTTTAAAGCTTTCCATTCCTGGCATATCAAGCTCTTTGTGTATATTAAGGTTGCTATTCTTCCAAATCCATGGCTGGAGATTGTTAGTGTTCCAGATCAAATTTTCGATGATGGAACAATTTGTTATGTTTACGATGAGACCACAACAAGCCAATCACAAATTAGTAATCAAACTATGGTGAAAGTGATCTAATGCTGAGATGTCTTGAAGTTAGATATAAAATAGTATTATCATTTAGACAGGTTCCATCATAATCGAAGGTTCATAACATTTATCCCTAAAGCCAACATGATCCCCGGATGACAAACTACACGAAACATATGCAAAGGAGTGGTCCTGTAATATGTTTCATTAAACTGACATCAAACAGATCAACGATACTTATTGGTTTCGGCATCATTCCCAGAAACAACCAAGAGGTGCTCCCATAGGCTGTTTGTGGTTTCAAAGAGTTTTATGTGGTTTTGATGACATATACCTGCCTAAGCACCTGGGGCTCGCTCATTATTCGAATGTTGATTAATCAACGTGCCATTCAACCTTACCTCTAACCTGACATACAACAACGACTTGGAAGTCAACATACGATACTCCCATTTTCAAACAATATTGTTTGAATATATATACTCATACATATATATATCTGTAGGACTGAATTCTAAAGGCTCGAAAGTAAATCTGGTAAAGAAAAGAGACTTATATGTTTTAAAAATAAAAGCAATAGAGGATGTAAGTTAATATTACATATATTATATTATTAATATTAATATTATTAAAATTACAGAAGTATTCCTGAATCAAAATAAGTCTCGTGCAGCAAAAAGAGTATTGGCCTATGAAGAGGAAGAGATAGTTATGTTATTTTCTACAAATTAGTTTTGTAACCAATTCTTAGATAGTTAGATAGATAGTTAGGATGGGAGGGGAAATAAAATTCTGGGAATTATATATTGCGGAGGTTTGGAGTCCAATCATTATGACTAGGTATCGTAATAATAAAATCTCTCTCAAGTCTGCAGTTTGATTCCATTTTTGGGTAGTTGTAGTCACGTTTTCCTATTTGTGTTTTTATTTTTTTATTTAATGTTTTCCTTCTTTCAGCGTGAGTGTAATGAATATGTTGGCTTATTTTATTCAGAAAGTTTACTAAGGTTGTTTTTTCCTTTAGTTCAAGACCCTACAACTCTCAAAGTTCCTCTGGCCAATCTATTTTGGAAAGCTAGAGTTTCAAAATTACAAGTTTTTGTTGCAAGCCCTCATGGCCTATCCCTTCGACCATTGATATTAACTATTCCTATTTAATCTTAAGATGTCTCAGGAACTAGTTCCCCCACAGTCAGGAACTGTCTCTGAGGGCTACAACATATATATCGGCCTCATTTTGATGTAAATAAGGAGAAATATTATGGTGTATGGGAAACTCTGTCAAATTTTCTCCAAGATTTGGTGGGAGTTTTGAAATTGTTATGGAAGGAATTATGAAGTGATTTTATGGTTTCCAGTTTTTCTCATGCATGTAATTTTATGAATCCACATTATCTTTTGATGTTATGAAGTGATTTTATGGTTTCCAGTTCTTCTCATGCATGTAATTTCATGAACCCACATTATCTTTTGATGTTTTGCACATGATTAATACAATTTCAAGTATTTTCATGGAATATTATATTATAAACCTGGTTTTTTATGAAGATAAAATGGGATTGTCAAATTAAAGTGGATTCTACATCATTATGATGGTTTGATTTAATTTTTACAAAATTTATCAAATTATTTGAAGAGTATATTGGATTCTTTCATGAATTTTACATGGGTTTTTTAGGAAATGGAAAAAAAAATAAAAAAGTGTGTTTTCTTATGGAGGAATTCTTAATTTCTTAGCTAACCATCTGATTTTAATAGATTTCAAGGAATTTCTAATATCCTTTTGAATTTGTTAAGCATGTACTCCATTTTTCACCTTCTCCAAAACTTTTTCAGTTCATTATGTCAAAACCTAAGCTCATGAATGCTCCAACTGAAGACTAGTGGAAATTCTACCTAGAATAATCATGTTAATGATTGATGGTTTTTCCCTTTACCGAGATTCTTAGAAGAATTATGAATTTTAAATAGAAATTAGAGCTTAATTTGAATGTGATTATTCATTGTTATTTGTACTTTCATGAAAGAAACCCATGATGAATGTTGAATGCATGTGATGTTCATATTTTCAAGTGCATAATAAATATCAATTAGATTATGAGTAGTTTTACTACATTTAACACATATATGAACATAATTTTAGACCCTATTTCAAATGGATGAAAATAATTCTTCATGAACCTTAACTTTCTGTGATAAATTTATGGGGAAGATAAAGTGCATGATACTTAATCCTAAATTAGACACATACAATATAAATAGGATTTAAGACATAATTATACAGTCATTCGGCATAGAACATTCACAAAAATCATCATCAATATTAGATATAATTTGTTGCAACTCTTGTCATCTTTATTTTTCTTGTTGAATTTTGAACACAAGAACAAACAAGCTAAAACATTAGACAAAAATAATGCAGAGATACATTCAATGAGATTGATAATAATAGTAGATGATTTCGCATGCAACATTTCAATAGAAAACCATAATCATAACAACAAACTAAGCTCGCACTTAGTTGTTCCCAAGATCTACACTATAACATATCATAATGTGACTCTAGGGCTCCAACACATTAGATATAGTATAAAATATCAAAAAGATCCTTCAAAACATGTCTTCGATTAATTTTTTTGGACAATGCCATAGAATTAATACCTATAAAAGATCTTATGCAAAAGATTTCCTAAAGATTTTTACAAAATTGGTAAACAGTCCTAGAATTAGAACATAGTAATATTAATTGGAACTAAAATTGAATACAGTATTTAACTTTGGATTTATCAAGATCAATATTTTTATCTCGGTTGTTTCTTACTTTGATAATAAGAAATTTCTCGTACCTTGGCTTAGTAGCTCATTCACTATGACGATCTGGCATTTTATCTCTTTAACTTTTTGTCCCTACATTTCGAAAAATAATAATAATTATTCTATAATAAACTAAATAAATGGTAATTTAACTCTAAAACAAAGTTATATACAGAAAGGAAGGCATGTGTAAATGGAAGGCGTTATGTAATTACGCTTACATTTAGATATTAAACCACTTCAAAAAAAAATTGATGTAGATAATAATGTTTGAGTCCTAAAGACCTTATAAAACTATCTATATTTAATTGCAAAAGTAAATGATTCAGTCCCAATGGGGACTGGGACTGGGCTCCCATGAACCATAATATGAAAAATTTACCTAAAAGGAAAAGCGAGAAAATGAATCCATGAATTGGATTAGTTCATGATAACATATCCAAAAAACCTGGATAATTAATCATTAAACAAAAAAATAAATGTTCCAATATTTAAGAACACTCACAATATGTGAAAGCATAAATTGTGATTTTTTGGTTGTCAATCATTTTTGAGATTAACAATTTCTTCAAGGAATTTCTTTACCTTGGATTGGATGTAATATTTCATGGGAGCGATTATAATCCCCTATTAGACATGTTGATTGGATATCTCCTCCTCAATTTTCTAGATTCTTCTTGCACTAACACAATCAATGAAGAGTTTTATTCATTAACATTGATAAAAATAACTAGCCATTTTCTAATTTCCTCTACTGTAAAATGTTATGCTCTTAACCTGCAAGACGATTGCCAGAATACCAAATATGCGAAGAAATATACGCAAAACATAGAATAGTGAGAAACAAGAGCAAGTATTTTATTATTCAGAAAGCAATGCTCACTTGCCTCTTTGAGGGGGCAACCTCTAATAAAGCAGAGCTCGATTACAAAATAAGACATGATGCTCCTCGCAGGGAGTCTCTATCCTTTATATATGACTCATACATGTAATACCATGGATCAATACCATGGTTCTTATTAATACCATCTATCTAATACCATGGCCCATTTGCAACTAACTGTGGTCCCGTCATTAATTGCGGGTTAACCACTTACAACTATTAATATGGGCTTTATTGACTCTTTACCTAACTATAACTATGACTCGATCCTACTAAATAAATAAGGGGGTTAGGGTGGGACCCTAACATGCCCTCCCCCTTAATAATAGCCTTGTCCTCAAGGCTGAAGCTGCAGAAACTGCTGAAGAACAGTGGTGGGTTCCCAGGTTGCATCTTCCGGAGAGGTGTCTTTCCACTTGACGAGGAATTCCCTGATCATGCGGCCATGCAAGTGCCGTTCTCGTGTGTCTAGGACCTGTTCAGGTTGGAGCTAGATTGACCCTTCTTCATCCAATTCAGGTAGACTGGTATGAATTCTGCAATTGTTCCCAATCACTTTCTTGAGGCATGAGACATGGAAAACTGGATGGATTTTTACAGTGGGTGGAAAAGCTAGCTTGTAGGCCACTTCCCCAATGCGCTGAGGTACTTTATATGGTCTATAGAATTTTGGAGATAGTTTATTACAACCCTTGTCTTTGAGTGAAGTTTGCTTATATGGTTGCAGACTCAAAAATACCTGATCCCCTTCTTGAAATTGGTACTGTGAGTGATGCTGATCTACCTGTTGCTTCATGCGGTTCTAAGCTTGATGAAGATTCTCTCTAAGATGGGTGAGCATGGTTGTGCGGTTTTGTAGGAGCTGATCCACTGCTTGTACCTTTGAGCACCGCTTTATATAAGAAGTAGGGGAAGGGGGGAGTTGACCATAAACTGCTTCATAGGGAGTCACTTTGGTGGTGGCATGATAGTTGTTGTTATACCACCATTCAGCTAGAGGCAACCACTGTACCCACAGATGTTTCTTTTCTGAAGTGAAACACCTAGGGTAGGTTTCTAGACATTTGTTGACGGCTTCAGTTTGACCATCCATTTGTGGATGATAGGAAGTACTTAGTTTTAGTTGGGTGCCTTGTAGCCTGAAGAGCTCCTGCCAAAAATTACTGGTGAAGATCGAGTTACGATTGGACACAATAGAAGTGGGCATGCCATGCAATTTGAAGATCTGATCCATGAAAGATTGAGCGACCACAGTCGGTGTAAATGGGTGGGGTAAGGCGCAGAAATGAGCATATTTAGAAAGTCGGTCCACAACCACCATGATGACTGACTTGTTTCCTGACTTTGGAAGACCTGTAATGAAATCCATAGAAATCTTCATCCATATAGATGCCAGGATGGGCAACGGTTGTAATGTGCCTGGTGCTTTGACTATCTCCCCTTTGTGGCATTGACAGACATCGCATTTCACTACAAAAGTATGGATGTCCTTTTTCATTCCTGTCCAAAAAAATGATCTTCTAGTGTGAGCATATGTCTTCTGAAAGCCTGAATGTCCTGCAATGGGGGATGAGTGCAATTCTACCAAAATGCGGCTTTTGAGGGTGGATGTTGGTGATATCACGACTCTTTCCTTGTAGCGAAGAATATCATCCTGCCACGAGTAGCCCTTGGTGAAATTTGGATCCGCCTGCAATTTAGTAATGAGTTGGGAGAGCTAGGGATGTGAAAACCATTCCCTGCGAGCCTCTTCAATCCATTTTGGAATGGGAAGGGAAATTGCGAGCAGGGTACTTTCCTCCTCAAATTGGAGAGACAGTGCATCTGCTACACTATTTTCATGCACTTTCTTGTAAATGATCTCATAATCATATCCCAGCATTTTGGCGAGCCATTTATTTTGTTGTGGGGAGGATAGGCATTGCTCCAAAAAATATTTAAGACTGTGATGGTCTGTGGGGATTTGGAAATGTTGCCCTAGTAAGTAAGGTTGCTAGGTATCTACTGCATGGAAGATGGCCATCATTTCCTTCTCATAGGTTGATTGTCCCAGATTCTTCCCACTTAGTTGTTGGCTTGTGAAGTCCAAGGGTCGACCTTCTTGCATTAAGACCACCCCAATACCAGTACCCAAAGCATCACATTCAATGACAAAATATTTGGTGAAATCAGGTAGTGCTAAGACTGGAGTGGAACACATGGCATTTTTGAGAGCTGTAAATGCCTGTTGTGTGTCATCATTCCAGAAGAATGAATTTTTCTTGAGGAGTTGAGTGAGAGGCTTCGCAATGCGACCATAATTGCAGATAAATTTGCGATAATAGCCTGTGAGACCCAAAAATCCTCTCAGGCTCTTCAAGGTCTTAGGTTGACGCCAATCCTGCATTGCCTGGATCTTTTTGGGGTCCACCTTAACACCTTCATGCCCCACAATTTTGCCCAAATACTCAACTTATTCCATGCCAAAAGAACATTTGTACATCTTAACAAATAATTTATGCTTGCGGAGCAGTTGCAAGAGCAGGTCTACATGCTGAAGATGTGTGGCCCAAGTGCAACTATAGATGAGGATGTCGTCGAAGAAGACAAGGAAAAATTTCCTGATATATGGTTTGAGAAGGTGGTTCATAAGGCTCTGAAAAGTAGATGGGGCATTACAAAGACCGAATGGCATGACCAGGAACTCATAATGGCCTTCATGAGTTCTGAAAGTAGTCTTTGGAATGTCGACTTCCTTCATGCGAATTTGGTGGTAGCCTAAGCGAAGATCGAGCTTAGTGAAGAATTGAGCCCCATTGAGTTCATCTAGCAAATCATCAACAACTGGGATGGGAAATTTATGTTTGATTGTCAACTTATTGAGGGCCCTGAAGTCTGGACACATCTGCCATTCCCCATCTTTCTTGAGCACCATGACCGCCGGTGATGAATAAGGACTAATGCTAGGACGAATGACACCTGCTTCCAAAAGTTGCTTGATTATTTTTTCTATTTCATTCTTTTGGGTGAACGGATATCTGTATGGGTGCACATTTGGTGGTTGGGCCCCTGGAACCAAGGTGATGCTATGATCATGTTCCCCTCTCGAGGGTGGAAGCTCATGAGGCTTGTCAAAGACTGGCAGATGGTTATTTAAAATCTGTTGCATCTCAGGATGAATCGGCAGAGAATTGGGTTCGACGGCCTAGATGCCATTAAATTGAGCTATAACTCCATGATGGCCCTTTTTTAGCAATTTTTCCATCCTATGTGAGCTGATGATAGAGGGAGCTCCCACCTGGAGTCCACGAAGGGTATGTGTGGAGCTATTTTGCTTAAAGCTCATATATAAATCCTGGAAATCCATTGTGATTGGCCCAAGAGTGTGAAGCCATTTAGCGCCGAGGACAATGTCGTACCCTCCCATGTGTATGGCAAACAAGTGGGTCTTCAACTGATAATCCCCCATTTGAAGTTTGACATTTTCACATCGGCCTTCACATTTCATTGTTCCCCCATCAGCAATTTGGACTTGGAAGTTAGAAACTTCTCGTACAACACAATGCATTGCTTCCGTGACTTTTTGATGGATGAAATTACGTGTACTTCCACTATCAATCAAGACAACTACTAGGCGATGTTTAATAAAACCTCTGATTTTGAGAGTTTGAGGTGAAGAAATCCCTGCCAAAGCATGCAGCGAAATAATTGGTTCGTCAGGGACATTGTCCTTCTGGTTGTCCTCTTCTACCTCCTCTGGTTCCTCAAGTGGTGGGGATTCCTCCGATGAGCTGTAATCAGCGGCATCAATTTGAAAAAATTTGGGCTCCTTGCATTTATGACCTGGGGAGTATTTTTCATCACAGTAGTAACACAATCCCTGCTTTCTTCATTTTGCCATTTCTGCAGGTGACACATTTTGAACCTTAAGTGTTTGAGTCGTACTGTGAGCGTGTGGGGAGCGACCCTTGGCGGTGAAATTTAGGTGAATGGACTGGGTTGCTAACGCATGTTCCACGTTACGAGCTACCTTGCAAGCCTCCGACCATGTGGGAGGGTGGTGTAGTCGGACGTGGGCTTGTATGGCCTTCTTAAGACCGCTGATAAAACAGTTCATGTAGAACACATCTGGGAGATCCCTAGTGCGTAAAGCTAAGGCTTCAACGGCTGTAACATATTCATCCACTCTGCCAGTCTGTTGGATCTTAGTGAGACGACCCAAAAAAGCAGATTCCTGGTCAAAGCGCTCTGTAAGAGATTTTTTGAAGGTGGCCCAAGTCAAAAAACTTCCATTGCAACGTTGATGCCATTCCCACCATTGCCATCTTTCATTGTCCAAGTACATGCTCCCCACCATAAGCTGAGTCTCATTATCTAAGATGTTCTTCAGATGGAAATACTGCTCCATTTTTGCTACCCATGGGGCCAGGTGAGAACCATCAAATTTATGCATATCCAGCTTGGGAGGTCGCGGATGGGATTGTTGGTGGGTGCCCCAGAGGTGAAGAGAGTGGCTAGACTCACCCTCACTGTGTCCATTGCCAATATATGCCTCGTGGGCTTCCTCCTTGCCCTTAGAGAGTGCATCAGTTAGTTTGTCAAGCTGAGCTTGAATGGCTTGCAAGGATTGTTCAAGTTTATCGATCTTCTCATTGGCCATAGCTTGAGCTCTAGTTGCTACCATGCACCAATCCGATGTACTTGAAATTTGGGACCACCCGAATTTTTTTCACTAACAATTGAATGGTACCACCTTGCTCAGCTCATCGTCTTGATTCTTATGGGCTAGATCACGAATAAGTGCCCCGGGGGGTCTCGGGCTTCTTCTTCTTCTTCTTTTATTTATTTATTTATTTTTTATTTATTTATATTTTTTTTTTGAAAACTCCTAATGGAGTTTTACTCCTTGCTTAGGAATACTACAGTAGCCAAATCCTCGAAATGTCAATGCTACCAAAAGTCCTGTGAAAATAACGCCCCAGTATAGGAATCCCACACAACTACTCAGAGCTGGTGGATCTGAGAGATCTGAATGGCTGATCAGATAGCTTTGATCGACGGACAGATTGTTGTTGCGGATCTGATGGATCTAATAGATCGGAAAGGCTGGTCTGCTAACTCGGAACTGCGAGACTGATGTCTGCTGCTACTGCAAACCCCCTTGCGAGATCTGATCTGGCAGAGATTATGCGTGATCCCAAGATAGAAAATGGAACTATGGTCTCGAGGAGTGTCAGGTGCTACAGATTGCAATATACATAAGGGTCTGACAGTAGTACTCGGCTCAATGTTTCAGGGCTCTAACTAAGGAGGATCAACCATAACCTTAGCTGTACAACCCGACTACCCTATCGTACGGGCGAGTAATCTCTCCGAGTGCTGTTCTCGGTGTACTGTAGCAGCAGGACGGCCGACGGTTTATATATGGTGAGGTTTCAAAGGAGCTAGGGGGCTTCTGATATAGCCAGAGGGTACTTGGAAGACAATTCGTACGCAGTTCTGTCTAATGCGTTACTACTCGAAGGGGTACCCAAAGGGGTTACAAGGGAGTCCAACAAGCGTGACCACCTCTTATATTTCTTGCGTGCATGCCTCCCCAAATCTGCAGGTTTATGCGCTCAATGACAAATCCCGTGGTTTAAAGACGCCGGAACACGTCTCTAGCCAAGAAAAAAAAAATTGCTAAGAAATGGAGATCCCACCTGCCCTAGAAAGTGCTATGATACCACTTGTTATGCTCTTAACCTGCAAGACGATTGCCAGAATACCAAATGCATGAAGAAATATACCCAAAACATAGAATAGTGAGAAACAAGAGCAAGTATTTTATTATTTAGAAAGCAATGTTCACTTGCCTCTTCGAGGGGGCAACCTCCAATAGAGCAGAGATCGATTACAAAATAAGACACGATGCTCCTCGCAGGGAGTCTCTATCCTTTATATATGAATTATACATGTAATACCATGGATCAATACCATGGCCCATTTGCAACTAACTGTGGTCCCGTCATTAATTGCGGGTTAAGCACTTACAATTAATAATATGGGCTTTATTGACTCTTAACTATAACTATGACTCGATCCTACTACATAAACAAGGGGGTTAGGGTGGGACCCTAACATAAAATCAAATATACTATTGAATCCTAATGGATCTGATTGTTTTATCTTCTCTAGTTCATCCATCAACATGTCTCTCAAAATTAATCCACAGTCACATGTGATACACATATCATTTAGATCATGTTCAATTTGTATGACCTTGGCATATTAGGCATAAGCTCTTCTACTCTCTATGTTTTCACATTTACAAATAATGTTCTATAGTGTTTCGATTGTATCATGCCATGAAATTTTGATTTTCTTCATTCGATTATTATTCAAAAATCCAGAGTTTTTTTTTTTTGCAATCATAGAGTAAATCAAGATACTGACTAAAAGCACGTAAGTCATTGTTTATGAAATGCTTTTCTCCCTCGAGATCGTGTTCAATCCACTCAAAAAATGAAATAGTTCTCTATACTAAATATTGCCCATTGGAAGTTGTTTTCCATGCATGTTCAATAACTTTCAATCTTCCATATATATGAGAGATAATATATGTCGTCATTGCATTAACGATGTCGATGTGTTTATCAAGTCTATGGGATGTCTCTAGGATAGAAATTTCCAATTATGGTGCCCATACTACCAGTGGAGTCATCAACAAAGGACCTGTATTTAGAGAATTTTCTAGCTCTTTTATTCTTGTTTTCAGTCTTGGGTTTTCTACTTCCTCATAGCTAATATACTATGCATGTCACTATTAGTGTGATCTAATTTCATGACCCTCATGGCTTCAACCCCATATTGACAAACATGGATTTCTTCTTGATCAATAACCTTTTTGTTAAAAGCATTTACTTTTACAATTTTAATCTTTTTACTACCCCTTTCATAGTTTTCATTTGCAGTGTGACACAGAAGCCATCAAACATAGTGACTTCTTTAGTAATTTTCTCTATTACCTTATAATTCTCCACTGAAAAACATTAACGCAATTAGGTGGTACGAAAATTTCAAATTCCACGTCCATATCTTTCTTAATGCTTCCTATTTTGATGGGACTTCTCAATTTGGTTGATTCAGCTATATGCACTCTTTCTAGAGTTAATTTGTAAGGATACTCCTCTTCATATCCACCACCTAATATCCCATTATGAACCAATTTTGTACTTGCACTAACTTTTCTCTTTTCTCTAAATTCAAGATGAACTCGAACTAATACCATTTTTGGAAGATACAAATTGTTTAGTAGTATTTGAGCCTCTTTTATTGTATTTACTTTCCACAATGATGCTTGATTCTTTAGAAATTTCTTGGATATCATTTACTATCCCTTGATTTTTTGTTTTTCCATTTTGGCTCTCCTTTATTTTCTCTCTAACTTGTGGGAACAAGTTCCCAAACCTTAAAGTTTTCAGGTGTGCACTAAATAGGCATTATGTATAAAAGAATTAAATGGCCTCTACTTCAATTAAGTTAAAAGAATATAAAGTATCTACAACATGAACCGCATTATTCAATGTGATTTCCGCAATAGTAAACGACAAATAAATAAATTTTTTTCCTTTTACTTTCAAATATAACTAGTTAATAACTGTACTTCCTATAGACTTCAACAACATAATACCTATGATCCAAATATTGGGGGGATGCCCCCGGGATCTAAAAAATTGAAATGGATCTTGGGGGGAAGCCCCTAAGATCTAAGATATTGCAATGGCAGAAAGAAAAGGAGAGAACACACAATAAATAAAACCACAAATAATGTTTTTTAATTAAAACATATAATAACTGTAAAGGCTACATTGTGGTGGAGAATCTATCCTTTTACAAAATGCAACTTGTTACTTATAGCCTTTTTTGGTTACAATACCACAGGTAAATTCCATGGGTGGGTAAATTCCATGGGTGAATGAATACCATGGGTTGATGTCACATACAATACCATGGAAAAATACCATGGGTGAATGAATACCATGGGTGGATGCCACTTACAATACCATGGATAAATTCCATGGGTGGATGAATACCATGGGTAGATGCCATTTTCCATTCGGATCATTCATCCCTCCTTAAGAAGCAATGGTCCCCATTGCATGAATTTCCCTCCTGAGAAGCCCATGTTGAATATGAAGAGCCACTAAAGAGAAGGGTTTTTTGTGGTTAACCCATAACTGTGATGAATGAAGATCCGAGGATAGAGATACCCTGTAATGCTTGTGACCAACTATGATACTGACAGTGTGCGGCCTAGAAATGGACTTCGATGAAGTGTGGGTTTTTCGATGACCCATATCCATGAAAAATGAAGATCCAAGGATAGTGATACCCTATCATGATTGTGACCAATTTTTATACTGATACTGTGCGGCCTAGCAAATGGACTTCAATGAAGTGTGGATTTGTGGATGACCCATAACCATGAAAAATGAAGATACGAGGATAGAGATACCTTATAATGGTTTTGACCAACTGTGATACTAACAATGTCTGACCTAGAAAATGGACTTCGATGACAAGGATCTTTTTTGGTTGACCCATAACCGTGATGTTGATTGTTGATGAAGTAGCAGGTGCCTACATATCCTAGCATGAGAGGGCACGTCGTCAAATAACCTAAGCCAAATGTTGCTATGCTAGAACTAATGAATGTGAATCATGTGGCTACTAAAGTGGGGTGGCAGGGCACATCTCCAAAGGGAACCCACTCCGAATGCTACTCAAGATTTAAAATGGACATAACTCGGTCAATATAACTCAAATTTTTTATTATAACCTGTTTTTAGAAACAAAATGACTATTCTGCATCTTTGCATGTCTTAGAAATACTTATCTGGGCACTTTGGAATCTTAGATTCATGCAACAACTATCCCGTTGTGATAAAAATTATGAAAAAAATAGCTGATTTTAAATCAGTGATATCTCCCTCATCCGAACTCCAATTCGACTAATTGTTTTTTTTTTTAAATTGGGTGATTTTTCGATAGGAGATTAGATATACAATAAGTTTTTTGAAATTCTACAAAAAAAATACAAAAAATGATTGGATATCCATCGTCCGCGAATTGTTGCTAGAAATATTTCTGTAACATAGCTAATTTTAAATCAGTGATAACTCCCTCATTCAGACTCTGATTTGGTCGATTTCTAGTTTGAATTTAGGTATTTTTTGGCAAGGAATCTAGATATGTTATTTGGTTGTGTAAATTTTTCTCCAAAATTTCAGATATGATCCTCAAACCCGTTGCCGAAAAATAATTCCTAGAAAAAAACAAACAAAAAAATTCTTCCTGCTTGGCCCAAGAAAGTGCTTTCTGGAGGTCGCAGCACATGCTTGAAATTTTTTGAATATTGTTGTGAAAATTTGAAACTGAAATATGCATTAAACTCTTATTCCATGGACTTGTAGTCTGGATTTGATACTATTGATTCAGATCTTTGGGGGAGACCCCTAAGAACTAAAAAATTGCAATGCCAGAAAGAAAAGGAGAGAACACACAGTAAATAAAACCACAAATATTTTTTTATTAAAATAGATAATAAATGCAAAGACTACATTGTGGTGGACAATATTCCCTTTTAAAAAATGTGACTTGTTACTTATATCCTTTTTTAGTTACAATACCGCAGGTAAATTCCATGATTGGGTAAATTGCATGAGTGGGTATATACCATGGATGAATGAATACCATGAGTTGATGTCACAAACAATACCATGGGAAAATGCCATGGGTGAATTGACACCATGTGTGGATGCCACTTATAATACCATGGGTAAATTCCATGGGTGGATGAATACCATGGGTAGATGCCATTTTCCTTTCGGATCAACCTATCTATAACAACTTTTGGTAGCAACAATGGTTTACCTTCAAACCCATAAATTTGAACTATGGTATAATTTACTCTTTCTTCATGCATACCTTTTCCCATAGGAAAAACTAGGCTTTTGCAGCTATTTGATGGGACCTTTAGCTGGTTACCATGTAATTGACTTTCTTTACAAAGACATCTTGAATTTGACAAAAAAATTAAGAATCTATATGCTTCCATAGTATAGGATACTAGAACTGCATTGGTTCATGATTTGCATTGAATTTACTATTACAGGGCAAGTTGCAAAAGGCATGGCTAGAAATGAGGGTTGTGATCTCGTATTTCATCATTAGGAATCTATTTCTCTTAGAAAAAATGACTAAGTAGAAAGCTAATTCCTTAGAAATGATATCAACCTAGTTGAATATACAATCCTTTTTGTATGAGTGATAAAGCATATAGAGAATGCATTTCAGAACATTCACTGTAGTTTAGCATCCCATCACTCAAGCACATAGCCAATGAAATTCCCTAAACAACTATTTAAACAAATAAATATGTAGGAGAGAAAGATCAGAAGGAACCTAATAAGTTGGGGAAATTAATTCTCGGATAATGTTAATCTTTCCTGCCTCTGACTTCAAGAAACTATATTTTTTTGACAATTTTAAGCACTTATTAGGTTTTGGTAGCTTGAATATCCATCTAAATTCCTTGGGATTCAAAGGAATATTTTTCCTTGGTACCATAATTGTTGTTGTTCTTGAATCCAAATTGTTTGCACACAAATGAACAATTTCTATGAAATCAATCACTTCTATAACACATGCATCATTCACCAATCCACTAGTCCAAATATTTTTGTTGTTCTTTTCTTTTGTTGGAAGATTCACATACCATTCATACATAGCCAACCATTGAAAGTTATCATCGATACAAGAAAGCAAGTTAATTGTATCAGTTCAAATAGATTATTTCCTTCCTCTACTAGTCATTTTGATTTTGTACCTCAAAATAATATCTTAATTAATAACGTTCTCAATGTTGTTTAACTGCACAATTTTCTTCTCCCTATACAATCAACACTTGTTACTATTGCAAATATTAAATCTGTAATATGTGACAATCTTAATAAATAGAAATTGAAGATACCAAAGCTAGTGTTTATAGAAAGTAATTGAAATGAGTATGAAAATTCCAAAGCCATCTCATCCATTTACTCCACAATTTGTCCCTACTTTAATGTCATCAATATACATGTCCTAAGTGAAAAAAATTTATAACGTAAAATAAATATGAATTATTTGTGATGATGACAATTAGCTTACAATATGTTAATGATAAATCTTAGTCGAAAAGCATGTAAGGACAACTGCAAATAAAAGTTATGCTAAAAAGTGGTTAATTACCTCTACTACGAAGCAACTTAATCATCGGGTTGGTCCCCACTACTATGTCATTGTTGATTTCTATTTATGAATAACCTAACACACAGTTTTAAAAAACTTCAAAGATGCATGAAGCTTTCTCCAATCTTTGAAATTTCTTTCTCTCTTATCTGTTAGCGATATTTCATCTTTGTTTGGAAATTTGCAATTTACTATCGATTTTCTCAATGCTAGTTACCCCTAAATAAAGTTTAGTTGAAAAATTAATGACATTAATAAATAATTCATGGATGTATGAAAGAAATGTTACTTGATATGGATGTGTGCGAAAGAAATGTGAAAAATGATGAATATGTACTGATGAAGGAATATGAGCAAAAGACACATGCACTTATGCACCTTCCACACAACACTTGTGGATATTTCACATATCCTACTGAGTGCTCCACATACAATAGACTATAACTAGAAATTGGCCTAAGTCATGGTAGAATTATAAAAAAAAATGAATTATGAAATGCTAAAAATTAGGGGGAGGGAGGGGGATGCTTCAATATTTAAGAAGACTCACAACATACAAAATCAAGAACCATGATTATTGAAGTGTTGGTTTTTTTTTGCATTCATGATTTCTTGGAAAGAGAAACCTCAGTTTGCAATTGATACTGAATGGAATCTCCAACATGTGTTAGTAATCGGTAATAAGGAAGATCATATGCAAGGAACCCAAAGACCCAAATTTTTGAACATTGACAAGAATCGCCACTAATCAAAATACAAAATAATGGGCAAAAAATTACCCCGAAACACTAAAGTATTCCTAGAACACATTTATTATTCAAAGTATTGAACCCTAGTTTGTATCAGCCTCCTAGCACGTTCATAGTCATTTTCCATAAAAAATGAATTAATAGCTTATGTCAGTTGATTTATGTACTTGGTAAAAAAAAATGCTAAAATTGTACATAATGGAAACTTCGAAAATGTCGATGCAAAGAGAAATCTAAAAGAGGTTTGTAGTGTCCATCAATCATCACAAATTGCTTCACTCTCTCGTGTATGAAAAGAAATGGCAGTAATCAACATATGAAATGCCAAAAAAAAATGTTATCATCATATACTAAAGAATTCGTTGAGTACATTTATTATTGAAAATACTTAACCCTAATTTATGACTATCTCCCTACACATGCATAATGATTTTCCATCAGTAGTGAATACAAATTTTATCTTGATAGCTTTATGCTCAACATTCTATATGATAATAAGTGCTAGTTCACTTGTATTTTCAAAAATACATAGATTTTATGAAATGCTTCAAGAGCTTTGAGTCTGAGTACATGGAGAAAAAAAGAACAAAATTATGAATCTCATTTACAGTTATAATCCTTATTGATAATTTCAAAAAATAGTCATCATTTGATAATGTTTCATAGTAAACACAATTTAACTCTCAATCAATATGAACAACCCAGAGACTCATGACTTGATCCTACATCAACTCATTGAATTAAATGATGAGAGGACCTAAATTTCACCTAAAAAGCTTTTTTTGTTAATTGTATGACTACAATTAATTCATGCTTATTGTATGTTAAGAGATTCTTTAATTTTTATCATACCCTAAGTTCCTGAAATTTTCAAACTAACATAAACCTGAAATCTTTGTGTTCATTAAACTTCACTGAAAAACAACTAATAATAACTCTATCTTGAAAAGTGCACAAAAAAAACTAGCTAGAAAATATTTATTAGCTACGATATACACCAGGTAATATATTTCTGGAAACACAGGAATTTAGTTCAGAAAAAAGAAGATTTTGGATGGAGCTTTGAACAAGCAAAACAAGTGCCAGATTTTGCTAACACGTGTTGGAAAATTGGCATTATCGGAATGGTTGGTGGTACTTTGTATGTTGGCTTTGATGTAAATTAGAGTAACATTGAGATTAGGGGCAACAGGTGTTGGGAGTGTAGAGAATCATCATAGTAGCATGCTTATTGGAGACACCATAAAATCATGACTATGATGGTTGGGAGTCTCAGACATTGGAGCCAGTATTAGAGCAGTAGATCACCTCATAACTAGGTGAAACCCACATAAATGGATATAGCTCAGAAAAACCTCTCCATTGTTATGTGGAAGATTGAAAATGGCCTCTTGAATCTAAATATAGAGCCAATCAAAGTTAAGTGACTCCAAAGTCAAAGTTGCGCGGATAAGTATGGAGAAGGGTCATAGATGTTACAAAATTTGGTAAATTTTCCAAAATGCGGAAGAGCTTCCATTGGAGGTGCTAGAGGAGAGTTAGGTAGATGTTGCAACAAAGATATTTTTGATTGGCCGATAGTGGATACCATCGCATAGGTCATCCCAACGGAGGGATCCCACAAGATTCAAAAGGGCGCACAAAGTTGAGAGGATAAAATGAAACAGGCAGGCTGATAATGAACGCTAACATAGAGCGAGAGTATTTTTAGTGGCCACAGGTGGAACCCACTTGAAATCCTCACCCAATGGAGGAAGCTTGGTGATAGAACCCCAACACAACCTTAAGGCGCACACAGTGAATGTGTCGAGAGATAGGCATCGAAACATAGAGTCAAATCATAGACCAAGGAGGCATCGAGCGGGAGGTCCCCACTACGACACCTCTAGTTATTGAGAGCAAGCTTAAAAGAATATTTGGGGAGTTGCACAAGATTAAGCACCAAGAGATATGAATCCAGCCATAGGGCGACATTCTAACAACACTATAGATGGGATTCTAGGTAGGGCTAGAGGTGTTGGGAAGTGGTTTCCCAAACCATTGATCCCGCAAACCAATGGCGGAGAACCATTTCGGGGTGATTCCTAATAATACCCCAAACCACAATGGAGTGGTTTCAAGGTTGGTTTCTTCAGTCCGGTGGTTATTTTATTAATAAAGGAATTCGTTGCAAAACTAAGGTCTCATGGACCTTTTCTCTCTCATTTGGTAGGAGAGGTGGAAACATGTAATTGGCCCAGATGATGTAATTGATGACATCAGTGGTGGACACATAAAAAGAATTTTTGTTACTCTTGGGTACACAAAAGGCCCATATTTGAGTGGCACATGTCACCTGTAACAAGTCGACACGTAGCATAGGTGACACTAGTTTGATGTCATCCCACTAGTTGGAGCTTGATGACATTTATAGGCGTGAAAAGAGGAATGAGTTGGGGAATAAGCGTCGACACATGTGAGTTAGATATCTCATCTTAGTAGGGCCTTGAATTGTCTAGTGAAAGAGGAGGATGGAATCGATGGGACACATAAGCTCGCAAGACCAATCCCAAAGGAAATATAAGGGCCCATAAATGTTTGGTCAGGCAAAAGGCACCAGGACACAATTTATCTAATAAGGCCTTTTGGCATGCAGCTGCTTCTAGTGAGAAAGGTGTCGAGTGGATCCCATTGAACACATGGACCCATAAGATAGACCCTGATGTTTTATAAAGGAGGCATGAGGTAATGCGTTGGGATAGAAGGGATACATGCTAAGCCCTAACCCTTAGTCATTTCACGTATAAATGTACTAGGGGCATGATGGTTTATAAAGAGGAACAAGTTTAAAAGCATTGGGATTGGCAGACTTAGCCCTAGAGCTAGGCCTTGGTAATTTCACATAGAAATAAGAGCAATGGCGTTGAGCCCTTGACAAAAAGTTTTGGTCTGCGAAGGGCTTAAACACACTAAGTGCCTGAAGGCTTGAGCCAGTGGTCACAACACTTGGTCCCATGGTGGGAAAACACACAAAGGTGCCATTAAAAGGAGATAAAGGCTGAATTCAACATATTTGGAAACATTATTAATGGAAATCCTTTGGCATTTGGATGGATGAGTCAGCAGTTATGACTTGAGAATTTGAGCCAATAAAATTGTAGAGAACTTTGATTCAAGGCCACAAGGAACGTGATGCATAGAAGAAACTTAATGGAGCCTATTATGAAAAAGAGTTAGCCATACCTAAGATTCATTGCAAGTTATGATGAATCAAATGAAAAATATGGAAGGTTGTAGTATTCTCCTCTAGTCCTATAAGCATTAAAAATAAATGAAGGATAGCCATGCTCTTAGTACAGGTAGATGTTAATGGAGGAGCTCGTTGAGTTTGTAGGTTGAATAAGATTTAATTCTTAGTATGAAAAACATTGAAGCATCCATTATCATATTTAATTTAGCTGTAGTGGTCAATAAGTAGTACATAATAGAGAGGGCATTGTACATGCATAGTATGACTATGAATGTATTCTCAGTATGGGAGAAACACATGGGTTCATCTTCTTATGTTTAATGCAGTTTTAGTGGCCAAAAAATTTGATGTAATAGCGACATGGAGAACCATTATGAGTACTCCCTTAGAAAAATTAGATTGACTGCGGAGAAAGTATCGATCATTGTGTAATAGTTAAACAAAACCAAGGATTGCAATGGAGTAAGTGGCATGAATATATATTTGGTGTGAGATGACGTGTGTAACATTGCGAGTGTGTAAGAGAGAAGGTGACTTGGTGGAGTGTGTAATAAATATACGTTAAAGAAGAAGGTTGTGACCAAATTTGGTACTGCATTAGACCAGATTTATTTTTTGTGTAAATGTATTAGCCTTTTTTTCATATTGAAATCGTTTTATGAAAAATAATACAGTGGCTAGAGCAAGTGGTGGCATGAATTCATAATATGTTAGTGCCTCTTGAAAAATTGTGGCTTGCTACTCGAAGGGGGTTGGGGCCTCCCAAGAGTGGGTGCTCACAAACAATTTGATGTAATTAAGTGGGTGCTTAAATTGCATCATAATAACAAACAGATTGGTGGTTTTCTCGCTTTGGATTTCCATGTAAAGATATCGGCATCAATATGTGTGTGTGCTACTTAGTTTATGTAAGTAAATATCTTATCTTGTTGTTCATGTTTACTGTAGTATGAATGTTCTCTCAAAAAAATAAGAATAGTGAAAATAATGGAACTTTCGTACTTAAAATTTTAAGAACCCCACTATTACTGATTCACCCCCACTCTCTATAATTCCTTATCCCAACAATTGGTATCGGAGTAAGGTAATTCCATAAGGAATTATGTGTAGGCAAGAGATTCGGGATTCCTACTCAAGTAAGATACCAGTATTTGATGGGACAAACTATGCCCTTTGGAAAGTTAAGATGGAATCCTATTTTATATCCCTAGGATTTGATATTTGGAGCTCTGTAATGGTATATTATGTTGTCCCTAATGTCCCTCCCATGGATGCAGATGGTAAAAGGTTGTATGGAAATAATGCTAAAACCAAGAATTCCATCCTCTTTGGCCTTAGTGATTCCAAAATTGTAAAATTTATTTACTGTAAGTCTATTAAGGAAGTATGGGTCAAGCTCAATCAAATTCATGAAGGAGATGATAATGTCAATCAGGCCAAACTTAAAACATTTAGAATGAGGTTTGAAAGATTAGAAATGAGTCAAGATGAAAGAATAATAGAATACTTCCACGGATTTGATGAAGTAACCAATATGATTAGAGGACTTGTTGAATAAGTAAAAGAATATATAATTGTTCAAAGAGTCCTAAGATCTCTACCTATGAGATTTATTGCCAAAGTCTCTACCATAGAAGAGATGGTTAATTTAAATAATATCACGATGGAGCAATTTCTTGGTACTCTCACAGCCTATGACTCTCATAACATATGAGATGAGAGTAGTAAAAGAGAAGTTTGAACCCAAGGAGGCAGTTGTTAAAATTTCCAAGAAGGCCAAGGAGAACAAATGTCATCAAGATCTATCCAACTACGAGTTTGATGAGGATTTGGCTCAATTTTCGAGGAAACTAAAGCATGGATCATGAACTTATAATGGGAAACTTCCATCTAAATGGTTTGACTATGGAAGATTTGGAATTTTTTCGTCCAAGTGGCCTTACAAACAAAGGACATAAAAGGAAGTTGATAAAAAATTTAGAAACAAATCTCAAAAACATCAGAAAAATAAGTTCTTTAAGAGAAAGGGGTTCTAATCCAAAGAGGATAGATTAGTACTAGAGTTGAATGGTGATAAATATTTAAAATATTATTCAAATTACTATTTCTTCATGGAATTTCGAGCAAACTACTAGAAACAAAATATTACTGACCCTAAAGAGGCAGGAGAAGAAGTGGGAGTAGTGGAATTTGAAAGGGAACTCATCGGTGCTATTGACAAGTTAAAGAAGGTCAGGAAAAAGAATAGGAAGCTAAAATAATAATTGCAGTGTGATCAAGAATGTATGTGAAACTCAAACAATGAGGAACTTGTTTATCAAAAACAAAAACTTGAAGACACCATTAAAAGCATGGACGATTCAACTCTTCTATTAGAAGAAAAACTAGGAACCTTTCAGAAACTAGAAGAAGAGAACAAGCCTCTGAAGCAGGACTTGTTCAAAGTAAACAAGGAAATTATCTCAAAAAAATGCAAAGATGAAATTCTCTCTATGAAAGTCAAATTAAAAGAATATAAGCGAAAATAAGAAGTTCGTAATGACTTGATCCATGAATGGGAAGAAAACTGGTAGAGTATTGAGGGAGAAGTTGTCTATTTGAGAATGGATCTTGAGATATTAGACACCAAGAAGTGTATAAATGAAAATTTGGCAAAAGGAACAAGAAATCTATATCATATTCTAAACAGTCAAAGGTCTCCAAAAGACAAAACAGGACTAGGATACTCTAGACCACTAGAATATTGTACAGGGAAGATGAACTTCAGGTTCGCTAGATTTGAGGAACCTTAGAGCCATGCAAAAATGCATCAAGAATGAATCGTTGAAGACATAAAGGTATAAAGTGAGAGAGGATCCCATCACTAGAATAATAATAATTCCAATTTCCCAAAGGAGTCACACCACTAGAGAATGATCCAATCAATAAGACAATAGAGGTATCTTCATGCACAAACTCACGAACTATCTAAATTTAGCTACTCTCATTTATTTTATGGTAATTGTTTTAGATTTCATGTATTTAGACATAGAGTTGTTCATTGAAGAAGGGTCAAAGTTGAAAGATATGAAAATATAAGATAAAATAAGTATCAGAATTACAAACCTCAAAAATCTTCTCCCAGATATAGAAATACCTTCTCTTCCCTGATGGATGATGTTGAATGCTTCAAGTGCAATAATTTTGGGCACAAGGAAAGTGGATGCAAAAGAAAGTTTGTGTATCCATCTAAATCCCAGAACACTTGGCAGCCAACCTTTCCAAATGACAAGGTGGACTGGAAACAAAAGTATGGAAAGAAAATGAAATGTGCGATTTCTCTGTCAACTCATAATGAAGAGAAAATATTTTATGTATACAATGGTTGTTCCAAGCATATCACTGGGGATAAAAAAAAAATTATGTGGCTAAAGGAAAAGGATAGAGGGAATAATGTCTCTTCAGCAACAGTGGCCTAGCAAGAATTAGGGGTAAGGGCATAATCAGTCTTAATGAAAAGAATAAAGCCAAAAATATATTGTATGTAGAAGGTCTCAAGTACAACTTTCTTAGTGTAAGCCAAATTTGTGATAATGGCTATAATTTGATGTTTTCATCCAAATATTTTGAGATTTGACATGAAAAGAATGGAAAGTTGGTGGGAAAAGAAGTTAGAAAACACAATAATGTATATGTGTTTACTGATTCTAGAGTAAGTTTCTATCTGAGAAAGAAAAATGAAACCCGATTATGGCACAAGAGACTTAGTCATCTGAACTTTAATAGTTTGATAATAATCAGCAAGCTCGGAGCTCTAAGAGGATTGCCAAGAATGTCAAGGCCTGATAATTCAATCTGAAAATCATGTCAATTTCGTAAGGAGACTAGGAATCATTTCAAGAAAAAATAATTATCTTCATCTACACCACTAGACATAATTCATATAGATATATGCGACCCATCCAGTGGAAAAATCCCAAGAGGAGAGAGGTATTTTATGTTGCTTATTGATGATTTTAGCAAGGCCACTTTGATCATGCTCTTAAAAGAAAAATCAAAAGTGTTTAAATATTTTAAAAAGTTTAAATCTTATGTAGAAAATGAGAAATATATAAATATCAAAATCTTAATATCAGATAGAAGAGGAGAATACAATTTAAGAGAGTTTGAAGCATTCTACGATTGAAACTCCACAACAAAATGGAATAGTTGAGAGAGAAAACATAACAATCTAGGAGATGCCCAAAGATATGATGGATGAATTAGATGTACTTCACATATTCTGGTGAGAAGGAATATAAACAACAATGTACCTATCAAACAGAACAGAACTCAAGCCTAATAGTGATAAACTCCCAATGAATTAGAGAAGGAAATAGATGCATCAATAAAACACTAGATGGTATTTGGGAGTAGATTATTTATCAAAAGGAATGATAAAAATCTTGGAAATTTTGATTCACATGTTGATGAGGTTTTATTTCGCGAGTAATTTTCTTGAAGTAAAGGATACAAGTGTTACAACAAAAGGATAAAGAGGGTTGAGGATTGCATTGATGTAGTAGTAATGAAATAGCTCTACAATCTGAGTCCTACAAAGGAAACATGAACTCAAATGGAGAAGAGAGTTTAGCCACGAGGCCCTCAAATCACGGATAAATAGAGTTAGATAATGAATACATAGAAATAAGCACAACTCCAAGGCCCAAAACACCTTCAAAGTATGTACAAAAAGGATGTCATGCTGAGATTCAAACTGTTGGAGATCAAAGAATTGGTGTTCAGACTAGGAGAACATTTGTTGGTAGTCCAATTTTCACAAATCTTACTCTGTAATCTTAGGTTTTCCTAAAAAAATTAGTCAGGCAAGTGAGGAAAAGTCTTGGGTGAGAACTATCAATGAAAACCTTGACCAAATTGAGAAGAATGACACATGGGATCTTGTTCCAAGACCCAAATAGAAAAATGTCATAGGAAAAAAATAGGCCTTTCAAAATAAGCTAAATGAGCAGGGTCAAGTAATCAAGAACAATTCTCAATTAGTTTGCCAAGGGAACGCCCTGATAGAGGGGATAAATTTTGACGAAACCTTTACACCAGTACCTAGAGTGGAAGCTATCAGAATGTTTCTTTTCTTTTCCAATCATAAAAACAACAAGGTATATTAAATGAATGTGAATTCAATGTTTCTTATTGGATATATGGAATAAGAAGTTTATTTTGAGTAGTCAAAGGGATTAACACTAAAAAAAATGAAGGGTTTGTGTGAAAACTCGAAAAGGCCTTATATGGACTCAAATAGGCACCCAAATCCTCGTACACAAGACTAGATCGATACCTTCGACAAAAAGTCTTCAAGTGGGGAACTGTGTACAACAATATGCAGATAAAGTTTGAAGATTATCATCTACTAATCATGGCATTGTGTTTGGATGACATAACCTTTGGCAGTGATTTGGAACAGTTGGGAAGTCAATCTGAAAATTGTATGTAAATAGAGTTTGAAGTGTCCATGATAGAAGAACTGTCCTTTTTCTTAGGATTGAAAATTTCTCAATCAATATATGGTGTATTTATCTCCCAATCCAAATGCCTGTGAGAAACTATGAAAAAATTTGGACTTGAAGATTGCAAACCTGTTAGCACTGCCATGGAGACAGGTTGTAAGTCATGCAAGGAAGATGAGGCATCATTGGTTAATCAGACTATTTACAAATAAATGATATGAATATTCCTATATCTCATAGCATCTAGGCTAGATATTATGCAAGCAGTGGGCCTGGTAGCCATATTTCAAGCCAGTCCCCATGAAAGTCATCTCCTTGTTTTCAAAAGGATCTTCAAATATCTGCAAGGCACAGTTGATTATGAGCTATGGTATGCTAGAGTAGAAATTTAAAATTTAAGGCCTATGGTGATGTTGATTGTGCTGGAATTATTGAAGACAAGAAGAGAAACTCTCGTGCAAAATTTGTCTTGGGAGATTTATTAGTATCTTGGCTCAAAAAGAAACAAAAATCCATCTCTCTATCAATTGCAGACGTAGAATTTATTGAGGCCACCACTTCCTACTTGTAAATTATCTGGATGAAGCATACATTGAATGAAATTAACGTAGAGTTGACTGATCCAATTCCCATCATGTGTGACAACATCAGCGATATCAATATTTCTAAGAATCCTATAATGCACTTAGAGACCAAGCACATTCCTATCAAGTTTCATTTCTTAAGAGAGAATGTTTCCACTAATGTTTTTCATCTTGAGTATGTGGCCACTAAATAATAACTTGTTGACATATTTACTAAACCACTTGCAAGAGAGGCCTTTTTGTATCTTTGGAAATAGACAGGACTTGTGACTCCTCCTCCCAAATGACTTGATTATAATGTGTGTTCGCAGTTACTCAATGTGTGGGATCAATTGAAGAGTAAAGCAGTGGTGGTTTTCAGGGTGTTTTCATGAGAAGCCTTTGTCATTGATGCCAAAGGGGGAGAAGATTACTAGTGCTAAAAAGAAGGAAAACGATGAAGAAGATCATGCCTATTTTAGGGTGAGCATATAGTGTTTCCATAAATGCTAAAGGGGGGACTGTTAGACAATTAGTATTTCCTGAATGGTTCATGGCATCTGGTATGTTGGCATTGATGTCAATCATATTGGAACTAAGATCAGGGGCAACATATGTCGATAGTGTAGAGAATCATTAGAGTAGCATGGTTATTAGAGAAGCCATAAAATGATGACTAGGATGGTTGGGAGTCCCAATATTTAGATCCATACTTGGAGAAGTAGATCATGTCAAAAGCAAGTTAAACCCACTTAGATGGAAAGAGATCGGAAATTCTTTTCCTGAGATATGTGGATGATTGAAAGTGGCCTTCTATATCCAAATATAGAGCTAGTCAAATTTAAGTGGCCCGAAAGTCCGTGTTCTAGAGCTAAGTATGGAGAAGGGTCATAGTGGTGGCCAGGTTTGGTGGATTTTTTAAAATGCAGTGAAGCTGTTAGGCCCCTATACTACTAGTGTAACCCCCTATTGTTGTTAGTATAACCCACTCATTATATTGATGTACCCATGTAATGCCCATATTGTTACTATTGTGCCACATAGAAGCCCACTATTGTTATTATTGTGCCCTTATATTATTATTGTTATGTCGGCTCTGATTATGTTATAACCCCTCAGACTCCTATATATAGAAAGGAGGTCTTTTCATTTGTATCATCCAAGAATTGTTCATTTATGTAATGTAAAGGAGGTTGCCCCCTCGAAGAGGCTGAATTCTAAGTCGTGGATCTCTCTTTTCTATCTTTTTGTGAGCTGGTTTCATAACATTTGGTATCAGAGCTTTGGATTCTAGGGTTTCGCTGCTCCAAATAGGTCATCGTGGCATTTTCGCTATAACTTTTTTCCTGTGACATTTCAGAAGTCGCAAAAAAAACCCATTTGAGAAGCATTGGCGCTGAACCTTGGGTCCAAATTTCAGATCTTTTCGCGCGATATTTTCGGAGATATCATCTGCGGAAGTTGGTCTTTTTGCAGACTCCTGAATTACACTAAAAATAGGTGACCTGGGGAAAATCGTCATAACTTTCTTTCTGAGCATCGGATTGAAATTTCGTAAGAAGGTGCAGAAAGAGGACGGACTGTAGTTTCTGTTTATATATTTTTCAGAGTCAAAGGTTGAAACAGTGACACGTGGCACTTCATACAAGTTCGCTCTACTGAACTAGTCTATAATCAGGTCACTGCGGGAGATTGGGCATAACTCTTCCTTGGAGAATCCAATTTGGATCAGACTTGTGGCATTGGAAAGAGGACACAGAGGGCTACTACAGGTCACAATTTCAGAACTTAAAGATCCGAAAGTACAGAGTTAGAGTCATTTGAAGGTAGAGCTCCTAAAATCAAGAAAAAGCAAGATGAGGAAGTTTGATGGCAAGGATCCGGTAAATTGGATACTTCAGATGGAGCAATATTTTGATATACATGGTGTACAACTGTTACAAAAGGTATGTATTGCATCTTCATATTTAGAACCAGATCAATTTTTATGGTACAAAGGGCTTTGTTCTCGTAAAAAACTTGTTACGTGGTCAATTTTCACGGAGGAAATGATAGCACATTATGAGGATACAAAGAGCAACACCTTCTTTAGAGCAACACCACAACAATTGGAAAGAGTAAAAGGGATTTGTGACATAATGGAAAGCAAAATTATGGAAACCAGGAAGCATACCCCTCACAACTATAAAGATGGAAGTGTTGTTTCTCCCAGCCTTCCACAACCTACAAGGGTTACACCACAACAATTGGAAGAAAAAAGAGAAAAAGGGCTTTGCTACAATTGTGATAGCAAATGCACTAAAGGTCATAGGTGTGCTGAGAAGAAATTCTTTTACATAGAATATGAAGAGGAGGAAGAAAAGGATCAAGAAACATCAAAAGAAGAGGATATACGTCAGGACACCACCCCAGAGAAAGAAGAAATGAATCAGACCATATCTTGTAAAGCATTGGCAAGAATTACCACTCCTCAAACTCTCAAGATAGAAGGACATATCAAGAAGAAAAAGGTGCAAGAAGTGAAAGATCAGATTGAGAAAGAAGAAATGAATCCAACCATATCTTGTAATTCAATGGATGAAATTACCACTCCTCAAACTATCAAGATAGAAGGACACATCAAGAAGAAAAATGTTCAAGAAGTAAAAGATCACATCGAGCATCAAGAAATGAATCCGACCATATCTTGTAAAGGACTGGAAGAAATTACCACTCCTCAAAAGATAGAAGGACATATCAAGAAGAAAAAGGTTCAAGCAGAGAAAGATCATATCGAGCATCAACAACAAGTTCTCCAACTTTTAAAGGATAACGCCACTTCGGTGCAAAATCAAATGAAACGACAGGTAGATCAACATCGTAGTGAAAAATGTTTTGATGTAAGTGATTGGGTATTTTTACTGCTACATCTCAAGCAAGCTATTTATGAGAAGGAAATGTTGGCAATACTACATGCACTTAAAACATGGCGACCTTACCGAATGGGAAGACGCTTCAAGGATGAGGATGTGGAAGCATTGTTTTGTGCTATTTATATTATCCAACCAAATTGGATAAACGAAGCAACGGATGAATGGAAGAAGAACGAAGAAGTATGGCCACTTATTCAAAAGTTGCAAAAGATCCCAATTCAAGCAATATTGCCAGAAATTGAAGAGGAAGGAAAAATCATATTGGAACCTGGAACAGTCACAGAAACAAGAACCCGACAGCTACGAAATCGATCAATTTCAGAGTATCTCATCAAGTGGAAGAACTTACCCGCTGAATATTCCACATGGGAGGACAAGAATTTTATATAGAAGCATCAAGAACTACTCAAGCGTTGAGGACAACGCTTTTTGAAGGAGAGGGGCATGTTAGGCCCCTATACTACTAGTGTAACCCCTTATTGTTATTAGTATAACCCACTTACTATATTGATGTACCCATGTAGTGCCCATATTGTTACTATTGTGCCACATAGAAGCCCACTATTGTTATTGTTGTGCCCTACAATATTATTGTTATGTAGGCTTTGATTGTATTGGGACCACTTAGACTCCTATATATAGAAAGGAGGTATTTTCATTTGTATCATCCAAGAATTGTTCATTTATGTAATGTAAAGGAGGTTGCCCCCTCGAAGAGGCTGAATTCTAAGTCGTGGATCTCTCTTTTCTATCTTTTTGTGAGCTGGTTTCATAACAGAAGCTATCAGCCAACATGCTAAAGGAGAGTCGGGTAGATGTAAACTGACAATGTGAAAACAAAGATATTTCTGATTGGCTGATAGTGCATCCCATCATGCACATCATCGAAATGAAGGGAGCCAAAAATATTTCAAAGGGCGCATAAAGTTGAGCCATGAGAATGAAATAGGAAGGCTAACAAGGAGCACCAATAGAGTAGTCGAAACAATTTCATTACCATAGGTGGATCTGACATGATAGTCTGGCCCGATGGAAGATGCCCAATGATATAACTCTGACACAACCTTAAGGTGCACACAGTGAATGCACCGAAAGACATGCGCTGGGACACAAAGGTAGAGTGCAGACCAATGAAGAGTTTAGCAAGAGGTCCCTACTATGATAACTCAGTCCATTAAGGGCAAGCTCGTAAAACTGTTTGGGGAGAAGAATATTAAGTGCCAGGAGATAGGTGTTGGGCCATGCGGAGACATTCTGAAAGAACTATAGATGGGAGTTTGGGAAAACTTTGAGGTGTTGAGAAGTTGTTTCCCAAATCAACAATTGTGCATATCAATGGAGGAGAAAATATTTGGGACCACTCCCCTAATACCAAAACCCACAACAGAGTGGTGTCGAGGTTGGTTTCTTAAGCTTGGTGTTTTTTTATTAACAAAGGAATTTACTACAAAACCAAGGTCTCAAGGACCCTTTCTCTCTCCTCTAGCAGGCAACATGCAATTGGCCCAGATGACTGAAGTGATGATGTCAATGGTGGAGATGTGGCAGGGATTTTTGGCACTCTCGAGTACCCAAAAGGCCCATATTTGAGTGACACATGTCGCCTGTCATAGGCCGACACATAGTATAGGTGACATCAACATGATGTCATCCCACTTGTTGGAGCCCAGAGATGTTTTTAGGTTCACAAGGAGGAATGTGCTGGGTAGTAAGTGTTGGGACACGTTAGTTAGACAACTCAACCCAGCAGGGCCTTTGACCATCCAGATAAAGTGCAAGGCAAAACCCCAGATGTGTAAGCCCACAAGACCCATCCTAGAGGAAATATAAGCGCACACAAATTTTTGGTCAAGAAGTAGGCATTGGGACATGATGCATATAATGAGGCCTTATGGAAGGCAGTGACAAGCAATGGGAAAGGAATTAGGTGGATCCCATGGGACACGTCAACCCGAAAGATAAACCCTGATGATTTAGAAAGAGGGTGTGAGGTAATGCACCCTGATAGAAGGGCTATGGGCTAAGCCCTGACCCTTGGTCATTTCATGTAGAAATAGACTAGGGGTGAGATGTTTTCTAAAGAGGCACAAGTTTAAAAGTGTTAGGATTGGGAGCTCCAACCCTAGCACTAGGACTTCATAATTTTGCATATAAATGAGACCAATAATGATGAGTCATTAACAAAGAATTTTGTCCTATGAAAGGCTTAAACAGGCTAAGCACCTGAAGGCTTGAGCCAGTGGTCACAACACTTCCTTCCATGGTGCGAAAACAAGTAAAGGTGTGAGTGAAAGTAGATAAACACCAAACTTGGTAGATTTGGGAAAACTATTAATGGAAAATCCTTTTGGCTTTGGATGTATAAGTTAGCAACCGTGACTTGAGAATTTGAGTCAACACAATTTTCAAGAGCTCTGATTCAAGGAAGTAAGGACAGTGACATGTAGGAGAAATTTAATGAAACCTCTTGTGAAACAATGTTGGTCATCCCTGAGCTTGATTGCAAGTTATGATTAATTAAAAGAAAAATATGGGAGGTTACATCATTCTCCTCTAGTCCTATGAGCCTTAAAAAGAAATGAAGGAGAGCCATGTGTGAGTACAGGTAGAGATTAATAGAGGAGATCTTTGAGTCTCCAATATTACTATGATTTAATTCTTAGTATGAAAAAAACTTAGGTGGTCATTCTCATATTAAATTCAGTTGTGGTGGCTAGGAAGTAGCAAATAATAGAGTGATAATGTTTTCCATGCATACTCTAACTGAGAATTAATTCTTAGTATGGGAGAAACACATAGGTGCGCATTCTTATGTTTAATGTAGCTTTATTGGGAAGCAAATCTGATGTAAGAGTGGCATGGAGAGCCATGGTGGGTACGATCTTGGAAAAAATGAGATTGAGTGCAAATATAACATCACCAAGGATTGAAATAGAGAAGTTGCAATGAAATTATGTAGATTTGGTAGGAGATAAAGTGCGCAACACTGTGAGTGTGCAAGAGAGAAGGGGACTTGGTGAAGTGTGTAACAAAGATACAGTAAAGTGTAGTGTTGTGCCTAGAGTTGGTTGAGCAGCAGGGAGCACAGTTCAAAGGAGAACTATAAAGTTAAAGGAAAGGAGCTAGTACTTCATTAGACAAGATTTATATTTACGTGTAAATGTATTGGCCTTTCCTTTTCAGTTTGAAAATTTTATGAAAAGTAGAACAATGGCTAGCACAGGTGGTGTCTTGCAATCATAACAGTTTGGTGCCTCTTAGAAAGTTGTGGCTTGCTATCTGAAGGGGGTTGGAGGCTCTTGTGAGTGGGTTCTCACAAATAACTTGATGTAATTAAGTGGGTGCTTGAATTACATCATAATAACAAACAAATTGGTGGTTTTCTCCCTTTTGGTTTCCATGTTAAGATGCCTATGTCAATATGTGTCTATGTTGCTCAGTTGATGTATGTGAATATGTTAAATTGATGTTCATGTTTATTGTAGTATGAATTCTCTCTCAAATAACTGATTGTAGTGAAAAGAATTGAATATTTTTACCTAAATTTTTAAGAACCCCACTATTACTAATTCACCCACCCCCATAGTAACTTCTTATCCCAAAAATATGAATCCTAAGATCATATACACTACAAATTTTGAAAGTTTCGTTGCTTTCTTATTCGTCAACCATATTCCACTCCTTCTTAGGAATACAAATATACAATTAACTTACTCAATGTTACTTACTCCTAAATAAAGTTTACTAGGAAAGTAATGTCACATTAAAAAGGTATTCATGAATGTATGGAAGAAGTCTTCTAAGAGATGGATATGTATGGAAGGAATGTGTGAGGAAACGAGTATGTGCAGATGGAGCAAGATACGAAAGAGAGACCTACATTTATGTATCTTTCACACAACACTTTTACATTTTTTTGCATATTTTGGAAACATTACAAGGAAGGTGACTTGCACTCAATAGACTATGTTATCAGCTAAAAAATGATCACCTAGCCATTTCTAACTAGGTGGATCAAAATACACCACGTAGGAATAATTTTACCATAGTAAAATCACTTTCACCATTGGGAATAATTTAGTAAACCATTTTTATTAAATTATTTCTGATTAAAATTAAAAAAACCCATGAGAATAATTGAATAAATCATTATATATTTAATTTTCTCTAGGAATAATTATTTGATAATTATTCATTGTCACATTTGAGTAATTCACCTAGGAATAATTAAATAAATGATTATTTATTTATTATTCCTTAATTATATTGTTGGAATAATTGTTATATCACTATTTAACAATTATTTCAACTTCACACATTTATTAATGCTCACAAAAGGATTAATAAATCATTTTATTTATTAATTATTTCTAAATAAAGATATTTGACCATTTTGAATAACTTTTCCTTCTCCAAAAAAACATAATAAAGTATTCGTAATTTTTAGATCTTGATTTGGTTAATATTATTTTATTATTTTCCATTTTAGAGATCAACCCAATAGTTTGTTATAAATAATAGGGTTTTTCATTCATCTTCAGCATGATCACTATCATTGTCACCACTATCGTCTCTTCACATTCAAGCTCCTATTTGAGTTCCACTTGTGTTTTGGGTTTTTCACATATTAAGATAGAGAAACATATTGCTAAAGCACAAGGAAATCAAAGGACCCATCCCATAAAGGGTGATTTGCAGATCCTTGTTGTAGATATCCTTCATCGGGAGTTTTTAATAAAGTATTATTCATCTAAAAGGTCTTCATCTATTGGGTTATTACATCAGATATTTCTTGTTGTTTTCTTTCTTCGATTGCTTATGATCACTCTATTACAGGGTTTTCTCATTATATTATTGTAGATCTGAATCTTGAACAACCACTTCTTATTTTTAGGGTCACTTGTCACCAGTGACTTAAGTGAAGTATTTTTATTACACACACTAAGAATTTTCATACTAACAAATGGTGACTCCACTATGGATAGGCTTACAATAACACCCATCAATCACATACATTTAGACATAGAAGTTGACATATTAGGGATCTTAAAATCCTTTGTCGTCCCATTCTCCAAATCAAGCGTATATCAGAAACCTGAATCAGAGGTGGTTAGGCTATCTCATCGTTTGATTGGTTGTCCTTGGGGCTACTCAACCTGTGGCAGGGAATCCTTGTCAACAACTGGTCACCAAGAAGCTTAAGAATCAACCACCCCCATGGGACAAAGGTAGCCATAGTGATCAATCTTAGGAAAACACCCTATAAGACTGGTTGTAGGCAGTAGTTGGTTCTCTACCCCACCTCTCTCTAGACAACTTGCTTGCGGGGATCAGATCCATTATGTAACACATATTTTGGAAGGCCATCTAAAATAGTAGATTCAAGACTTATTTGAGGATTTATATCACATATAGGCTAGATGTCATTTTTATTTCATAGGACGTTTTTACTTGAATTAGAGTAGCATATTAATGTACTTAGTTTAGACTTGGCACCACTGCACTATGTGTTTTCTCGTTTTTTTTCCTCTTTCTCTCCTATCATCAGCCTTTAGTTTATTGATTCATCTGTTTCTTGACATCGTCGTACCCCCTAGGCATTTTTCATAGAGACTTCATGGCCTGCGCCCCTAGTTTCCTTTAGGACATCTTACTCCTCCCCCTTGAGCTAGAGTTCATCCTCCTAGTTCTCCATTGAGTCCACATTCCCACTTTGGTTATGTTGATTCTTCTATTTCTTCCTTTGATTTTGCATCTTCCCAACCCATATTGTGTTAGATAATTATATATTACATAGCAATGGAACACATAAAATATATTGCAGAAATATAAACATAGAAAACACAGAAAATAAGAGAGACACAAATATATGTGGTTCACCCAATTTGGGCTACGTCCAGGGGAAACAGCCAGTCCTTCCTTTTATATTATCCAACAAATTGAAGAGATACAACCTACAATAGATCCGTTGTAACTCCCTCTTCACTCTTACACAATATCCTCTCTCTTTCTCACTCAGAATACATATCTACATAGACGTAATACAATTCCCTCATATATAGCGAGTGGTTGCCTTCAAGGGAAGAAAACCCTAAATTAAACATAAATTCTACCGTCAGATATCCGCCTAATGAACGACCCAGATTGAATATGAAATTACAACATTTTACAAGGCAAGTTTACATCTATTTTTAGCTTTGGGGGTGCTGCCCCCATCCCCTGCCAAGGGGACTCCTAAAGATTGTGGCACCCCCCTGGACCCCTCTTGCAATGCAAATATTTCAAGCGGCATTGCTGCCACATCGCAAATTGGGGTCCAATGTGGTGATACATCTGAATAAAGAAGATAATCAAGCTCCACACCCAACAATCTCCCACTTGGAGACTGATTATAGAAACTCCACCGTTGCTTCATTTGTTGGACAATGACTCCACTTTGGACCTAGTTGTTTCTCATCTTCATCATCATACTTGAAGACCAACTGAAACCAGGTAGAATCTCAGTTTCTCCCTGGTTACAACTTTTATTAACATATCTGTAGGATTCTGGCTAGTGTGTATCATTTCTAGCTTCAACTGTCCATCTTCCAATGCTGACCATATGAAATGGTACTTGAGTTATATATGTTTAGTCTTGGAATGAAATGCAAAATTCTTTGCAAGATGTATGGCACTCTGGCTATCACTGTATAACCTGCACAACTCATGCTTCTTACACAATTCATCCAAAAACCTTTGTAACCAAATCATTTCTTTAGTAACCTTTATAGAAGCAACATACTCTACTTCCGCTATTGAGAGTGCAACAACACTTTGCAGTTTTGAGACCCAACTGACCTACAGTAAACACATAACCTGTGTTGTTCCTCCTGTTATCTCTATCACATGCCATATCTACATCAACATATCCCTATAGAGCAATGTTTGAACCACTAAAGCATAATGCTTGATTTGTGGTACCTCTCAAATACCTGAGAATCCACTTCACTGCCATCCAATGTTCTTTTCTTGGATTGTTCATGTACCTATTTACAACTCTCACTACATGTGCAATATCAGGCCTTATGCAGACCATTGCATACATTAAGCTCCCAAATGTTGATGCATATGGAACTTTAAACACGTCATCCATTTCTTCCCGAGTCTTGGGACACACCTCCTAACTTAGTTTGAAATGGCTAGCCAAAAGTATACTAACTGGTTTTTCATTCTACATATTAAATCTTTTCAACACCTTTTGTATGTACTCACTCTGAGATAATGTTAATTGTCGATTCTTCCTATATCTAGTTATTCTCGTACAAAGGATTTGTTTTGCAGCACCCAAATCCTTCATTGCAAATGAGTTCGCTAGTTTTCTTTTGAGCACATTTATTTCTTGCATGTTAGAACTTGAAACAAGCATGTCATCTACATACAATAACAATATCATATAGCTACCATCATTTTTCCTTTTGAGATAAACAGAATGATCAGAGTGACATCTAGTATAACCTTGTTCAGACATAAACTTGTCAAATTTTAGATACCACTAACTTGGAGCCTATTTTAAGCCATACAAGCTCTTCCTCAACTTGCACACTAGTTTCTCCTTCCCTTTTACCTCATATCCTTGTGGCTATTGGATATATATATCTTCCTCCAAATCCCCATGGAGAAAGGTTGTCTTTACATCTAATTGCTAAAGATGCAAATCTTCAACTGCTACTAGACTTAAAATAGTTCTGATTGAAGCCATTTTAACAATAGGAGAAAATATCTAATCAAAGTCTATACCCTTTTTCTGTGCAAACCCCTTCGGCCCAAGTCTAGATTTATACCTTTTCCTACCTCCATCTTCTCCCTTCAACCCGTAAACCCATTTATTCTTCAATGTTGTTTTACTTGTAGGCAACTTGACTAAGTCCCAAGTCTGGTTATGTGCTAAGGAGTCCATCTATTCTTTCATGGCTTGTTCCCACTTCTTCCTAGTTTCTACCTGCACTACTTCTTCATAACATTCTGGTTCACCAGAATTAGTTAGCAATACATAATATCATGACATAGAGTATCGTTTAGGTGGTCTAATTATCCTGGTAGATCTTCTAACACCACTTTCAGGCATTTGAGGTGCTTGTTGCTATTGTGGTTTTTGTTGTTGATCATTATGATTTTCAAGCACCTTCACTTTTTCGGTGATCTCATCAAGCACTGTGTATTCTCTGTTTTCTTTTTCCTGTTTCTTTTCCTACAATTGATCCTTATAAAAAACCTTTTCATTGAATATGACATCTCTTCTTCTAATGATTTTGCGTTTTTCATAATCATAATAGAGATAACCAAAATCATTAACACCATATCCAATAAAGGTACATTTCTTTGGTTTTTCCTCAAGCTTTGTTCTATTTTCTTTATTAATGTTGACAAAGGCTTCACAACCAAAAGTCTTTAAAGATGATTATTTTACATTTTTACCTACCCATGCATCCTCTGGAATACCACCATCAAAAGAACTTGAAGGCCCTCTATTTATTAGATAAATAACAATATCTACAACATCTACCCAAAATTGTAAAGGTCATCCTTCATGAAATCTCATGCACCTTGCACGCTCCATGATTGTCCTGTTCATATTTTCTGACACACCATTTTCTTGTGGTGTTCCTGGAATTTTCTTCTCTCTGTGAATTCCATTCTCTAAAAAATACCTATCAAACTCTTTGCTGCAATATTCACCTCCATTGTCTGATCTGAGACACTTCAACCTTTTTCCTATCCCATTTTCAACCGAAGCTTTCCATTTCTTGAAAGTATCAAATACATCAGATTTATTTCGAATACAATAAATCCAAGTCTTTCTGGTTGCATCATCAATAAAAGTAACATAAGAACGAGATCCACCAAGATATGATACCTCAGCAGGTCCCCATACATCTGTACACACAAGCTCTAATTTTTCAATCTTTTTTTCTTTCCCAACTCGGAGGAATTTCACTCTCTTATGTTTTCTATAAATATATTTCTCACAGAATTTTATGTCAACATGCTTCAAACCTGGCAACAAATTTCTTGATTGAATAATTTGCATCCCCTTCTCACTCATGGGCCCAATCCTATGATGCCATATTGTCGTATCTGCTCCTATAGATGTTAAAGCATTAACAGAATTAGAAATACCATTGCATAAATACAATGTACCAAACTTTTCTCCTTTTTCTATTACCAGGGCTGCTTTAGTGACCTTCCTAGTTTTATCTATAAAGGTAGTCACACAAACTTTACCTCCCAACCTCCCTGTTGAAATTATATTTTTCTTCAGATCTGGATCATGCCTTACCTCCTTCAATATCCATTGATTTCCATTCTTTTGTTTTATGAAAACTGTACCCATTCCAATGATTTTACAGGGTTTATCATCACCCAATTGAACATGTCCAAAATCTCCTTGAACATAATCATGAAAATGTTTCCTATCAGCTGTCGCATGGAATGAGGCCCCTAAATCTACCACCCAAGCATCAATAATATTTTATAATGAAAGAACAAAGCATCTTGCAACACATCACCTGTCACATTCTCTTGATGATTGCTTTCTTGCTGCATGTCTCCTTCTTTTCCCTTCCGAGACTTGCAGTCTTTCTTAAGGTGTCCTTTCTTCCCGCATTTCTAGCACACTATCCCTGATCTAGACTTTGATCTTCCTTTCCTTGACTTAATGTGATACCATGGGCTCTTTCCTCTTCCATTTTTTCCCTAGTCTCTACACTCAAACCATTACTTGATGTCTCATTGGAGCTTTTCCGCTACATTTCCTCGCTAAGGATTGCACCGACAAGATCATCAAACTTTAAAGTACTAGATCCAGAGATAGAGTTACTAATGGCCATAGCTAAACCATTCCAACTTTCTAGCAATGAGCATAGAAATAACAGAGCCCTAACTTCATCATCAAAAGCTACCCCTATAGAACTTAACTGATTGGTAACTGTATTAAATTCATTTAAATGATCAGCAACATATCCACTTTTTGAGGCCGAGGTCTTTTCATATAGTTTGTCCAATGCCTTCATTAAACCCTCTGTTTTCATTTCTTTTGAAATATTAAAGGATACCGACGCTGCTAAGCATAGCCGTATTGTTCCAAGTGCCTTTTTGTTGAGAATATCCCATTCTGTGTCTCTCATACTCGTCAGCTTCTTTGTCTTTCTACTCAATGGTAGGTACACATCTCTCTGATATAGATAATCTTCCATCTGCATCTTCCATAGCTTGTAGTTTTGGCCGTTAAATTATTCGACCCTAAACTTACCATCTTCCTCCATTGCTCCCACTCGAACTAGGAACCCTTCTCTCCTGCGTGTTTATCAACCAAATAGACCTTTGGCTCTAATACCAGAGTAATGGAGCACATAAAATATATTGTAGAAATATAAACATAGAAAACACGTAAAACAAGAGAGACGCAGATATATGTGGTTCACCTAATTTGGGCTACGTCCACAGGAAATAGTCAGGCATTCCTTTTATATTATCCAACAAACTAAAGAGATACAACCTACAACAGATCCGCTGTAATTCCATCTTCACTCTTACACAATATCCTCTCTCTTTCTCACTCAGAATACAAATCTACATAGACACAATAAATTTCCCTCATATATAGCCAGGGGTTTCCTTGTAGGGAAAAATACCCTAAATTAAACATAACTTCTACTGTAAGATCTTCGCCTAATGAACAACTCAGATTGACTACGAGATTACAACATTTTACAAGTCAATTTTACATCTATTTTTAGCGTCAAGGTGCTGCCCTCAATCCCACACCGGGGGGGGGGGGGGGACGCCTAAAGATCATTGTTTTCCCCCCTGGACCCCCCTTATAGCGCAAATATTACGGGCGGCATTACCACCACATTACGAACTGGGGTCCAATGCGATGATACCTTTGAATAAAGAAGGTAATCACACTCCACAACCAACATATTGCCACCATGTGAGGCACCACCATGGGTATGGAAAATCTAGGTACTAACCCAGGTAAACCTACAAGCAGAACCTCTTCCAGTATTTTCATTCCTATGCCATTACTTCCTTTTATGGTTGGTCTTAGCTTCCCTAATTTTAGCTAGTTCATCAACAACCCTCGTCTTCATGACCCTAGTTCATCTATTATGCCTACCGAGCTTCCTTCCAACATCTCCAAGTTTGAAGGTAATGCTAGAGAGGACCCCAAAAATGATGTTTTCTCATTTCATATGTGTTTTTCATCTAATTCTATCATTGAATACTCCATTCATCTTCATTTGTTCCAACGCACACTTACTGGAGATGCTGCTAAGTGGTATGTGGATTAACCGCATGCCTCCCATTCTATCTTCACGACTATAGCAAAATATTTTATTTCATATCTGACCGTGTTCAAGAATGGCATAGAAGGAGGAGCATACGTAAATCTCCTGAATTTGAAGATAGTCTCTATATGGATTAGTTCCTTAAATCAATTTTTGCCCCCATTGGTAAATATGTCGCTTTTGAATTCCCTTACTCTGAGGAAGAGGTGCTCTATGTAGCTTTGAAATATGACTTGATCTATGCACAATTAGGATATGTTTATATTGTTATTCTGGATCTGCCTCGTCCTGGTGCTACTATTCATGTCATTGATGGTATGATTAGATCCATTTCACATCCACAACTTCCAGCATATGCTCCACCTCTGATTAGTTATTCTTAAGCCCCCACGGGGGGGCTACCAGTTCCTCTTACACCTTTCCCCCTCCCAATACTTCTCATGGAAATTCTTATTCGGGTCCCAAAACATCATACACATATCCCCATCTACATCATTCAATGCCAGGGACAATTGTTGCTCAACCTATTTATCCTAATTTTTCCCCATATCCTTATTATTTGTATGCACTGCCTAGTGCTCCATCCGTTTCGGCACCATCACCCTAGTCCCCCATGCCTCCTCCACCTCTTCCACAGTAGCCACCTCCCCCTCAAGTTCAATTGTATCCTCAATAGATTGCAACCAATCACCCCAATCTTAGGAAACAAAACAAGAGGAAAGGTAATAGGAACTAGCCATCTCAAGGTAAATAGGGTAACCAAGGTCCACCATCTACTTCCCCTAAGGGAAATAAGCATAATCACACAACCCAACAATAGGGTAGAAAACCCAAGTAAAACAAGGCTCTTTGTACAAAAAAATGATGAGCCTTTTGCAATGTATTTGCCCATTATACCCACAAGTGTCCCATTTTACCTGAAATGTTCCAAGTATGGAAAGCTCAAGAACTTGCTTTTAGAGGACCTCATCCCATTGCTTCACCCTCTCCTCCTATTGCTTCATCTCAACCGACTGGGCTTACTAATCCTTTTCATCACCAAGGATATATTGCTAATCAACCTACACAAGGTTAGGAAGCTACCCAACCTTCACAATTTGGTCATAATGATTACTAAATTCTTATGGTGAATTTTGACTTAGTCAATACTGGACAAGTCAACATTGAGACTTGGTTGTGCAAATATGAAAAGCCTCCTCCAAAGTCAAAAACTGATCCCCAAACTCAAGTTTCCACCAAGCCTGTATCATCATCAAATAGTACCTTACATATCCCTCGGCCTAAGTTATAGGTTTTCCCTTAGTATATGACTTGGCATAGTCTCGTGTGGTCATGTCACCACTAGAAGTCCTCTAGATGTGTCCATTAAATGGGAAAGATATACTATCTTCATTGAGTGTTGTGGATCATTTTGATGATCGTATGATTATATTTGACATTGACAAAGCGAAACATCCTCCCATTCCTTCATCTGCTTCCTTTAAAATACTAGTCTCCTTAAGAAACACCAGTGTTTAGCAATGTATCATAGATGAATTCCCCTCCACCTATGTGATGGCTACTAGTGTTTGGAAGAAACTTGGTTCACTTCATGTGCCCCCATCCACCATCAATCTTTGTGCTTGGGATGGTCATCCCTCATAGCCCCTCAACTTATATTGCTACTATCCTATTACTGTTTCCAGCAAGATAGTCTCCATTGACATAGATATCACTGATGCCCCATTAAATTATAGCATCCTCTTGGGTCATAGTTACACCAATTCCATGTCTGATTTTGCATCTGTCATCTTTCGCAAGATGTTCTTTCCTCAAAATGGAATATCATCATTATTGATTAGTTGAATTACTATGATCCTAAGTCTTAGACTTCCCATTAGTCCACTATCTCATTGATGACTTGCAATAAGGTTGTCCCATACCTCACCAATGTTTCACCTAGAGTCTACAAAGATTCCACGCTTCTTGGTGATTATTATGGTATACATCCAACCCTCTCAAATACTAGCTCTTTCAGTGTTTGCATTCTTCAAGTAGCATGGGTTGTCCACAAGTAGTCTGGTACACCTTTAGAGAAGCCAACACCTCTGTAACCTGCCACTCCTAACTCAACCCAGCCTTTAGGTATTATTCCTCAAGGTCCATTTCCTTTTGCTATTATATCTCGTAGTCCTTTCCAACACATAATTTTTTCCCCAGGTCTTAACCATCAAGGAGCAGTTCCCCTAGGTCATTACCCTTCTCGTCATATACCTTTCTTTTTCCCATGCCTTGGAATTTTTTCTACGCCTATCATGGCTACATTGAGTTTACCTAACATCACCTTGGGGATCCTAGTCTGGTACATTGATCCTCCTGCAAACACTCCTCCCAATCAACTCAAACCTTATACTACTTTGACCCTGGTTCAACTTATTGTTCCTACCCCTTATTTTTCTTCTATTCCATGACAACCTCCATAGGAACCTACTCTTGTTGCAAAAGAGTTTGGTGATGGGGAAAAGACGAGAAAAAGGGAACCAAAGACAAGGCACCCCAACCAATTCCAACTCCACCTAATTCGCCAAAGCCTTCTCCTCCATGCACTTTGCATGATATTGTTAGACATTGCACAAATAATTGTCTTAAGCTCCCTCATATCAAGAATGTGGTCTCTAATACCTTTCCTGATTATATTGTGCTTGAGGTCCATATCAGCTTACCCGAATAAACTAAGAAAAATAGATCCTTATGCATGAATCACCATTATGATTTGTGTAATAACAATGACCATTATTCTCATCACTATCCCTTTCTTGAAGGATTTCATGATACACTTCAAGTGCTTCACGAGTTACATGGTGTTCATGGTGAGTCCATATCGCCTTTACCTTCATTTTATGGTCCCAAAACAAGAGGTCTCTCAACCAACCCTTATGATTCCTCCTCCCAATGTCAAGATGATGGATAGTACTGCCCCTATTCTCTAACTATTTTCATCCATGGGATCGATCTATTAGTACTCTATTGATGTTTCCTATTGTGATTTTGTCGAACATTCTTCGAGGAACTCTTCGGTCTCAAAACTAGTAGATGTCACATCTTTTGTCTTCCCTTGTTGACGATGTGTATGTAAATATGGTCTCTCATGAATATGCATCAGGCATATGCTCTTTATCATGTGGTCTCTCTTCCTCCTGTCCTCTCATCTTTCATTCTGATGAAGACATCATGGAAGGCATGACCACCCCTGATTATCCTTGGGATGATATGAACCATCGTGCATACGTCCTTTTGTAGTAAACCAATGACCAATATGATGGGGATTCCAAAGACTTCATCCATGGTGAGGTCATCAGTTCAATCACCCCTTACTTTAAACTCATAAATTTGAACCACATCCTCCTTGTCCCCATTACATTTCCACTCAATCTTTGGGTACGAGAGAATCCATTTTTGAGAGTTGACGAGAAGTGACCTCCCCAACCCTCCTAGTGCATCTCGTAATGCTGACTCTAGTACCATTATTCTTCCCCATTGAGAAGAGCCTCTAGAGTCTCTGATCACTTTAGATCACTCTAGTGATAATCCATTTAATCATTCCCAGATCTTACATACACAACCTAGTCCCTTAAACATTGTTGTTGCTTAACCACTTTGTTGTATAGGTGAGCATCAATTCATTATATCTGAAGACACTCTTTGGTGTAGTGACACTGTGTATGTGAACCCAAAAAATTTAGTCCATTTGATTCATATATGTAGTTCCAAACGATATTAGTAATGAACCATTTCCTTTCTCTTACTGCATCCTTTATCCTTTCTTACCACAAGAAGACATCCATAAAATAAACAAATGGTGCACCAAATCATCAAAATCTATTTGGATTCCACTACTCTAAATACATTCGTTGTGCCCATAGCATGATATTTCAATCCATACAAAACCAGGGGGAAAATATGCCCCTACATCTACTCATCATCCTGTGGAGGATCTTGTGCCATTAGGGTTGAATGCTCAAATTCATTATTTGAGCACTTGGAACACAATGGCACTCCAGAAACTCATCCAAATAGGGGGCATCATTCGCATCTGATCAATCCCCTCCATCACACATATTGGGGAGAAATATCGCATGCTTGGGGGAATGATGACCCCTGGTCATATTCTCACTTGATTAATAGAAGTCTCGACCTAGACCCAAACAATCTAGGTATGGTCGATTATCCATCCATTCCTTGGATAGTGTGTCCTACCAGTCTCTCTGGCAAGCCATATACAGATCACATATTGTAGATCATTGATACCAAATATTCAAATATTATATTCTATGTGATGCCATATCTACTACCTCGTCCCCATGTTTGACATGGTGGGTAGGGATGATCCTAGACCTTCTCTAGTCATTCATTCTTGTATTCCTTTTTTACATTGATTCTTCCCTAGGAACCATCCTTCCAAGAAGCACTAAGGCCATTTTTAGACAAGTAAGGTCACCTACCTGAAAGTCACAGATTCATATTCCAATGGTTGGTTTGTTTTTCATGATGTTTCCAAGATTTAGGGCCTTCTCATGCTCTCCAAATTCTCCAACAATTCACTATGCAAATGAATTGGATTTGGGGGCAAGAAGCCCTTTTATAGGAAAAAGCCTAGTTTTTTCGTTACCCATTGCGACCGATTTGCAGATTTGTTTGATGAATCATCAACATCATTGGAAAGCTCTCACTGATTTCTATAATGGATATCTCTTTGTTTTTGGTAATTTGACACTTCACTAGGAAGCCATTTTTTCCATGATGTCTCAATTTGTCACCTATTAAAGTAAAATATCCACATCTAAGCTACTTGTACTATGGTACCACTTTACCTTTGCACTGGTTGACTCATGTGTTGATTTTCATTATGAGTAACCATTTTTACTCATGTTTTGATTGTCCCCTTTAGGCTTCCCCTCATGTGGCAACGTCATCAAGTCACTCTTGTTTAGAGCATCATAGATGAGTCACCCTTGTATCTATGGCATCTGTTTTGATTCTTCTTGAGTGTAGTTGTAGTGTTCCATATATTTTTGTTACATTCATCCCATTGTGCTCATATTTGGCCTCTAGCTACAATGCTTCTTTTTTTAATAACCCTCATCTAAATAATTAACCATCCCCTTAGGAATTGAGTCAGTCACTTCTAGGTCAATAATTCATATTATGATTTGATAAGGGAAGTTGTAAGCCCACATATCATCTTGTTTCCTTCCATCATCATCCCTGGTGTCAGTCCATCGGTCACATTTCTAGGACCCTCATGCCTTTGTTGAGGAATCATCATTGCCTCACCTTTGGCAAGCCCTCTTCTGTCGACATCAATACATTTATTCCAGCAGTGTGGTCTAGAGGGCAGTCTACCCCAGTTCTAGCCTTCATATTTTTTTGGTGCCTCGTATCAAGCAAGGGGAATCATCATTTCCCTTTTACTTAGTTGTTTCTCACGTCCTCGATGCTAGCTCATTATCGCATGATTGAGAATCATACACTTCATGGTCCAATGATCTAGAAGGTTATAATAACACAATTAACAAATCTCAATCATCAAATGTTGAAAAAATGAAACAAATGCTTGAATATTTAAGAATACTCATATCTTACAAGTATACCCATTTTTTGTAATCTATGCTCATTATTGTCTTGACATAATTAAATTAATTTCTTATCCATTTTGGACTCTAAATCAGAACGAATAGACAAGTGTACCATTCTAGCCTATATGAAACATATAAGCTTTACAAAAACTTGTTGTATTACATTAATACTTTTGCAGTGAAGTTTACAGGTTCAGAAGAAAATGCATAGATTATTCATGATTAGAATCACATAATGTGTACTGAAGGATGAACTGCATCATGACCACTCTAATATGAATGTGAAGTATGAATATGACATTGTTGAATAGGAAAATTTGATCAATAATAGTCTTTTTCACGAAAATAAAATTTCTTGTTACTTCTTGTAATCATTCTGAGTGCATGTACTCTAATAAGTACTTACATATTTTTCTATTTGAATCGATGTCAATATTGAAATCTTGAGTAAATATAAAAATTTAATCAGTATGCATGAATTGTGCATTTTCTATTGCAATTTCTTCAATAACTGGTGAAACAAACACAATTCATGCAACATATACATTTATTATTCACATTTGGTACTAGAAATAGACTTATGACAAGTTTAATTATGTTATTGCAAATGTGCTTCGTTGATGCAATTTCTCTGTTTTCTTCAATGAAAGTAAATACTCCATGAACACAATTTGATATGTTGAAATTGAATTTGAAAAAATCATTATTTGACGACATAATTTTTTATGCATGTCTTGGATACAACGAAACATAGCACTCATTAGATATTCATTGTAGAAAATGTCATTGACATGAGCATGTACACTACATGTATTCAAAGTTGCAATTGCTAAAGTATTTGAATTTTCTATTGGCTTGTGTATGTGTTATGGTTTCCATGACACTTGAGTTCTTAAGTGTTCCATTTCTTCTAATATTTTCTTATTCATACACAAGTTATTTTGTATTAATTTCTAAAGAAGATACAATGATTCCATTGTTCTAACATGTGACAATGTTGTGTACACTATTTCATGTGTCGATATACCACTATGATCAAATGCAAGTCCATCGAATGTTAAACATTGTGATTGATGTAATCTTCTTCCACAAGGTGACTGTATCGAAAATTGTTTTCGTACTATGGTTTTAGAGCTCTTTCTATGAAATGCCAATGGTCTTGAAACACGTAATATTGGAGTCCAATGTAATGAAATGTTTTCAACATATAGTTCATGATACTTGTTTCTTTATAGTTTACCAATCTCTATATTTACAAAATGTATCCATATTACCTCATCTTTTTTCCTATTTCTTGTATATCTTTTCCATATTCTATCCACGCCATTAACAAGGCCATCCTCTGTATTATAATATCCTACATATATCTCAACAATAACATTACATTTTGTTGGACACCTAATCTGTTAAGGGTTATGGTGTGGAATTTGAACAGTCAAAGGGAGTCCAAAAGAACTAGGAAGACGAATCTAAGAGTCACACAAATGTATTATAAATGTATATATTGTGAATAATAAAGGATCTCAGGATTATATTTCCTATCTGTTGTCCACATTCCATGTGTGTTTAACATGGTATCAAAATAGGTGAATTTTTTCCCTGCTCCAATTTGAGCCACTAGTTTTGTGGTCAGTTCTACCGTTAGCAGTGCCTCCCTGGACTCTACATCTGAGTGCTCTGCCATCCCTCTGTCGCAAGCAGACATTGACACTTTATGTGAGAAATGAATAAAATTTCTCTCACCAAGGTAAGTTACGATGCCTAACACTATGTTATCTTGGTATTAATTTTATTAATGCTCCATGTCATAAATGTGTTATGCGTCTCCTATCACATCATTAAGGTTGTAATATTATTTGTATATAGACACTTTATCTACCACAACCATTCCCTTCATCCTTAATCAACTTGGTTTATGTGTTTACTAAGAACGTTTGTCTTTCCTTACCTAATACTATTTCATCTCTAATTTTATAAGATCTAACATCACCTGGACAGTTTCTCTATGACCCCTTTGACGGGTGAAGAAACTAGGTTAATTGTATGAAAAAATTTGAGAGGTTACTCATGATTTTTGGACATACTACATATTGTAGTTATTTTTTGGTATTCAACTATTTCTTTGTTGATTCACCTATGTGAAACCAAAATGAATTAAATCACCCAACCATTCTTCTATTACACTCCTATCTAGGTGGTTGTTGAATAGCTCCTTCACTAATTTTTATCCTAGAGGTTAGTCTGGTGGGGATGCCTTTGGGTCAAAATTGAAGGCATTTCTAGAAAGTCAATTGGTCAGTTGTTGCATTGAAAGGAGAGTTTGTTTTCTGCATTGAAGGGGTCCTTCTATCAAAGAGTGGTTGTTGATGCTCTGAAAGGGTTGTTCAGTTTATGGTTGTTGATTCCTTGTTACACAATGATCATACACATATATTTAAGTTGAATACCTTGCACCTAGTTCAACATGGAACGATTTTATTAGATTTCTCTCCATATATTATTTCCTCCAAGTGGTTTATTTATGTTACCGTGAGTTGGAATGGGAATGGATCATTGAATCTATGTGTTCTTTGATTCTCATGTATATTTTGCGATTTTATTTGAAGTCCTGAGAAATGCGTTGAAAGTATGCACTGATGTCATGCTCTCACTATTGAATACTTGATCCGGACTTAAACAGGAACACAATAAAACACAGAGATAACCATAAAGACAGATATGCAGTGGAAATAATACTTCATTTCATTACTATAAAATACTGAAATATGCTTACAAACAGAAATGGAAATAAACCAGCTAGGGCGATGGTAGCTTATCTCTGAGAAGAGATGTGGCAGCTACATGCCTCTGAACTGTGTTACAATGAGGCTCGAAGGCCTATTTATTGTTGAGAAACAATGGAAAACCTTTCACATCCCGAAACCTAACCCTAGAAAATGGAACGCCAAATTGTGGCCCCCGTTTGGGTAAATTGGTACATCAATTTCCCGGGGTCGTAACTTTGACATTCGATCTCCGTTTGACGCGTACAATAGCTCGTTAGAAAGATCTATCCGAGAACTACCACTTTGGGAGGAAACATGGGTCCATGGACCCATGTTGCCCTAGATCTCCCAAAAAACGTCATTTAGGGCCTCAAAATGGCTCCAGAAGTTCAGGACCCGAAAAACTGCTAAAAATAGTAAACTATGCTACAATTTAGGAAACTGAAAACTAAAAGAGACAGTTGTGGGGGTCCAAACGGGATAGGTGGATGGCCACCAACATCCACCTAGATCAATCCTCCCCCCTTAGGATGCAATGGTCCCCATTGCATTGAGTTCTTCCCTGAGATGAGGAAGCTTTTGCTGAGCTGGGTCTCTGGTGAGCTGTTCTGCAATCTCTAATGTGTCTAGAAATGGTGGGAAGCATGGTCGACGATGGTCCACATTGAACAATTGGTGCAAGTTATGTAATGGAGGAATGTTTTTCTTCAAAGCATGGTTGCCCGTAGCCTTGGTACTAGTGTAAGGACCATGTCGGAGTGGTCTGAGTTTCTGATGGGTTCTGGTACGACGTTCTCTATGTAGATGTAACCAAACTTTGTCACCCACCTGAAACTTATGTGGTACCCCTATGGGTGAGGAGAAGTTGTTCCTATGCTCTGTCATGACCTTATCACTTTGCTGCTGTCGCTGCGTGGAGGAACCCTTTGCTGGGGTCATGGATGTACCAACGATCATCCCCTTACTTTGGGAGAAAACCAGACAGAAAATGAATTTCCTAGTCTGGGAGATGAGCTTGCTGCCTTTCTTAGCAGTGATCAAAGAGGTGGTGGTAGGTGGGGCTACCTCCGGTATGCTGTATAATGAATTATTCAAAGAAATAATGTTAGCACAATGCCTTGACTCATACACACCATGTCGCCTCCACAAGTATGGTTGACCTAGTAATACATCACAAACGTCCAGAGGTGTAACATCACACAATACCTCATCTCTGAAGGGCTTGATGCTGTAGGGAAGGCGGCACTGCTGGCGAACTTTCAGATCTCGTCCTTCATGAAGCCATCCGATACTGTACGGCTGGGGGTGTGGTGTAGTCGGTAGGCCCAACCGCTTCACGACCTCTACTGAAATAAGGTTCTTTTGGCTACCATTGTCGACAATGAATTGCAGTGACGAACCCTTAACCCACATCTGCGAGTGGAAAAGACGCTCCCCTTCCTCTGGATTTTCGGGCTCATTTTTCTGGATCTTAGCAGTGGCAACAGTGGTTTTGGGATCCGTATCAATGATTTGCTTCCCTTTTCCATTCCCCTTGTCGGGTTCTAGCTCAGGGTCAGAACATGCATCTGATTCAGAAGCCTTCAACTCGGCCACCAGCGACTGCTTGGTCTGACACTCACTTGTGTTATGAGTGGGACTCTTGTGGAACTCACACCACTTTCATGTGTCCTTCTTCGGCTTCGTGGTGTTGTTCTTTTCTTGCGGCTTCGACGGGTTGTCTTGGGTCACCCCGCCTTGGCTTTGTCCTTTGGGCTTAGGATTTGGAGATCCAAAGTCTTGCTTCTTTTGTTTGAACTTTTGCTCAATTTTGACAGCATATCGGTATGTTGTGCCAAGTGAGGAGATGTTCACGAACTCCATCTCTTCTTGGATGTATATGTGTAGGCAGCCACGGTATTTGAGTACCATTTGTAGCTCAGAATCTTTGATACCCAACTGTGTGCGAAGGGTATGAAAAATGTGTGAACTCCAGCACATCTTGGTCTCGTCCTTGCCGCAGTGTGGTCCATTTGATGTATTTTTCCTCATAGCTTTTTACAGGGTAGTACTGCTCCTTGATGGCATCCCGGAAGTCATTCCAAGTGGGTGCGGCTGAAAATAGTGAGCCTGTACTTTCATCCTTTTTCTTGCAGTAGGTTTCCCACCAGTCCTTGACGTGGGGGGCTGCTTTGAGAAGAGCGAAAACAATCTTTTCCCGACTCGAAAATTCATGAACAAAAAAATAACCCTCTAACAGATTTAACCATTTATCTACGGCATCTATGTCTATCTGACCCTCGAATATGGGGATTTCAAAATTAACTTGTACCTTAAAGGGTGTGGCGTTTCCAGAGTAGCTGCTGGAAGTCGATGCGTCGCTTCTTGGTAGTCGCTGAAGGACCTGCGTAAAGCTATCCATCATCGCATTCCTTTATCGCTCGAGGGCTTCTTCGAGGAAGACTTTGATAGGATCTCCTGCCCCCTCATCTTTCTTCTCATTCACCATGGGAGGCCGTCAGGATTTGCGAGCCTGGTCTTGCAAAGGTTCGACCAATTCAAGCCCTAACTCATATCCCGACCTTGTTGGGGACATGAAAAGAAAAAAAGAGAAAAGCAGACCGCTCTCATACCACTGATCCGGACTTAAACATGAACGTAACAAAACACAGAGATAACCATAAAGACAGATATGCAACGGAAATAATAATTCATTTCATTATTATAAAATACTCAAATATGCTTACAAACAGAAATCGAAATAAACCAGCTAGGGCGATGGTAGCTTATCTCTGAGAAGAGATGTGGCGGCTACATGCCTCTAAACTGTGTTACAATGAGGCTCAAAGGCCTATTTATTGTTGAGAAACAATGGAAAACCTTTCACATCCTGAAACCTAACCCTAGAAGATGAAATGCCAAATTGTGGGCCCCATTTGGGTAAATTGGTACATCAATTTCCCAGGGTCGTAACTTTGACATCCGATCTCTGTTTGACATGTACAATAGCTCGTTAGAAAGATCTATCCAAGAACTACCACTTTGGGGGGCAACATCAATCCTTGCCCCAGATTTCCCAAAAAAACATCGTTTAGGGCCTCAAAACGGCTCTGGAAGTTCAGGACCCGAAAAACTGCTAAAAATAGTAAATTGTGCTACAATTTAGGAAACTGAAAAATTGAAAGACACAGTTGTGGGGGTCCAAACGAGATAGGTGGGTGACCACCAACATCCACCTGGATCAATACTGGTGGATGTGTAATCAAATCCTATGCATGTCTTGTGTTGGTTTTAAACATTTTGTACGAATATTAGAAACTTCTATCTTGTTATAAGTAAATCTCAATATTTAAAGATCATGGCTTAACTGTTGTGATGAGTTTCTTGTTGTGAATTCCATGTAATGATGGTCATGTAGTGATGGCATATATTTTATTTGGTTCCTTGTTATATTGACTACTGCGTATGGCACATTAAGCTCTCCATAAAGTGCATATGATTCATATATATGGTTCATATATATGTGTTGATTCATACACGATTGAAGATGTGTTTGTTCAATATTCAACATCGATTCAAGTGCTATGTTGATTTACATGTGCATCAACTTGATAATATGTGTTGAATTATATGTCCATTGAATTATATTTGTGATTTATTGAATGTGTGTTGTTCTTTGAAGTGGAGACATTTATATGTGCCACTACCAGCAAAAACATTTACATACAGGTTTATTGAATTTATTTTGTAGAGAAATGATGAGGTAGAGGAGCTTGATGTTGATGCACTTTATATTTGTCACACTCAAGTGCACTAGGATCAAAAGCAACAGAGACGAACATACCATCCACTTGGAGAATCAATCATTTTATGGCATTAGTGTGTCACATTGAGTTGATATTGCTTCAAAAGGAAGGAAGTTGAAACTCAAATTTCTCCAAGAAAACCAATGAAAGCTCAAAATATTTGAGGTGGAGCCTCATTTTGAGATTTTAAAATTTGACCACAATGGTTGAGCTTGTATTGGTGTAAGAGGGTGGAATTTGAAGTGCTGGTTGTGATTTTTATTTTTCGTATTGTTTTTTAAAATCCTCGTTAGAAATTTTTTTTAATCTCATGACCTATACAAGGTGGTAATATGCCCTCTCACATATTTTTTGAGTTAAATTATACAGCCAAAAACACTTTGTTGATGTAATTTTCTATCTTTGAGGGCAACATTTTTACTTACACTTATTGGTTGAGCTTGAAGAAAAGGTCAAAATTACTGAGTTATTAGAGTTTATAAATACTTTAATACACTCCATTTCTCATGATACTATTGAAATTTGAAAATACATTCTCTTTGACATTTGGACATGTTTGCAAAATCCACAGGAGAAAATAGTGTTTTTGTAGCTCAAATCATAACTACTGATGGGCCTCTAAATTAGAAATAAATTAATGCCCATACCTCTAAATTAAAAATTAATTTAATGCCTATGACCATCCTTCAACACATTAAACCTCTGTTTCTGCATTAGATAATTTATTTTTAACTTTAGTATATTCATTAGGAAGGTTTATGAATAATTCCATATTTGTGCCTAATATTATTCATGTTTGTGGAATATTATGAGAATATTGGGCAGATTATGAAAATTTGGAGGAGGAGATAATTAGGGACTTGTTCCCTACTACAAGAGGATCAATAATAAATAATAAATCAAAAAGATATTATGGAATTATGGCACAGATTGTGGAACTCCAATGATTGAGAAAATCAAGGAATGTGTTCCCTGCCATTTAATGTAGATTCCTAGTATTGGGGACGAGATCCACTAATCCAGGGATTTTGGTGGTGAAAACTTCCTTCTTTCATGGGGAATGATTCCTAATCATTTTGTATAAGTATCAAGTCTAATTTTCCTCTAGGGGGGGATTTTCATTAGTTTCCTTGTCAAGAGAACTCATATTTTTTGCAGCTCCATTGTATTTTCTTATAGGGATGTAATTGTATTGATGAAACTAATGAAGATTTGTGTCATATTCAGATTATAAATATTATTCTCCTCCATAGGTATCTGATTTTTCATAGGCTTGGCCATCTCAGGAGCCTCAGATCCCTTTTGTATAATTTTATTTCATTCTTTTCACTTCTTATTCACATGCATCTCTCGTTTTTATTTCTTTCTATTTCTGCATTTAGTATTAATGATTTCTTGTTGTAGGATTGAATTAAATGGTTGATGTAAGTTATTTTGAAGGATCACAAGCATTATTTAATCCTTGGAAAATATTTGGAAGTTCATAGTAGTCATTGAGCTGCTTGGATTAGTCTTCTTATTCCCAAATCTAGATTTCTGGAACTCCTTTGTGGCAAACAACAGTAAATTTCTTCTATTTTTTAGAGCATGGTAATGAGCTTCAATAGAGTTGGTTCCACTTTCATTAGATCAAAAAAAAATTATAGTTCATAAAAAAAATTACCCCATTTCATTTTCACTTGATTAGGTTAGGGATTTTTTAGATTTACTAGCTCACTAGTTCTCGAATTTCTAGATTTTCGATTAGTAATGTTTTTCTATTTTTTAGCATGGGTTAACAGATGTATTTTTGAGTGATTCCACTTGGAATGGGGATCTAAGAAATCCTATCTAATAAAAAAAAAATTCCCATACAATTTGGATTTTATTTTCTTGGTCATTCGATGAATTATAATTTAATATAGTAAAACTGTAACATCATGTAGTAAATCAGGGGATCCTGTAGGAAATCACTATAGCATCTTGTAGGAAATCATTGTAGCATCCTGTAGGAAATCACTGTAGCATCCTATAGGAAAGCCTGATTTGAGCGTGAATTGAGAAAAATCATCATTGAAGTTGGGATTAGGCCTCTACTTGACCTCCATGTCATCAAAACCATTTTGACCCTCTTTCTCCACACTTGTCTCCCCTGCCAAAGGTCAAGGAAAGATTAGCATTTTCATTTATAAAACAAAAATATTTTAAAAAATGAGTTCTTCTATATTTACACATACACACAGCAGTTATTACTCTCTACATCATATTTCATGCTCAGTTAGTTTAAATAATCACATGTGATATATAGTGTTAAGCTAGGTTTCTTTCACATTTAGTTCATGATCTTTATGCAATTAGAATATGTTTCTTTCCTTCTAGTTTCTTTCTTGCTATTGGTTAAGGTTCCATTTCAAACATTTCATTTTCTACAATTAGTTTAGTATTTGACTTCAGTACATGCACTCCATTACATCATGACAACAAAGGAAGGACACATTGTATGCTGCACATATAGTGTCAATACCTCTTAAGTTTGCACGAACTCCAAGTTGATAATTAAAGTTAGTATCCTTGGGAGTTGCAACATTCTTGTTGCAATGCCGACGCTGATAAGCTACAATGAGATGAGTTATAACAACATAAGTACCATTATGAAATTGTTTTTGTTTAGAACATGTTGATGCCCCGAAAATCGTTGCAACAACATTGGGGAAACCACCCGGTCCGGACCTTAGTGCAGCTCCTTTTCCGTTTGGAATAGTGGTTCCGACTGGGGATAATGGGACCAGTTTCCCAAGAATTATAAGTAAACGGGATGGATGAGTGACTTATGATATAGGATGGTAATAAGCGAACAGCTAAACTATAAGCGAAATGTAATAACTATAATCTAATCCCGGGACTTATCACTTAGTAAAGCGTAGCGTTTGATGATCTGTGCTTTAAGGCAGGCATATAGATGACTTTAACATTTAAGCATAGATGTTTAAACCATTTAAAATTGCTCTGCATAATTAGTTATGCAGAGAGATTATAGCGAATTACTACACTTAATCGTTTATATCATTGATACATGCATGGGTGAAAGAGATAACAAATTACCAAAACATTCAATAGTGAAACGAAATGAAGATTCGCTGTTATATCGCATACATGCATTCAACAATAGCAAAGATAATAACACAGCAATTCATATAATAAGAAAAAACACAGATACAGATAATAGTACCATGTAAGCTGCTCGATCAATCCAGTATATTAATCACTATGTCGCAGTCCTTCCTTCAAATCAGAAAGGATTCCCAACAACAGACAGTCGTGCACAATTGTGTAAAACAGCCTTCTAATCAAAATTAAGAACCGTTGGTCGAGTTTCACAAAAGAATATAGACTGAAGCACAATAGTGCAGACTTCAGCCTTTAAGTCTATTACAAAATTTTACGACCCTTTCCAAAACAATGAAAGGGTCTATAAATACTATATTAATCTAAATATCTAAACAACTGAAAAGCTATTAAATTGGCATCAATAAATGTTTTTTCCATCTTTCTTGGCGATCTGGCAGTTGGCGGCAATGCTTCATTCGGTGGGTTCTTTGCCTTTACTCCTTAGCTGACATATCGCCAGCATTGGCTCTACTTCCGGTGGAGTGTTGAGACGCGAAGTTAGCTGGGCATCATATGTAGCATCCTGAATGTCGGGGATCAGGCATCCGAGGGCATCTGTTAAACACTTGAGAGCAGACCTTTGAGTATGTGGCTTGACTAGAAAGAGCCAATATGCATCAGAGGTTAATGTATTTACTCCGGTAATTAACTTCCTCTGTTCCTCCAAGTCATGATAACTTGTTTGTTCAAGCATATCTGCTGTTGTTATGCTTCCAGGTGTGCACTTGGAGATCATGTTTGCCAAATAAAGTGTATCATTGACTAGGTCGATCATATTGCTGGCAATTATTTTACACCTGGAAGCCGCCCTTTCTGCTTTCATTACCTGAGTGTTCCATTCCGTGAAGAGTATGTCCTTGTACGCTTCATGGATTCGGGACAAATTCGCCGCTTTCCCTTCTTTAGTGTCTTGCCACTCAAGATAATCGGATATGGCTTCTTCGGCCTGATCTAGCTCATTTCTGGCCTTCTCTATTTGCTCACACACTGTTGTAGATATTTCGCATAATGGCTCAGCGTTAGCAAGTTGTTGACATAGAAGTCTGATCTGAGACAGTAATGCGCTATTTATTTGAGTTGCCTCTGCTCTGAAAACTTTCACATTCTGTGTGCTCTTGATACCTTCGAGTTGTGCTGATAGTTGAGCTATTCGCTCATCTTTTGATTTCATCATCAGCTCATTTGATGCTTTCAACTGTGACAATGCCTCCGACAATTCTTTTGCCTTCTGAGTTTCACTTTGGTCTATCCTTTGTTTTTCAATTTGCAGTTGCTGGGTTAACAAATTGTTTTCCTGCTGTTGAGCCAGCAACTGCTCTTCTACCTGTGCTGCTTTGTTTTTCGCTTCAATTACCTTTGCCTATAATGCATATATTTCATGGTCCTTAGTCTTCAACAGAAGACTTACCTCCGATGCTTTGTCGATAGTTGCTGCAGAATAAGCTCCCGCAAATTGCGACAGCTTTGTTAGATCATCAGAGGGATCCAAATCCTCCTTCCAGACCATATTGCCCGCGACTATTTGCTCAGGAAAGATAGAAGGTTGATCAAGCCTTCATCTTTTCTTAGAGCGCTTAATAACGGCTCTATGCTTTGGGCTGTAGAAAATATCCAGGGGAGGAATTTCTTCCACCTGGAGAACAATTTGATCGGAAGGGTCCTTATTGATTACCTCGACATCCTGTGAAATGGGTGGGCCGCTGGTTCCTCCTAGAACCTGAGAAGAAGTGGTATCGGGCGCATCGCTTGTTTTAGAGGTGTCTGTGTCTTTGGAACCTTCCTTACCACTGATAATGGAATCGAATTGGTTCCATTGTTTAATCAATTCAGGATCAGTGGAGGTTTGCTTATGTTGCTCTGTATGGGCTTTGCTCCGTTCTTTTTCTTGTTCTAACTTCTGCTGTTCTTCAAGTGCTTTTCACTGTTGCTCCTCCAATTCCTTTTTCTGCCTATCTGCCAGTTCTTTCTTTAGTTTCTCTTCTTCCTTCTTCTTCCTCTGCTCTTGATCCTTCTGTGCCTTTTGCTGCCTTTCTATCTGCTCCTTTTTCTTCCTCTCTGCTTGCTCTTTTCTTTGCTTCTCAGCCTGCAGCTTCTTCTCCCTTTCCTCCTGTTGTTTATCCTGTTCTTTAGTTGTAACAGGAGGTGGATGTATCTGTTGCCGACCAGGCTCGCTTGAGGAAGACGCTGGGGTTGTGGATAATAAATCTAGAGGCAGAGTTTGCAACCTCTGCTCCCTAAGTTTATTAAACTCAGTCAACGCCTCATCGTTATATTTCATTCTGGCAAGCTGTTTGGTTTGACTTATTGTATCGGCACCTGCGAACAGGTCATCAAACATATCCTCTTGATGATCAACTTTTGTTAATTTTGCTTGTTCTAGGGCAGTGTAGGCAGTTTGCTTTGGATCATAGAGTCTGTTTGGGATAGTGGCCAGGGATAAAGTTTGGAGTTTTGTCGCTTCTTTTTCTGCATGCTTGTAATTAAGCAGAGTAAAAACCCCAATTCTTAAAGGAAAAGAGGGCCAACCTCTCTTATTCTCCTCTTTGAGAGTTTGTGTGACACTCTCGGCCATAATCTGGTAGCAGATTTCCCGGGCTAACAGTTTGTCTGGGATATATAAAGGGAGGACATGCGGCCTAGCCTTACTCCCAAAAACTCTGATATAGGTGAAATGCTCTTCCCCGAACCAACTTGCTACGGCTGGTAAGTCAAAAGAAGCTTCATAGGAAATTCTGGGAATGGGTTTGTCATAAATAGAATAGTAAATGGGCACCATGAAACCATTACAAATTTGGTACAAATGGTCCTTGTAAGAGGACTTCCACAATTTCTGATGGTATAAATGAATGGGTGTTGGATCTTGGGTGGTCCATGTCCAACCGAGGACAAGAAACTCAGAATTAAAACACAGGGTATCCATAATGTAAGCAGTATAATAAAATGGCAGGATTTTCCTTTCGGTGACTATAGTTTTGGCTCTAAATTCACGAATAGCTACGACCAACTTATCAGAAAGAATAGTGGCCCAATCCATAATTATACTATTGACAACCGCTTCCATTAGGGGAACCATGTCAATATTGATATTAACGGAGTCATGTAATCCCCACAATCTACACATCATAATCCCCGCATAGCAATAGGGAGAAGCCAAAGAAACGTTGGAGTACTTACCCGAGCTTTCATGCTTGTGTTTGGCTGGGTTCTGCCTCCAATCTCGGAGGGGTTCGGATGGTGATTCATTTTCTTTTGCAAATTTCTCCACGAAGGCTCTGTTATAGACTAGCTCCGGTTCAGGCAAATGATACATTCACCTCAGGTCATCAGGCTTGAACGACCCGAAAATCCTTCCATCCCTTGTATGAAAAGTTCTATCAGTGATGGGGATTTCTTCAATTGCCCAACGCACTACGTCAGTGTAAGGTAGGACCTGCTCTCTGGCTGCTATTCTGTGTAAAAAGGAGTCGGCCAAGTCTTTGAGAGTTGCATCAGACTTCCTTAGTACATCCACACTAGCCTTTGTCACTACCTTTTGTGGTTGCTCGGCCTCTAACAGATTATATGTGCCCTGCCATGTGGTCCTAGCAAGACCAGTGCACGTAGTGTCCGAGATTAGGCCTTTCTTCGAAATTGTAGCAGCTTGACCTGCAACAGGTGTTGCAGTGGAACCAGCAGTCCTCTTGTGTTTCTTCCCCATCATGTTCAGGGTTTTCTCAACAAACAAACTCTACACAAATGCAAGAGAAATCGTAACACGAGAAATAATGAAGACAAAGCATAATGGGAAAGATATATATCACTTGAAGCGTGGCGATATTAATTTTCAAAAAGTGGCTGCGGATCCAATCACTGGTAAGAGATCGCATATGCATTAATGGTGTTTTTAAGGCCTGCTACCCATTAAATGACCTTTACACTGTTATTCAGCTGAATGACCCCCTAACGCGTGCAACAGATATGATAATGCTTTAGACGCAAGTATTCGTTAATCGAAGGGGCAAAGTTATTAAATACGCATGCATTACCTTATCCCTGCATTTAATGGCATTTTGAAATCTGCGCTTTATCAATCGGATTTAATTATAATTTTAAGGCTCAAAGCAATCACTTTTTGAGAATGCCGATTACCGATGAACAATATCGCATCGCATCGGGGGAAAGAGTTACACTAGCGTTTGAAAGAAGTCCTGGCGAATGCCAATTGCGACATCGCATCGGACTAGCGCGTGAACACATTACCAGATGCATATTAAGTGATTTGCCGACCTCCGATAGCGATATCGCATCGCATCGGGGAAAAACCTGAGCACCTTATGAGAGTGTATGGGATTCCGCCGACGGCCGATAGCGATATCGCATCGGGTTGGGGTTTATGACTTAAAGTGTTTTCCCACAAGAGGCAGTGCCGATAGCCGATCGCCGATATAGCGTCGCATCAGGGTGTAAGATATGTGCTCTTTTTTGTGTATGCATTGAATACTGCCGATCGCCGATAGCGATATCGCATTGGCAAAGACCAAAGTGCCATTTAAATGCATCTCTTTTGTTATTGCGATATGCGATCTTGCGATCGCTTTATCGCAATAACGAAAGATTGGTTTTATTTTGGGAACATTGTTATTCGAAAAAGGCTTCAATTCACAAACAAATTTGATTATCATATCCTTTTCGAACAAAATCATTAATGCCAATTATTTTTTTAAAAGGGACCCATTTCATATGTTGATTGTTATGAATATAGATGATATGAAATGGGGGGTTGTTGTAGGCCACAACAATTGGCGATTCGTTGGTAGAACCAGTTATCTCTGAAATTAATACAAACACTCAAGCTTTTCAAAAATAGAAACTCAATCAGAAGGAGAACTTCTAATATAACTAGATATTCATGTGTTCTGACTAAAGTGAGCTTCATTTTGTTAACTTCTTCCCATTTAGTTTCAAGAAACCAAATACATAATAAGTTTCAAAAATAAGTCTTTATTGGTTCATAGTGATAAAATAGAAAACTTTCCCACATCAGCTTTTATAATTAACCCCTTTGTCATAGGTAGAGCCTCTGTTGCCAGCAAACATTTATAGTCTCGACAGGGATACCTTTTAACCATAGTATTGTCCACTTTTCCATTCACATAAGAGTGTGATTAACAGAATGAATCCATAAAATGTTTTCATATTTTATTTTTTATCTGTTTTTCTTTGTAATTAATAAGATAAAAAGCCACTTTCCTGGTTTGGTGGCCAGCTTATGACAATGCCATTCACTGGTAATAATTTAACTGATCAAGCTGGCTCGTGATGAGACCCCTTGTCTTGAAATTTCAAGCCATTACCCTGTTTTGGTAGGCAGTATTGGTAATGTCAGTTAACCTATTTCCCTATGAACATGGTAAGCAGGCTTATGATAAGACCTCTTATCTTTAATCTTTTATATTTTAGAATTACACTCTGAGTAATCATAACCTTTAGTGAATGGGGTGAACAATCTTCTCCTTAAGAGCAAATGGATGACAGGTGAAGAGTTGAAGATACTGAAAATGGGTTAGTTTCTATCTTTTAATAGATAACCTTTGGAGACTAGTTTTAAAAATAGAAAATGATTCAGAACTTTTACCTCTTGAGAGGAGTCTTCAAATTTAAATTATAGTTTCAGAACACAAGGATATCTAGTCTCCTAGAAACTATTTCTTTTTATTGAGGGTTCTATTATCTAAAAGCAAATATTTATATTATTTTTGTGAGACAGCTTCCTCAAACACAACAAAAGGTCAATGGAGATACTCTACGGTTTTATTTCCTACCAATCCTACAAACTACGCAAATCTACAAAAGGAGAAGGGGTTACCTTCTCAATTAAAGAATTTCTTCAGGATCAGGCCATTGACGGGGAGAGAATCCCTCAACCCTGATAAGTCTTGCAATATAAAAGTTGAATGGCCTATCTTTTCACAGATCTGAAATGGTCCAAGCCACATTTTCTGAAATTTGGTATGCTTACCTTTATCCTCATGGGCCTTGTCCCATTTGAGAACTAAGTCACCAACTTGAAGTTGTTTGGAACCGGATGATGCTGAGTCGAAGGATGCTTTGATGATTTGTTGATGTCTGGCATGAGTGAGTCTGGCTTTTTCCCTCTCTTCTTCTAATTTGAGAATTTGGTCAGTTCTAAGTTGGATAGAAGAAGAAGGAGTCTATTCAATGTACTGTACTAGGGCTAAAGATGGAAGAACAAGATTTGTAGGCAACACGGCTTCTTTTCCATATACCAAATTGAAAGGAGAGGTCCCTATAGAAGCCTTTTGTGTTATTCTATCAGCCCATAATGCAAAGACCAAAGATTTATGCCAGTTTCTATGATTCTGTTCAACAGTTCGCTTAATGATTTTGATGAGATTCTTATTAGTAGATTCGGCTAAACAGTTTCCCTGGGGATAATAATTGGAAGAATATTTCAGTTTAAACCCCCTTTTAATAGCAAAATCATATATAGCATTTCCTGAGAAATAAGAAGCATTATCAAAAACAAGAGCGTTTGGAACACCAAACCTGGTAATGATGAATTGGTCAATGAACTCGATAATTGCCTCTGCATTTGCCACCTTCAAAGGAATAGCCTCTACCCATTTACTAAAATAATCAGTAGCAGTAAGGATATACCTATGTTGTTTGGAAGATGATGGAGTAATTTCCCCGATGATATTTAATCCCCATTGTTCGAATGGCTATTCAATGTTGACATGTTGCAAAGGGAAAGCTGATTTTCGTTGTCTTCCACAGGATGTTTGGCAATTAAGGCATTTTCTTACGTACTCATGGCAATATCTAAATAGAGTAGGCCAATAATATCCAGCATGAATAATCTTGTGAGCTGTTGTGTCAGCTCCAAAATGTCCCCCAGCTGGTCCATCATGTAGCTCCTGCAAAACCTTTTGAGCTTCAGGTTTCTCAAGACATCTTAACAGGATAGAATCATAATTTTGTTTAAACAACAGATCATCAATGAGAGTGAAATTCTTAGCTTTTAACCTAATGGCCCTTTTATTTTTGTAAGATAAATTTGGAGGAGCATAACCGTTCTTTAAATAAAATATCAAATCAGCATATTGAGATTCAGAATCAGTGACACTTATCTGATTGATGGATTCAATCTGATCCTCGTCGCTTGATTCGTGAATGTTTGATGCTCCTGCCAATATCCTGCAAAAACCTTGGCCCCTAACAATCTTTGCTGGCTTTATTTCTAAGTCATACTCTTGAAGCGCTGTAACCCAATTGGCTCTTTTTTCACCCAATTCTTTCCGAATTAATAGTTGTCTTACCGCTGGGAAAGGAACTATAACTTTTGTGTGGGTTTTCAAAAGGAAGGGTCTATAATGTTTGACTGCTTTGAATACAGCAAAGGCTTGTTTCTCCACATCAGAATAATTCAATTCGACACCTTGAAGATTTGAACTGAAAAATGATATGGGTGCTTCTAAGTTGTTATCATTCAGTTGTGTGAGTACTGCGACATATGAAGTGTTGGATGCAATAGTATATAGTGTAAAATGATTAGAAAAATTTGGAGTATTCAAGGCTGGGGCATTGATTATTGATTGTTTGATAACATCAAAAGCTTGCTTTTCTTCTGATCCCCATTTGAAGACTGAATTCTTCTTGATCATTGTCTGAAGTGGTAATACAATCTGCGAAAAATCTAGAACAAATCGTTTGACAAAATTAATCTGACCCAAAAATGACTGCATTGATTTTTTGTTATGTGGGAAAGGGATTTCAGAAATTTCATTAATCCGATCAGGATCAATATAAATACCATCTTTGGATACTATAAAGCCTAAGAGTTTTCCTTGGTCAAGAGCAAAGAAGGACTTCTTTGGGTTTAGGGAAATACCATATCTTTTGCATCGCTGAAAGATCTGATTTAAGTCGTGCAAATGATTATCTCTCTTCTTAGAATACACAGTAATATCGTCTAGATAGACGACTACTGATCGATTAATTAACCCTCTGAAGGCCATGTCCATAGCTCTCTGAAATGTCGCTCCGACATTTATAAGACCAAAAGGCATTTTCTGATATGCATAGGTTCCCCATTTTGTTCTGAATGTAGTTTTAAGCTGGTCATCAGGATGTACCAGAACTTGATTGTACCCTGAAAAACCGTCTAGAAAAGACATCAATTCAGAACCTGCCACCGATTGGAGAATTTGCTCCATAGTAGGCAATGGGAAGTTATCTTTTAAGCTCGCTTTGTTCAAATTCCTGAAATCAATACAGATTCGAATGTCGCCATTTTTCTTTCTGACTGGCACCATATTAGAGACCCAGTTTGAATGTCGGACTGGAAAGATAATCTTGGCTTTCAAGAGCTTGTTAAGTTCCGACTTTATCTGGCTCTCCAAACTTGGATGTATTTTTCTTAACTTTTGCTGAATCGGTTTCTGATCAGGAAGCATAGGAATGGTATGCTGGATAATAGATGTATCATAGGTCTTTAAATCATCATATTTCCATGCAAAGACTTGTTTGTTTTTTCTCAACAATTTAATAAATGCTTCCTTTTCCTTCTGAGATAGTCCTGTTCCTAAATTGATGTTTTGAGGAGACTCGTTGGTTCCTAGATTTATCAATTCAAACCTAAGGGTAGAACTCTGAAGCTTTGTATTAATTACAGGTTTAAACCTGTCTTTGATATCATAAAGATCTTCTAATTTTACCACTGGTTTAGGGATCGAATTTTCTTGGGGCACTTCTTTCATCTGGGAATCATGATCATCTTCCTCAATAACTTGCTTATCATAAGATTTCTCAGAAGTTAAAAATTGCAAAATATCATCATCATGATTAAATACTCTCCAATTAGTGACATTGTCAGGAATTGAAGGTCTGAAAACTAATTCTACAGAAAATCTATCAAGGCTGTAGTCTTCAGAAGGTAGAAGCTTTGAAGCTACATTGGCTAGTAAATCTGCGGCGGAATTTTGAGATCGAGGTATAGAAGAAATGTTGAATGCCAAAAAGTGTGAGGTAAGCTCTTGAACGAGCGATTGGTAATGTTTAAGGTGAGTCGAAAGGCAATGAATTGCATTTCTAACCTGTTTGACAATGATTTCCGAATCGCCGAATACCTTTAGATATCGCACCTCCAGGCCAATTGCTTTGTATAATCCTTGGATTAAAGCTTCATATTCGGCTGTATTATTAGTGCACTCAAACTCTAACCTACAAGACAACATTGTCTTTTCTCCTTGCGGACTAACCAATATACATCCAGCTCCTGAACCTTCAGTGGACTTAGAGCCATCAAAATACAGAGACCAAAATAAAGGAATATTAACAAAAGTATCTACATTTTTCTCAGCATCATTAAAACATCTTGACCTATCAGTTTGTGAAAAATTTTCTATTTGAGATGTAAAATGATTGACTGAAAAAGGAGATGGCTGGGCAACAAAGTTGCCAAAGAATGATTCTGCCGAATAGTTCCCGAAAATGTTGTTGTTGAATGCCACAGGTTGGTTTTCTTGCTCAAATTCAGTAACTGTGTGGGTCATATGTTTCTCACGATCGATCCTTATTTGATTTGGATTTCCCTTGTAGGGAAGCCACATATGTGACCAATCTGTAGAAATATACCCGTGCAGTTTTTCGGACCAATCTCTGCTCAATATTAAACCATAAAATTCAGGTATGTCAGCAATTAAAATATCAATTCTCTGGACAACCCTGGGGTCGGCAGACAACCTGATGGTTACAGAATTAATTTCACCCACTACCTGCACTTTAGTCCTATCCAACTGCACAATATGAGTGGCTGACTTCTGTGGTTCAATGTTCAGCTTAGAACAAACTGAAGCTGGCATTATATTAGATGAAGCCCCTGAATCAATTAAACAGTTGTGCAGGTTTCTATTATAAATCTCGTACGTCAGCAGGAAGGGTGGAGTGTGAGAATTTGATTTATCTCCAATTAGAACTGAATCGGTAGCTTCAACCATACCTGCAGGAGGCTGGCCTTGATCGTTGGCAGCTCTTGTACTGGGAAGGGGAGTAGAGGGAACAACATTTAATTCTTTGAGAAGTAATTTTTGTTGATGTTTTAATTTGCTAAGCTCAAACATAGTTATATTTGCCTTAGTTTTCTTCATATCATCAACAATATTATACTCCATTGAGTCAGATATCACTAATGTCTTGGATGTTGAAGGAGTATTATAAGTTGAAGGCTGGTTTTGGGGGGCTACTACAGGTGACTTCTTAGGGGGAATTTTTTCCTTTGCTGTAGCAGCACCTGCGCTCCTCTTCCTCGAGGTTGCCTGGGGAAGTTCAGAAGTACTTTTACTTCTTGTAGTAACCGGAAAGGCTTCTTCTTCATTCTCAGTATCAGAGTTTGGGAGTATAAAATCCCACATTCCACGGCATTCAGCTATATCTTCTTCATCATCGGTTTGTGAAGTCGTTTCCTCTTCCTCTTCTTCTTGGTCTGAATCTGCGTTAGATATGACGTTGGGTGGCTTTGATTCAGTTTTCTTGTAAGTTCTAAATGGTCTTTTATTTGAGGTTTCGGCCACCTGCTTCTTGATATCAACCATTTCGTTAGACAATGTTTTAAGGACCTTTTGTAAACCTTCCATGTCATAGGGGTCCTTTGGGGTTTTCTTCTTGGAATCTTCTTTAAACGAGACTTTTTTGGCTTTTCGATCTTCTAGAGCAGCTTTCTTCTCAAGAGCATTAATGCGCTTTTCAACAGCAAGTGCTTCTTTCATGTTTTCAGCTAAGGTAGGTTTCCCAGCCCTGTCTACAAAAATAGCTATGTTGGCAGGTAAGGCGGTAATATACCATTCGCTTCGGATTTGTTCACTTGGTTTAGAATCGGTAGGGATTTTATTCAGGAGTTTATTAAATCTGGCATTAAACTCCTTTATTGGTTCCCTATGCTCTATCCTCAAATTGGAGAGATCGTTTATTAAAGTAGCTAAGGACCTATCATCTCCATACTTGGTAAGAAACTGCTCTTGGCATGTGTTCCAACTGGTAATTGAACCAGAAGGTAAGGAAAAATACCAGGATCCTGCTGATCCTTGTAAAGTGTAGGGGAAAAGTCTTACAACAACATCTTGCTCTGTCACTCCTTTTAAGTTAACTGCTAACATAAAATTGTTAATATGTTCTTCAGCTTGGGTTCCGTTATCTGGATTAAATTTAGGCAGCCATTTTTCGGGAGCATCTGGTAGATCATGCAATGGTCCAGGCATGTTGACTGCACCCGGCCTAGTCCATGGATCTGCCATTATGCTAGCGACAGTGGTTGACACTACTGTTGGAATTCCAGATGTTTGGGGAGGTATCAAAGATGAAGAGTGAATAGGTTGGGATATTGAGGCTCCTGTTCCCTGATGAACAACAATATGTAATGGAGGAGTGGGTGGTTGACTTTGCAGATGAGGAGATGAAATGGAGGATGTGGAAGAAAAATCCCCACTATTAGATCCTTCAGTATTTTTCTTTGGCTTTTTCCTTTTGGGTAAAGGAAACTCAGTGGGTTCAATACCAAGTTTTTCGCTCTGAAGTCTGGTAAGAGGATGAGTGAGGTTGAACTGTGAAGGCGCACTGCTTTCTGATATCTCAGATTTCTGTGGTGAGATCGAGAAGCTCTGAAGTTTATGGATTAGAGACTGGACTTCAGGAGATTCAAGACTTAGCTGTTCTGGGATATGATGGGATTGAGCAGTGGTGGTAGATTCCTCTTCTTCTTGGTTATGGGCTGGCGAACCAGCATGTAATTGAGAAGAACGAGGAGATTTGGAGGGAGAATTACTCTTAGAATGACTTGCCGATTTGGGTCTGCTTGCCATTCACAGTTAAGCCCTCCTTCTAGCGCCAAAAATGTTGATGCCCCGAAAATCGTTGCAACAACATTGGGGAAACCACCCGGTCCGGACCTTAGTGCAGCTCCTTTTCCGTTTGGAATAGTGGTTCCAACTGGGGATAATGGGACCAGTTTCCCAAGAATTATAAGTAAATGGGATGGATGAGTGACTTATGATATAGGATGGTAATAAGCGAACAGCTAAACTATAAGCGAAATGTAATAACTATAATCTAATCCCGGGACTTATCACTTAGTAAAGCGTAGCGTTTGATGATCTGTGCTTTAAGGCAGGCATATAGATGACTTTAACATTTAAGCATAGATGTTTAAACCATTTAAAATTGCTCTGCATAATTAGTTATGCAGAGCGATTATAACGAATTACTACACTTAATCGTTTATATCATTGATACATGCATGGGTGAAAGAGATAACAAATTACCAAAACATTCAATAGTGAAACAAAATGAAGATTCGCTGTTATATCGCATACATGCATTCAACAATAGCAAAGATAATAACACAACAATTCATATAATAAGAAAGAACACAGATACAGATAATAGTACCATGTAAGTTGCTCGATCAATCCAGTATATTAATCACTATGTCGCAGTCCTTCCTTCAAATCAGAAAGCATTCCCAACAACAGACAGTCGTGCACAATTGTGTAAAACAGCCTTCTAATCAAAATTAAGAACCGTTGGTCAAGTTTCACAAAAGAATATAGACTGAAGCACAATAGTGCAAACTTTAGCCTTTAAGTCTATTACAAAATTTTACGACCCTTTCCAAAACAATGAAAGGGTCTATAAATACTATACTAATCTAAATATCTAAACAACTGAAAAGCTATTAAATTGGCATCAATAAATGTTTTTTCCATCTTTCTTGGCGATCTGGCAGTTGGCGGCAATGCTTCATTCGATGGGTTCTTTGCCTTTACTCCTTAGCTGACATATCGCCAGCATTGGCTCTACTTCCGGTGGAGTGTTGAGACGCGAAGTTAGCTAGGCATCATCTGTAGCATCCTGAATGTCGGGGGTCAGGCATCCGAGGGCATCTGTTAAACACTTGAGAGCAGACCTTTGAGTATGTGGCTTGACTAGAAAGAGCCAATATGCATCAGAGGTTAATGTATTTACTCCGGTAATTAACTTCCTCTGTTCCTCCAAGTCATGATAACTTGTTTGTTCAAGCATATCTGCTGTTGTTATGCTTCCAGGTGTGCACTTGGAGATCATGTTTGCCAAATAAAGTGTATCATTGACTAGGTCGATCATATTGCTGGCAATTATTTTACACCTGGAAGCCGCCCTTTCTGCTTTCATTACCTGAGTGTTCCATTCCGTGAAGAGTATGTCCTTGTACGCTTCATGGATTCGGGACAAATTCGCCGCTTTCCCTTCTTTAGTGTCTTGCCACTCAAGATAATCGGATATGGCTTCTTCGGCCTGATCTAGCTCATTTCTGGCCTTCTCTATTTGCTCACACACTGTTGTAGATATTTCGCATAATGGCTCAGCCTTAGCAAGTTGTTGACATAGAAGTCTGATCTGAGACAGTAATGCGCTATTTATTTGAGTTGCCTCTGCTCTGAAAACTTTCACATTCTTTGTGCTCTTGATACCTTCGAGCTGTGCTGATAGTTGAGCTATTCGCTCATCTTTCGATTTCATCATTAGCTCATTTGATGCTTTCAACTGTGACAATGCCTCCGACAATTCTTTTGCCTTCTGAGTTTCACTTTGGTCTATCCTTTGTTTTTCAATTTGCAGTTGCTGGGTTAACAAATTGTTTTCCTGCTGTTGAGCCAGCAACTGCTCTTCTACCTGTGCTGCTTTGTTTTTCGCTTCAATTACCTCTGCCTGTAATGCATATATTTCATGGTCCTTAGTATTCAATAGAAGACTTACCTCCGATGCTTTGTCGATAGTTGCTGCAGAATAAGCTCCCGCGAATTGCGACAGCTTTGTTAGATCATCAGAGGGATCCAAATCCTCCTTCCAGACCATATTGCCCGTGACTGTTTGCTCAGGAAAGATAGAAGGTTGATCAAGCCTTCGTCTTTTCTTAGAGTGCTTAATAACGGCTCTATGCTTTGGGCTGTAGAAAATATCCAGGGGAGGAATTTCTTCCACCTGGAGAACAATTTGATCGGAAGGGTCCTTATTGATTACCTCGACATCATGTGAAATGAGTGGGCCGCTGGTTCCTCCTAGAACCTGAGAAGAAGTGGTATCGGGCGCATCGCTTGTTTTAGAGGTGTCTGTGTCTTTGGAGCCTTCCTTACCACTGATAATGGAATCGAATTGGTTCCATTGTTTAATCAATTCAGGATCGATGGAGGTTTGCTTATGTTGCTCTGTATGGGCTTTGCTCCGTTCTTTTTCTTGTTCTAACTTCTGCTGTTCTTCAAGTGCTTTTCGCTGTTGCTCCTCCAATTCCTTTTTCTGCCTATCTGCCAGTTCTTTCTTTAGTTTCTCTTCTTCCTTCTTCTTCCTCTGCTCTTGATCCTTCTGTGCCTTTTGCTGCCTTTCTATCTGCTCCTTTTTCTTCCTCTCTGCTTGCTCTTTTCTTTGCTTCTCAGCCTGCAGCTTCTTCTGCCTTTCCTCCTGTTGTTTATCCTGTTCTTCAGTTGTAACAGGAGGTGGATGTATCTGTTGCTGACCAGGCTCGCTTGAGGAAGACACTGGGGTTGTGGATAATAAATCTAGAGGCAGAGTTTGCAACCTCTGCTCCCTAAGTTTATTAAACTCAGTCAACGCCTCATCGTTATATTTCATTCTGGCAAGCTGTTTGGTTTGACTTATTGTATCGGCACCTGCGAACAGGTCATCAAACATATCCTCTTGATGATCAACTTTTGTTAATTTTGCTTGTTCTAGGGCAGTGTAGGCAGTTTGCTTTGGATCATAGAGTCTGTTTGGGATAGTGGCCAGGGATAAAGTTTGGAGTTTTGTCGCTTCTTTTTCTGCATGCTTGTAATTAAGCAGAGTAAAAACCCCAATTCTTAAAGGAAAAGAGGGCCAACCTCTCTTCTTCTCCTCTTTGAGAGTTTGTGTGACACTCTCGGCCATAATCTGGTAGCAGATTTCCCGGGCTAACAGTTTGTCTGGGATATATAAATGGAGGACATGCGGCCTAGCCTTACTCCCAAAAACTCTGATATAGGTGAAATGCTCTTCCCCGAACCAACTTGCTACGGCTGGTAAGTCAAAAGAAGCTTCATAGGAAATTCTGGGAATGGGTTTGTCATAAATAGAATAGTAAATGGGCACCATGAAACCATTACAAATTTGGTACAAATGGTCCTTGTAAGAGGACTTCCACAATTTCTGATGGTATAAATGAATGGGTGTTGGATCTTGGGTGGTCCATCTCCAACCGAGGACAGGAAACTCAGAATTAAAACACAGGGTATCCATAATGTAAGCAGTATAATAAAATGGCGGGATTTTCCTTTCGGTGACTATGGTTTTGGCTCTAAATTCACGAATAGCTACGACCAACTTATCAGAAAGAATAGTGGCCCAATCCATAATTATACTATTGACAACCGCTTCCATTAGGGGAACCATGTCAATATTGATATTAACGGAGTCATGTAATCCCCACAATCTACACATCATAATCCCTGCATAGCAATAGGGAGAAGCCAAAGAAACGTTGGAGTACCCGAGCTTTCATGCTTGTGTTTGGCTGGAATCTGCCTCCAATCTCGGAGGGGTTCGGATGGTGATTCATTTTCTTTTGCAAATTTCTCCACGAAGGCTCTGTTATAGACTAGCTCCGGTTCAGGCAAATGATACATTCACCTCAGGTCATCAGGCTTGAACGACCCGAAAATCCTTCCATCCCTTGTATGAAAAGTTCTATCAGTGATGGGGATTTCTTCAATTGCCCAGCGCACTACGTCAGTGTAAGGTAGGACCTGCTCTCTGGCTGCTATTCTGTGTAAAAAGGAGTCGGCCAAGTCTTTGAGAGTTGCATCAGACTTCCTTAGTACATCCACACTAGCCTTTGTCACTACCTTTTGTGGTTGCTCGGCCTCTAACAGATTATATGTGCCCTGCCATGTGGTCCTAGCAAGACCAGTGCACGTAGTGTCCGAGATTAGGCCTTTCTTCGAAATTGTAGCAGCTTGACCTGCAACAGGTGTTGCAGTGGAACCAGCAGTCCTCTTGTGTTTCTTCCCCATCATGTTCAGGGTTTTCTCAACAAACGAACTCTACACAAATGCAAGAGAAATCGTAACACGAGAAATAATGAAGGCAAAGCATAATGGGAAAGATATATATCACTTGAAGCGTGGCGATATTAATTTTCAAAAAGTGGCTATGGATCCAATCACTGGTAAGAGATCGCATATGCATTAATGGTGTTTTTAAGGCCTGCTACCCATTAAATGACCTTTACACTGTTATTCAGCTGAATGACCCCCTAACGCGTGCAACAGATATGATAATGCTTTAGACGCAAGTATTCGTTAATCGAAGGGGCAAAGTTATTAAATACGCATGCATTACCTTATCCCTGCATTTAACAGCATTTTGAAATCTGTGCTTTATCAACCGGATTTAATTATAATTTTAAGGCTCAAAGCAATCACTTTTTGAGAATGTCGATTACCGATGAACAATATCGCATCGCATCGGGGGAAAGAGTTACACTAGCGTTTGAAAGAAGTCCTGGCGAATGCCGATTGTGACATCGCATCGGACTAGCGCGTGAACACATTACCAGATGCATATTAAGTGATTTGCCGACCTCCGATAGCGATATCGCATCGCATCGGGGAAAAACCTGAGCGCCTTATGAGAGTGTATGGGATTCCGTCGACGGCCGATAGCGATATCGCATCGGGTCGGGGTTTATGACTTAAAGTGTTTTCCCACAAGAGGGAGTGCCGATAGCCGATCGCCGATATAGCGTCGCATCGGGGTGTAAGATATGTGCTCTTTTTTGTGTATGCATTGAATACCGCCGATCGCCGATAGCGATATCGCATCGGCAAAGACCAAAGTGCCATTTAAATGCGTCTCTTTTGTTATTGCGATATGCGATCTTGCGATCGCTTTATCGCAATAACGAAAGATTGGTTTTATTTTGGGAACATTGTTATTCGAAAAAGGCTTCAATTCACAAACACATTTGATTATCATATCCTTTTCGAACAAAATCATTAATGCCAATTAATTTTTTAAAAGGGACCCATTTCATATGTTGATTGTTATGAATACAGATGATATGAAATGGGGGGTTGTTGTAGGGCACAACAGAACAATACTCTAACTTAGTTCAATAAAGACTCCCATTGGGCGCTAGAAAGTGGTAAAATCAATGACATTGTGGTTGACTCCCATCATGTGCCCATTTTAGGAGCATATTTGCATGCAGGTGCGTAAATTTAGCCTGCACTTCCCAAGCCAATCATCATACCTTCGGAAGATCTTGTCAGCAACAAGCACAAAAAAGGTCTTGGATATGATAAGGAGGCATCCTTTCATATTCCAGATTACTCAAAGCCCATCAAATTTTAGAGTGCCATATTTCTTCATGACAACTCACCTTCACCTACTCCAGATTCTGCTCCTCCACATTCGTAGCCAAAAGTTGTCAAATGCCAACATTGTGACCAAGTTAGCCATGTGAAACATCATTGTTTTAATCTTCATCCATGTGATCATTATGGTCAGCACACTCATTCTTCAAACAAATGCTTCAAAAACAAGCCTCCTACAAGAACAAAGATTCACCTTGGATGGACCGCTTCTTGGCAATGGGCTTCAACGACCAAGAATATATTTCAGTCATATGTTAGAATTTATTCTAGAGTATTAAAAATTCTTGCAATTGAATTTTCTCCATCATGTCACCTTTTATCTGATAAGGGGGAATTGATGGTCATCTACAATATTCAAAGATAAATCAAGTGAGCCTGAGTCACAACCTGAACTTGCTGCTTCAGCCTACAACTAGATACAACCATAAACAGATTAAGTGTTGTAGCCAGGGACACATAAGCCCCTAAAAATACCTATTTTTGGTGGCCCTCATTAAACCACAATAGGTTGCATACCTCCATTTTCCAGGTTGAAGTTCTTCCTCTCCAAAGAATTAGGGACACTTCCTCTAGTAGAAGACTTCGAATTCTTTCCATATTCAGAAGAGTTATGGGAATCACACTAAGCATTCCTTTGGTTGGTGGCTTTCCTTAAACCACCATAGGTTATAAACCTCCCTTTTTCTAGGTTGAAGGCATCGCTCTTCAAAGAATTAAAGTGCACTTCCTCTAGTAGAAGAATTCAGCTTCTTGGTATATTTGGAAGAGTTCTAGGAACTACATTAAGTGTTCCAGTGTTGGTGGTAATCCTTAAACCATTTTTAGTTCAGACCTCAAGTTATACCACTTTATGATATCATCTCAGATGTCACATTCAACCTATTATTGTCATGAATTATTGTATTTTGTATTATGTCTCTAGATTCTTAGACTCATATATACCACTTTGGATTAAGGTGGGGGATTTTGGACACCTAATATGCTAAGGGTTATGGTGTGGAAGTCAAACTAGCAAAGGGAGTAAAATTGACCTTGGAAGATGAATCCAAGAGTCACACAAATGTATTATAAATGTATATCTTATTAATAATAAAGTATCTCATGATTATCTATCTTATCTGTTGTCCATATTCCATGTGTTTTTAACACATTTGGTAACAAATTTTGGTGGTAATACCATTATTTTCTCGTATGGTACATAATGTATTTTGTTATTATCATATTCGTCAATCACATCAATGACTATTAGTTATTCCTTTACATGTAACAACATTTTATCATTATGATTTTGTATATCCTTGTTCCTATAAAATATATATGGAAACAATGGATCTAGTGGAGAAATTATACATAGCTTATTGTTTAGATATTCTATGTCTTCATCATAATGTGGATTCACTTGCATTATGCTAAGGATTTCAACAAAAAAAAATGTGTATTTGGTGCATTGTGGTATGTAAGTAATGGAATTTTACTCTTTCCTTCCAAAATTTTTATGGTATTTTTTCCTTTGATAAAATTGGTTGCTCAAAATCTAGAGAATTTGTTATCAGTTGCAATTGGAATAAGTCAGTAGAAAATATCATATCAATATTTCCAAAATAAGCCAACGGACTATGTTTTTCTCCAATAAACGTTTGTTAATTTGGTATAATAATTTTTCACCTATCAAAGATGCTTTGTAAATAAGTGGCACATGATGTTTTTCGCAATGTTTTGTCAATGTGTCTAACTTTTCACCTTTAAGCAAAAGATATTCTAATTTGTTAAATAGAAAATTAAATGTAAAATTGTTAGGGTCCCAACCTAACCCCCTTATTTATGTAATGGGATCGAGTTATAGTCAAGAGTCAATAAATCCCATATTAATAATTGTAAGTGGTTAACCCGCAATTAATGACAGGACCACAGTTAGTTGCAAATGGGCCGTAGTATTAGATAGATGGTATTAATAAAAACCATGGTATTGATCCGTGGTATTGCATGTATGAGTCATATATAAAGGATAGATACTCCCTATGAGGAGCATCATGTCTTATTTTTGTATCGAGCTCTGCTCTATTGGAGGTTGCCCCCTCGAAGAGGCTAGTGAACATTGCTTTCTGAATAATAAAATATTTGTTGTTGCCTCTCATTATTCTATGTTTTGGGTATCTTTCTTCGCATATTCTGTATTTGGGTATCTTTTTTGCAGGTTAAGAGCATAAGAAGTGGTATCAGAGCACTTTCCAGGGCCAGTGGGATCTCCATTTCTTAGCAATTTTTTTTTTGGCTAGAGACGTGTTCCGACGTCTTTAAACCATGGGATCTGTCGTTGAGCGCATAAACCTGCGGATTTGGGGAGGCATGCGCGCAGGAAATACAAGAGGTGGTCATGCCTGTTGGACTCCCTTGTAACCCGTGTGGGTACCCCTTTGAGTAGTAGCGCATTAGACAGAACCGTGTATGGACTATCTTCCAAGTACCTTCTGGGTATATCAGAAGCCCCTTAGCTCCTCCGCAACCTCACCATAGATAAACCGTCGGCCGTCTTGCTGCTACAGTACACCGAGAATAGCACTCAGAGAGATTACTCGCCCGCATGATAAGGTAGTCGGGTTGTACGGCTAAGGGTACGGTTGATCCTCCTTAGTTAGAGCCCTGAAACATTGTGCCAAGTACTACTGTCAGACCCTTATGCATATTGCGATCTGTAGCACCTGACACTCCTCGAGACCATAGTTCCTTTTTCTATCTAGGGATCACGCATAATCTTTGCCAGATCAGCGCGCAAAGAGGTGCAGCATCAGCAGACATCAGTCCCGTAGTTCTAGACCAGCCATTCTGATATATTAGATCCATCAGATCCGCAGCAGCAGTCTGTTCCGCCGCCCAGAGATATCCTATTCGCCATTCAGATCTCTCAAATCCACCAGATCTAAGTAGTTGTGTGGGGTTCCTATACTGGGGTATAATTTTCGCAGGACTTTTGGCAGCATTGACATTTTGAGGATTTGGCGACTGCAGTATTCATAAGGAAGGAGTAAAACTCCGTTAGGAGTTTTCAAAAAAAAAGAAAAAGTTGGAGATCTTCTAGGGCGCTTATTGGTGATCTAGCCCATCAGAATCAGGACGACGAGCTGAGCACGGTGGTACCATTCAATTCTTAGTGAATTTTTTTTTTTAGGCGGTCCCAATTTTCAAGAACATCAGGTCGGTGCATGGTAGAAACTAGAGCTCAAGCTATGGCCAATGAAAGGATGGACAAACTTGAAGAATCCTTGCAATCCCTCTGAATTCAGCTTGACCGACTAAATAACATGATCCCGAGCATAATCCAGAAGGGCAAGGAGGAAGCCCACGAGGAGGTGTATAATGGCAATGGACACAGTGAGGGTGAGTCTAGCCACTCTCCTCACGTCTGGCGCAACCACCAAAAATCGCGTCAGCGACCTCCCAAGTTGGATATGGATAAATTTGACGGTTCTCACCCGGCAGCATGGATAGCACAAATGGAGCAGTATTTCAATCCGAATAACATCTTATATGATGAGACTCAGCTTATGGTGGGGAGCATGTACTTGGACAATGAAAGGTGGCAATGGTAGGAATGGCATCAATGTTGCAATGGACCTTTTCGGGCTTGGACCAAATTCAAAAAAGCTCTTACAGACTGCTTTGACCAGGAATATTCTTTTTTGGGTCATCTTACTAAGCTTTGACAGACTGGCACAGTGGATGAATATATTACAGCCTTTGAAGCCTTAGCCTTTCGCACTTGGGGTCTCTAAGATGTGTTCTACACAGAATGTTTTATCAGCGGTCTTAAAGAAGCCATAAAATCCCAAGTCCTACTGCACCACCCTCCCACATGGAAAGAGGGTTGCAAGGTAGCTCGTAATGTGGAACGTGCATTAGCAGCCCAGTATAGTCGCCCAACTTTCTCCGCTAAAGGTCGCCCCCCACATGCTCCCAACATGACTGAAACACTTAAGGTCCGAAAGGTTTCACCTGCAGAAATGGCCGAAAGAAGAAAGCAAGGATTATGTTATTACTGTGATGAAAAATACTCCCCAGGTCATAAATGTAAGGAGCCCAAATTTTTTCAAATTGATGCCACTGACTACAGCTCATCAGAGGAAGATCCACCACTTGAGGAACATGAGGTGCTAGAAGAGGACAACCGAAAGGACAATGTCTCTGACGAACCAGTTATTTCACTGCATGCTTTGGCAGGGATTTCTTCACCTCAAAATCTCAAAATCAGAGGTTTTATTAAACATCACCTAGTAGTAGTCTTGATTGATAGTGGAAGTACACATAATTTCATCCATCAAAAAGTCGCGGAAGCAGTGCATTGTTTTGTATGAGCGGTTTCTAACTTCCAAGTCCAAATTGTGGATGGGGGAACAATGAAATGTGAAGGCCGCTGTGAAAATGTCAAACTTCAAATGGGGGATTATCAGTTGAAAACCCACATGTTTGCCATACACATGGGAGTATGCGACATTGTCCTCGGTGCTGAATGGCTCCGCACTCTTGGGCCAATCACAATGGATTTCTAGGAGTTATATATGAGTTTTAAGCAGAACAACTCCACACATACCCTCCGTGGACTCCGGGCGGGAGCTCCCTTTATCATCAGCTCGCATAGGATGGAAAATTTGCTAAAAAAGGGCCATCATGGAGTTATAGCTCAATTTAATGCCATCCAGGCAGTCGAAACCAAGTCTCTGCCGATTCATCCTGAGATGCAACAGATTTTAAATAGCCATCTGCCAGTCTTTGACAAGCCTCATGAGCTTCCACCCTCGAGAGGGGAACATGATCATAGCATCACCTCGGTTCCAGGGGCCCAACCCCCAAATGTGCACCCATACAGATATCCGTTCACCCAAAAGAATGAAATAGAAAAAATAATCAAGGAACTTTTGGAAGCAGGTGTCATTCGTCCCAGCATTAGTCCTTATTCATCACCGGTGGTCATGGTGCTCAAGAAAGATGGGGAGTGGCGGATGTGTCCAGACTTTAGGGCCCTGAATAAGTTGACAGTCAAAGATAAATTTCCCATTCCGGTGGTTGATGATTTGCTGGATGAACTCAATGGGGCTCAATTCTTCACTAAGCTGGATCTTCGCTCCGGCTACCACCAAATTCGCATGAAGGAAGTCGACATTCCAAAGACTGCTTTCAGAACTCATGAAGGCCATTATGAGTTCCTGGTCATGCCATTCGGTCTTTGTATTGCCCCCTCTACTTTTCAGAGCCTTATGAACCACATTCTCAAACCATATCTCAGGAAATTTGTCCTTGTCTTCATTGATGACATCCTCATCTATAGTTGCACTTAGGCCGCACATCTTCAGCATGTAGATCTACTCTTGCAACTGCTCCGCAACCATAAATTATTTGTCAAGATGTCCAAGTGTTCATTTGGCATGGAAGAAGTTGAGTATTTGGGCCACATTGTAGGGCGTGAAGGTGTCAAGGTGGACCCCAAAAAGATCCAGGCAATGCAGGATTGGCCTCAACCTAAGACCTTGAAGAACTTGAGAGGATTTTTGGGTCTCATAGGCTATTATCGTAAATTTGTCTGCAACTATGGTCACATAGCGAAGCCCTTCACTCAACTCCTGAAGAAAAATTCATTCTTATGGAATGAGGAAGCACAACAGGCATTTACAGCTCTCAAAAATGCCATGTGTTCCACTCCAGTCTTAGCACTACCTGACTTCACCAAATATTTTGTCATTGAATGTGATGCTTCGGGTACAGGTATTGGGGTGGTCTTAATGCAGGAAAGGCGACCTTTGGCCTTCACAATCCAACAACTAAGTGGGAAGAATCTGGGCCAATCTACCTACAAGAAGGAAATGATGGCCATCTTACATGTAGTAGAGACCTGGCGACCTTACTTATTGGGGCGATGTTTCCAAATCTACACAGATCATCACAGTCTTAAATATTTTTTGGAGCAACGCCTATCCTCCCCACAACAAAATAAATGGCTCACCAAAATGCTGGGATATGATTATGAGATAATTTACAAGAAAGGGAAAGACAATAGTGTAGCAGATGCATTATGTCGCCAATTTGAGAAGGAAAGTACTCTGCTAGCGATTTCCCTCCCCATTCCAGAATGGATAGCAGAGGCTCGCAGGGAATGGTTTTCACATCTATGGCTCTCCCAACTCATTTCTCAATTGCAGGTAGATCCAAATTTCACCGAGGGCTACTCGTGGCAGGATGAGATTCTTCGCTACAGGGACAGAGTGGTAATAGCACCAACATCCACCCTCAAAAGTCGCATTTTGGCAGAATTGCACTCATCCCCCATTGCAGGACATTCAGGCTTTCAGAAGACGTATGCTCGCACCAGAAGATCATTTTTTTGGACAGGCATGAAAAAGGACATCCTTACTTTCGTAGCGGAATGTGATGTCTTTCAACGCCACAAAGGGGAGACCGTCAACACACTAGGCACATTACAACCGTTGCCCATCCTGGCATCAATTTGGACGGAGGTTTCTATGGATTTCATTACAGTTCTTCCAAAGTCAGGAAACAACTTAGTCATCATCGTGGTTGTGGATATACTTTCGAAGTATGTTCATTTCTGCGCCCTACCCCACCCGTTTACACCAACTTTGGTCGCTCAATCTTTCATGGATCAGATCTTCAAATTGCATGGCATGCCCACTTCTATTGTGTCCGATCGCTACCCGATATTCACCAGTAATTTTTGGCAGGAACTCTTCAGGATACAAGGCACTCAACTAAAACTCAGTACTTCCTATCATCCGCAAACGGATGGTCAAGCTGAAGCGGTCAACAAATGTCTGGAAACCTGCCTTAGGTGTTTCACTTCAGAAAAGCAACATCTTTGGGTACAGTGGTTACCTCTGGCTGAATGGTGGTATAACACCAACTATCATGCCACCACCAAAATGAATCCCTATGAAGCAGTATATGGTCAACTCCCTCCTTCCCCTACTTCTTATATCAAGGGGTGCTCAAAAGTACAAGCAGTGGATCAACTCCTACAACACCGCGCAACCATGCTCGCCCATCTTAGAGAGAATCTTCATCAAGCTCAAAACTGCATGAAGCAACAGGTAGACCAACATCGCTCAGAGCCCCAATTTCAAGAAGGGGATCAGGTCTTTTTAAGGCTGCAACCATATAAGCAAAGATCACTCAAAGACAAGGGTTGTCAGAAACTATCCCCAAAATTCTACGGACCATATCAAGTACTTCAACGCATTGGAGAAGTGGCTTACAAGTTGGCTTTGCCACCTACTACAAAAATCGATCCAGTTTTCCATGTCTCATGCCTCAAGAAAGTGATTGGGAACAATTTCAGAATTCAAACCAGTCTACCTGAATTGGATGAAGAAGGGTCAATCTGGCTCCAACCTGAATAGGTCCTAGACACACGAGACAGTCACCTGCGGGGCCGCATGATTAGGGAAGTCCTCGTCCAGTGGAAAGACACCTCTCTGGAAGATGCAACTTGGGAACCAACCACTATTCTTCAGCAGTTTTCGTAGCTTCGACCTTGAGGACAAGGCTAGTCTTAAGGGGGAGGGCATGTTAGGGTCCCACCCTAACCCCCTTATTTATGTAATGGGATCGAGTCATAGTCAAGAGTCAATAAAGCCCATATTAATAATTGTAAGTGGTTAACCCGCAATTAATGACGGGACCGCAGTTAGTTGCAAATGGGTCGTAGTATTAGATAGATGGTATTAATAAAAGCCATGGTATTGATCCGTGGTATTGCATGTATGAGTCATATATAAAGGATAGAGACTCCCTGCGAGGAGCATCGTGTCTTATTTTTGTATCGAGCTCTGCTCTATTGGAGGTTGCCCCCTCGAAGAGGCCAGTGAACATTGCTTTCTGAATAATAAAATATTTGTTGTTGCCTCTCATTATTCTATGTTCTGGGAATCTGGTGTTGTACATGCAAATTAAAGATTGGAATAATTCTATTACAGTAAATGTTTTTCCATCACTTGCACCAATTGTTACAAATATGTACAATGACTGATCTAGATTTTTTTTTCCTCTCAATATTTCTTTCACTATTTTTTCTTTCTCTCTATTAATCATTCTCATGACTTTATAGAATTATATTTAATTTAATATATGTGGTTTTTTTATGCTTGGTAAGCTTTCTCAACATTTTATTTTTCATCTATGACCTTTTGCAACTATTCAAATCGTGATTTGATATTGTATTCTTGATAACATTTTTCCTTATATATTTCTTGATATGTAGGTATATCTCTTTCAAACAATTTTCTATCTTTGTTTTCAAGCTTGGGTTTTATGCTTTCAATACCAATCCATGTTGTCATAGTTTCATTCATGAACATTCTTTCACAACATTTTGTGATTTCTTTATATAAAAGATAGGCATTTTTCCAAGTCAAATATTATTCTTTAAAACTATTCTTGTGAATACGACATGGGACATATAACATCAACCACTCTTTCTAATAGTTATTATGTTCAATATGTTTATTATACTTTATGTGTCTTATAAAATATGGTCTTTCAATTCCTGCTCTCTTCTTGCCTCGTATTCTATAGCATGATGCAAATTTTGTGGAGCATAAATGTTCAATTTTTTCAAGTCATTATACATAGAGGTCGATAATTGATAAACATGTTTTTTTTTTTTAATCATCTTGTTCACGCTCCATCTCTTTTGGTTTTCTTGGTAAAAATGTTCCACCATCTATTGTTGAAGTATTAAAAAATATTCATTTTCTTGAACTGGTGTTCATTCGCAATATATAGCTTGTTGTGCAAACATTTGCTACAAGCTCTATAAATATTTTCCATGACTTGCAATTGTTTCTATGATATCACCATCGATTTTTTGACATTCATTTGGTATATGTTTAAACATTGACATCATTGCTTTATCTAGATTGTTCATGTATGAACTATATGAATAGTTATATCATATGATTCGAGTACAGATTGAGCATCAATATTTCCACACCATATTAATGGAATATTAAGATAAAATATGTTATTACATATGGCTATGAGCTCTCTTTTAAGAAAAATTATTCTTCATTTCATATTCCATTGGATTACATGGATATAGTCACATTTTCTTATACCTAATTTCTCAACAAAACTATTAGATGTATGTATCTCATTGTGTTCCATATTTCCAAGTGCATCAAGTATAATCCTTTCCTTTGCTTTTGTTATTGCATTAAAGATTTCCATAGGCTCAACTATTTGCATCTTTCGCATTGGTTGAATTGGATAATTGAACCTGTAATGCATCTAGTTTCCTTTCCTGCAAGATTGTATGCTGATGATGTTGAATAATTTTCATATTTATAGATAGTTTACTTGAATCACGACACAAGTACTTGTTAATGAAATTACTATTGGAGTTTGTGAAAAATATTGGGGGGGTGAATCATATTTTTCCCTATGATCAACTTTTACCAATTTTTTCCTTTCTTTTCACAAACCTCTATTCATTCATTCATTAATTAGCAACATAGCATATGAGATAATCTAAAAATAAATAAGTAAACGACATGAGAAACTATAACATTAGCAAATAACCATGAGCAAAAAAAAATCAAAGCACACCATGACACATAGAGACAAAAAATTTTAGGTGGAAACCCAAATGGAGAAATCCATTCTCAAAAGTTCTTCTTCAATCTTTTTCTATTAATAAAAATATTTCTTTTTCATATGATCACTGGCCACCACCAATTCACAAGCCACAACTTACCAATCATCCGAGCCACTACTCGCTCTAGGCAACTACTTGTATGAAATTTGCAGCCCCCCACCTTCTAGATGCCCCAATACCTAATAGTATATACAACTAGCACTAGATGAAAGCCACACCACCACTCCCAGGTTCTCAAGCCTTTACATGAAGGATGCAACTACATCCTGAAACTACAGGCCACCACATGCTATCATCCAAGGCACCAACCTTCAAGTTCCTATGTGGACCACATTTCACAATATTTCATACTAGATCCACTTCTCTCTGCAATCAAACATTTGTGAGCCACATTTCATCCATTTTCATATTGGACTTATAACATCTCTTTCACACAATCAACAATACAATTTGTATAGAAAACTTTACAACACAATCAATCTCTACAATGTAGATCTCTGTAATACAATCAACTCACAGTATCAATCCACTCATCAAACTCAATGAACCAATAGAAACATACAATAACAATCTCAACATCATAGCTAACCATGACTAAAATACTCTACTAGCCATACAAAATACATACAATGATGCTACAACAATAAACTCAATAATTCTCATATCAGTAGCACAATCTTCCATAAACATCAACAATAATCATTGGAGGAAATTTCATCCTAAAAGTGGCCTCCTAAGGAAAAATAATAAAATAAGAGTTATGAATTTTAGAGGGAAAAGAAGAAAATTATTTTTTTTTTAACTTATTTTTGGCTTATATCCTTATATCTTTACTCAAATTTCAAGTGTATACACTCACTGCATGTGGAATTCAATTCTGCATCCAGCAGGTACCCATTATGCATACTTTTGAGAAGGCCCACATTATTAAAATTGAAGATACATTTAAAAAGTGTGTTCAACATGCTTTCTTAATGTATCCTCAATTTTTATCAATATGGATATTCTGAAATGTATGCATAATTGGTACTACACTTGAAATTTGAGTAAATCTATAAGGAGATAATAAGAAATATAGTTTAAAAAAATAGTTTTTTTATATTTTCCCTCCAAAATTTTTACATGTACATATTTTTAAATTTAAGGGATTTTGATTGATTTGCATGTTATGTACATGAAAATTTCATGGGCACTTTTATGATGAAATTTCCTCTAATGTGGTAGCAATACATTTTGTAACACAAGCATGTTAGACATATAGATACGCAAAAACTCCATCATCCTTTCATATAAGCTCCAAATTTGATCTTTGATCCACACTCTATCCTTGCATTCATGTAGCTTAGTCTCTCATACACTCTAACCCCTTCTATTGCACACTCCTACATTTTATCAATCATGAAATATTCAATCAGCACAAAGCATTAACACTCATTATATTTTACTTGATCACCTTCTAGAATGTGGAGTAACTCAAGTCGATTCGAAACCATAAAAAATCTTGGGAAAATATGTTGGGAAATGCTTATGGTAAACTATGTGCACACATAAATTGGAATTTCCTCTCTATAAAAATTGTCATTGCGACAAAATTGGCTCCTACAGAAGATTGTCTATTGGATAATATGGACATCCCAGGGAAGATGTTGCTATCTTCTCCCTGTACATAACTATCTCCCAAAGAGGATGCCCTAACTCATCAAAAATCACCGCTTCTTTGCCCCAAATTTTTCTATTTATCCTCAATTCTTGTCCAACACTTTTAGAACCTCTACCAACATCAAACACACTTTAGTAACACATCATCAAGCCTATAATCACCATGACAAATCCTCCAATTTTTTTTACATCAATGCCAACACAATTGACTCCATGTTTGACTCCTTAGGTATACATCCTAGGTTGACACCAATGGCAACACCATGAGGAAAAGTTCCCCCCCCTTTGGCATTAATTTCAACTTTTAACCACAACACCAAGATGATCTATATAAACTCCTCAATCAAGCTGATCTCATTCTCTTGTTATATTTGTCACTCTCCCCCTTTGACATCAATGGAAAAGGAAATATAAGTATGGTTAAACCACGTGTTCAAAAATATTGATATCAACTAATATGTAGATGAGAATTTATTAGCTCCTCATGCCAACAATCCAACACCATGCCAATAAACTAACAAGTCAACACCATGCATCTATGCCAACACCATGTTCTTTCTTCTACTACTAGGCTGAGCATACTCCCCCTGAACATGGAATGGGGATGAAAAAAATACCAGTATGTTGTTTTACATCAAGTTTTGTGGATTCCATATTTCTCCTTGCCACATGTAAGAGATACTCCTCATAGAACAAAGACTCAACTTATACATGGCCAAAAGATATGCAATGATTACTAGGATTGAGAAGCCTAGTTCAAGACTACTAGAATGATATATCATGGTCATACAATGCCTCCAAACAATGGATATATGGCTAAAACATTACTCTCTTTCAATACATTCCCAATACCCATAACTCTCTCCAAGATACACCTAATAATGACATCAACAAGTTATATGGCTCTATTATGTACATATATGATGCAACTACAAATCTCATGACTCTCTTCTTGATAGAATCATGTCAATAACACTCTTTACTTTCATCTATAAAACACTACACCAACACCTCAATGGTGAAAATAATGATATAAGGACATGTTAATAATATGCAATTTGACAGAGCTCTTTGCATACTTACCACAAACCAAAAGACATGAATGATTGTAACAACAAATATCTTTATCATCGTGAATCTCTTACTTATGCATTTATGACACTTGGACTATTCCACCATCACCCATATGAAAAAGAAAGCAATGCTATAGGGTTGCAAAAAATTCCAAACTTGTGGCAAATGTAGCACTCTACCTTGTCCATCAAAGGAACAAAGGGGCTTTAGCTTCTCTAAAATTTCGCAGGTCTTCCAAAATCCTCTCTTGGTTGATGAATATGTTGTTTCTGTATTTTTATTTTAATTCTCTTGTTGTTACTATTGGCTGCTACAAGTCCTTTGGGTTCTGCATTGTTGTTCTTTCCTACATGCAAGATGGTCTCTCCCTTAAGAAATCCAAGATAGGGTTTGATCACGAGAGATATTTAGTTCACAAGAAAATTTTCCAAGGCATTCATTCTTTTTTATTGATTTAGTGGGTTGTGTTTTTCTTCATGGTTTTTCCTCAACATGACAACTTCACTTTCAAGATGTTCAACTTAGCCCTCCTTCTTTTTTGTTCGCTACTCATAACCTTTTCAATTATATTAACTTCTTACAGTTGGGTCTTGAGGCTAATTACTTCTTAATTTAGCTTAGCCTCCTTTTCATCATAGATCTACAATATATTTTCTTAATCTTTGCATGAAACTATTAGCCTACTAAGTTCAACAAATAATTTCTTAATAATAACCATACTAGACTCATACTTATCTCTAAAAATATTAATATTATCCTCATCTTCACTATGTAACTCATCATGACAAGAATTAATACCATCCAATGTATAACTAAAAAAAAACTCGCCAAGTATTTATACCTCTAGATCCATTCTACTGCAATAACTTTGGTTTTTTATTTTCTGATTTCTTCTCATTGTCACCTAAAACATTCTTACTAGGGGGATGAGGCTTTTTTGCCTAAGATTCTTGCATCTAAGAATCCTTCTTCTTTTTCTTCTTCTTACTCTTCTTCTTGACCTATCCATTATTGTTTCTATCACGTCCAAACAACACTTAAATATTATCCCAAATCTCCTCGGCATATTTCATATTCATTATTTTGTCTAAATATGGATCATGGAGATTCTCGTAGATAAGACATCTAGCTTGAGAATTTTCTTGCATCACTTTAGGTGAAAGTTGATCCCCACCACATCGTTCACATACTAGCTCCAAATGTTAGATCCAAGAGATAACCACTTATATTTCACCTGTTCATGCCATACCTTGAAATTTACAATAGTGAGGATTGATACACATGGAGGATTCAACTAGAAAAAAAATATCAAATATTTACAAAACACTATTTGGATCTACTATCTAGTGATAAAGCTACAACCAAGAGTCCCCACTATGATACCATTTGTTGGAAGAGTAAATAATATTGAGTGAAGGGGGGGTAAGGGGGGGGGGAGGGTGAATCAATATTGTGCCCTATGATCAATTTTTACTAACTTTCTCCTTTCTTTTCACAAACCTTGATTCATTCATTCCTTAGTAGCATTGCATATGAGTAGATATAAAAATAAAAGAATTAAAACACATGAAGAACTATAACATTAGTGAATAAACATTAGCAACAACACATCAAAGCATAATCACATCATGAAACATAGAGATAGTAGATGTTAGGTGGAAACCCAAAGGGAGAAAACCACAGTCGGATGTTCTTCTTCACTCTTTTTCTATCTATCAAAGTTTTTCTTTTACATATGATCTCTAGCCACCACCAGTGTGAAAGGCACAAATTGCCAAATATGTGACTGTGAGCCCCTACTAGCTCCATACCACTATCTGTCTGAACTTTGTAGGCCACCACTTGCTAGGTGCTCCAACATTGAATAGTATACCAATCCACCACTTGACAAAAACCACCACTCCCAAGTTCTCATACATGTACATGAAGGATTTCTCTACAACTTGATTCTGTAAGCCATGACTTGTTACCACAGAAGGATCCAACCTTCAAACTCATTTGTGGGCCATGTTTCACAAAATTTCATATTGGATCCACTGGTCTCTACAATGAAACATCTGTGAAACACATTTCCTCCATTTTCATACGATAAACATAACATCTCTTTCACTCAATAAACAATACAATCTATAAACAAAACTCCACAACACAATCAATCTTTACAATAGAGATATATGCAATACGATAATCTCGCATTATCAATCTTCTCATCAAACTTAATGACCCAACAATAACATATAATAAAAATATTGACATCATACTCAACTATCACGAAACCATCACTAAGATACTCTAGCACGCATATAAAAAACATATAATGAATCTACAATAATAAAATCTACAATAGCACCCCCACAACAATACTCAGAATAGAAGAACACTTTGTCATAAACATTAAAAAAAATGAAAGCAATACATTTTACAAAACAAGTATGTTATACATATAAATACATAACAGTTCCATCATCTTCTCATATATGCTCCAAATATGACCTCTGATCCTCGCTCTATCTCTGTATTCTTATAACTTACTCTCTTATATTTTCTAACCCCTTTTATTGCACACTCTGTCTTTTCATCAATGATGAAAGATAAAATAAACACAAAGAAATAATCCTTGTTATCTTTGAATAGATCTTCTTTTAGAATGTGGATCAAATCAAGTCGACTCTAAATCATAAAAAACGTTGGGCAAATATCTTGGGAAATGGCCATGGTAAATTATGCACGAGCACAAGTCGAAATTTCCTCTCTTCAAACATTTTCATTGGGATATAAGTGTCTCCCACACAAGATTTTATCTTGGATAATATACACATCATAATGAATATTCTACTATATTTTCTTTGTGCATAACTCTCTCCTAGAGAATATTCCCTAACTCATTGAAAATCACCTCCTCTTTGCCCATAAATTTTGAATTTGTCGTTAATGCTTCTCCAACACCTATAGAGCCTGTACAAGCATCATACACCATAGTAACACATCATCAATCCTCTTATCATCATTAAAAATATTCCAAAGTTTTTGACATCAATTCCATCACAATTTGATCCATGTTTCACTCCTTGACTAGACATCCTAGGTTGAAAGCAATGCCGACACCATGAGGCCAAAAATTCCAAAGATCAGAGCTTTTTTTATCCTTAGAAATCCATGTTCATGCTCGACTCCCCAATATTAGAATTATATTACAAAGAAATAGTTAATGATGTCACCAAAGTACTTGGATTCATGTAAAATTAGCTCGCGTGGAATATTCATTTGACTTCTGTAATATTGCACACAACTAACGAGGTCATTTCTAATCAAGGTGTCAATATCATATTCCTCCTCATTTTCAATTAACGATTATTCTCTTGATTTATTTCTTGCAAATACTTTATTAAAGGCTCCTAGACATGTTGAACACTACTAAATGAGAAAAGTAAATTTTGTGGACCCGATCATCATATCATTGCATATACGTTTTTGTGCAAATGGAGAAAATAGTCTCGCGATGTCCATATTTAGTTAAGATCCATATACCCAATTTTCGATGTCCTAATGCATTTAAAGTTTTATTTTGTTCTAAAATTATTGTCTATTAGTTGTTTCTTTTTAATTGTCATTTTCTTATTCGAATCCAAATACAACTAAAAGCTTAACTGAGGAAAATTCACATTGTATTATGAAACAAAATCATTATATGATATGAAAAATCTTGATCTTGATGCAAAAATTCACATCCAGCAATATCATGGTATGTAAAGTTTTTTTAACACTGTCTAATCACTTTTTCCTATAGAACATTATCAGAAAATTGATCTCTTCCGAATATTTATCTCTGATTATGCCCAAAATCCTATAGCCTTCACCACGAGAAATGTTTATTTGATTATTGCAAAGATCATAAATACTATATGAATCACTAAATATATGTAATAGTGTTTTTTTGACTAGATCTTCATCATAGTCATCATTTATTTTTGCATCTATCTCACATGCATATGCATCCCTGTTCTGATCAAAGACTTGTGTAGCAACCCTTGGTTGATTTTCCATGTAAATAAAATAAGACCAAGGTCATGGAACACATATTCCAATATAAATTTTGGGAGAGATATTATAGTGGGCATCGCTTATGGATTAATAATGGCTATTGAAATTTGAAAGGGAATTGATAAAGGAAAATAGACAAATAATGGCATTTAATTGTGAAAATAAAGGAAAATAGGATAAAAGGAAGGTGAAGAGAACAAATTTGCATGGAAGGGAAATTAGATTAAAGATGAAGGAAAATGAACAAAAATGAGACATCAATGACAAAAAATCATTAGAGAAATAATTCACATCTTTTGGATTATCTTTTACTCAGTTTAGTTTGGGCTCTCTTCACTCATTCTCTCATTCTCCCATACTCATGCACAATTAGAGAATTATTGGAGCATGCTCGGAGCACTCTAGCATTCACTTAGATTAGATAAAGAAATCAAGGAAAGCAAGGAAGCCAAGGAGAAAGTTGGATCAACAAATACAATAGGGTTACTTTATAGGTAGCAGGTTGCATGTGTGTTTTCCTTGCTGATTTTTGGATACATGGTATATTCATGTGATTCCTTGGTTATGTTTTTCCATTGGCATGGATATTTTCCTAAATTGGCAGTGGTTTAAACATTGCCTTCCCATTTCCTAGATAGCCATGGTGTTGTGGCTTTCACACTTATTTTCTTATTGGTTCTCATGTTCCCTATGGTTTTTGGTTGGAAGAAATGTTCTGAAGCACTACAACAGATTGGGTTTAGTTACTAGATCCTGAAACTTGCAGGTTGGGACAAATTCTCTATAGCCTTGTGGGTTGAGTACTATGTAGCTGTTGATTGGAACAAATTATCTAGAGACCTAGTTTAGCAGTGAGTTGAGTTACTAGTTCTTGGATCCTTGGATAACTTTGGTAAAGACTGATATGGTTGATGTTAGTGATTTCTGGACTGTATAGGTAAGATCACTATTATTGAGGCTTGATGTGGTTTAGCCTCTCGAAGCCTGGTTGGTTCTATTTTGGTTTATCCCATGAGATTCCACATTTAGACTTGGAATATGGTGTGGGGGTGACTGGCTGAAAGAGATATTTGGTTTATCTAAATCTATGGTCAGGTGGTACATGGAACTCCGTGACTTGGTTAGCATTTTCCTATTTAATAAGAGTTATTTTCCTATTGTGATCTATGAGTGCTTATACTGTTTATTATCGTCATATTATTTCTAATTTGCAATAGTTTCTATTCTAGTTATATGATGTTTATATGCTTTATTGAATGAAGTGCTCTTACTATGGCTCTCTTTCATGATTTGATAAGTTATTAAATGGTTGATGAATGCATAAGCTAACAATTATTATTATGGCTAGTTAGATAGGTATTGGAGCTTTCTTGGTGATTCTCAGATGAAGATCAGATCCCTATGATTTGGTATGCATTCATGACTTGTCACATTCATTTTTACCACATATTTGATGAAATTTCTATCATGGACTAGACAACTCTATTTTAATTTATTTCTTAAGTTTTGATTAGTTGACCTTTTCATCATATTTTTATGTTTCTGTAAAGCTGTAGGTAGTTCTATGTAGTGGTCTGGAGGCTAGCCTGACAAAGTGTCTCATATTTCATAACCACTGGCACAAAACTAGAGTTTTTAGGTCATAACTACAACGAAGTAGGCCTATGCGTGTGGTTGGTACCCCATAATCACATTGTGTTTTGTTGTGCATGCGGTTGGGGAGTTTCTCTAATGGAACGAGCTCCAACTCAGGGATTAACCATCTAGAGTAGTTTGTAGGCTCCTGAGTGGTCTGTAGTCCCTAGGGCATGTATGTAAGTTGTTGGTGTGCCAGTCCCACTTCCGTAAATGTAACTTGGGGCTCAAGATATCATAGTGACATGTGTCTCATGTTTTCCCTAGAAAACTTGTAGAAATTGGTAAATATGGGGTGAGGCATTACAGGGAGGTATTAGAGCTTCTAGGTTTAAAGACTTGGACTAGATGGGCTATATGTGATTGTTATGCATGCATGTCAGTTGTATGTGTGTCCACTTTGCATCCATTGTAGTGGTTATGTTTGTCATGTATATAGTTGGTGTTACAACTTGTATTATTAAGCATGATGTTGAGATGCTAATATGTTGATATGATTAAGATTATTGTGCTAATTAGGATTGATTGTGAAGATGAGATAGCCTCCCCTGACATACGTTGAGGTATGATTTTTATTATTATTTCTATTTATTTTATATGACATGACGTATTTGCAAGAAATAGAAAATCATATATGAAGAGAAGAATGGAGGACTACAATTCAAATGACTCCCCTTAGAAGCTGATGTTAATTCAATGGAATGGGAAAGGTCACTTGGGAAGAAAGGAGAATATTACTCTCCCAATATAGTAGATACACTGAGAAATTTGAGGGAATAAATTAGAAGTTGTAAGGAAGATAATAACAGGTTGATGGAGGCACAAGTAAGGCTTCCTAAAGCTTAGGAAAAGCAAGCAGAGTTTAATGCAGTCATCCTTTAGAGCCTTATAGATTACAGAAGAAGGGATGGATGAGGATTAGTCATGGAGAAGAGGAAAGGACTAATGGGGCATATGGTAGTAGACCTCGATCAGTATACATATTAGACCTAGATGTCACAGTCAGAGGCGGCATATCTTTGGATACACAAGATAAGCAAGCTAGCACTCATGGATTTTATTCTAGTTCTAGTTCTTAGAGATATCGTTTTCATTATCGAAAACATCCTTATAGGAGAAGTGAGAAGTAGTATTTTCAAGAAGATTTCTAGAAATACAAGCCTCCTACTTTTGAAGAGAATGTGAAGAAACCAGAAGATGCAGAAGCATGGCTACTTGGGATGAAAATTTTATTTAAATTGTATGATTATTCAAATAATAGGAAAGCTAAGATCATTATTTGTAGTCTTAAGGGAAGAGCATACATCTAGTGGGAAGATGTGAAGCGTGTCAGAGGAATCAGGGTAGAGGAGCTTATTTGACATGATTTTAAAAGTCTCTTCAGGAAGAAGAATTTTTCAAAGAGACATTATGATGGAAAGGCCAAGGAGTTGTATGAGTTGAAGATGGGTTCCATGACAAATGAAGAGTATATGGAAAAATTTCTAGAGTTGTTGAGGTATGTGCCTTGCCACAATTATGAGAAGACAAAGGTCCAAAGGTTCATTAGAGGATTGAATTTAACATTTAAATATTGGATTCAGTATGATGAGCCTCATTCATTGGAGGAAGTCATGGGGAAGTTGAAGAATTTTTATGAGAAGTCTAAGCATAATTATGAACCTAAGCGGGATTTGAAAGTGTTGATAGTGTTGGACCTGCCAACATTCAAATGGGTATCCCCGATATGTGGTCCCAATTATACCTCAAACTATTTAGTATAGGAGCCCCATCCAGAATATGTCGTGAATGATGTCCACTTAAAGATCTTCCTTATCTTTAGTTGTCAACAAGAGAGAAAATCAAATATGTGCCTTCAAAAATCAAGCAAGTGTGTCTGGTGAATGTTCAATTGGATGTGCATCAAAGTTCTTCTACTGCAGAGGGGAGAGAAAGTAAGCCTCTAAGAGAGAGGTAATAGTACCGCCCTAACAAAGACACACATAAAAAAGAATTTTTGTCTAACATCCAGTGGAATAGTTCACAAAGACACAAAAATCATTATAAACATTATAGTACATTCTCAATAAGATAATCACTAAAGTAACAGAAATAGTTCAACTACCTTAGTACTCATGAAAGAAAACATGAATCATAAACATTCAAAAAATATTCTTAAAAACATTCATAATCCATGTATGAAAATGTGTTGGCCATCATGCTCCAAATATTAAGTAAAATCCCCAAGATGCATGAACACAATGAACATCACTTACTCCAATAGTGGAGTATTTGGAGATACCACTTCTCTCTTATGTCTTATGGGAGAAGCCACGACTAAAATTCCTCTACATGATAAATGAACATCTATTTATAACTTCAAGAGTGACCTTTCATTTCCTCATGAATGTTGACATTCTAACTTCTTTGTTCTTTACAATTATTACAACATTACACCTTGAATTCCACATCCTCAAATGATTAAACTAGACACGTCACTATCTTAGATGACTGAGACTGATAGTGACTAATGAAATGGATTTCGTGTAGTAGTGACGTAGTTTCCACTGTATCTGTTCTTTCTTCATCTTTTGATCATAACACTTTCACCCTCAAATGGATCCTTAATCTTGGTGTCTTTATGGACCTTTGATCGTTAAGCTTTGGGTGTGATCTTGGTTATTTTCACGCTTCCTTTGTTGATTCTCTTTTCTCAATATTCCTCATGTGTGCTTTCCATGAGGTCCCTATAATACCTGTTTTTGCAGTAACTCATGACGAGAAACTATAAGTCTAAATATCTCCTACTCTACCATGTTTTATGCATATTTTCCTATTTATACCTTTCGGTGCACTTAAAATGGTCAAATGAGCTTCATGGTTCAAGGGAACACTCTTAAAGGCTGAAGGATTAGATAGTTGGATCTCTAAGGCTTCACCATCTACCCATGTGCCCAAAGAAAGAAATCCATCAAGGTAGGGGGCATGTCACAAGTTTGAAGGAAAAAGGGGAAGGGTCCAAGCTTCCCAAGTGTGCTATGTGCTCAAGGGAGAGAGGGAAGGCACATAGTGCACTGTTGAAGGCTGAAGGGTGAGGCTTCATACCTTTAGGGTGTGCTCATGTGCTCAAGAGGCCACAGGAAGGGCACAGGGTGCAATCTTGAATGTTGAAGTTTGGGGCTTCATGCCTTTAAGGTGCACTAATTTTATCAAGCAATATAGGAGCTTCATGCCTTTAAGGTGCACTAATTTTATCAAGCAATATAGGAGGATGCATGGTGCATAGGGGGAGGTTGAAGGATTGAGATTCAGGTCTTCATGGTATTCCAATGCGCTCAAGGAGGGCACACTTCTTCTAGTTAAAGTAGTGTGCTCAACAAAGACTTAGACATTTTATAGGGCACAGTGCAAAACAAGGAAAGGGATTCGTGCCTTTGGAGTATGCCCAACTCTCAAGTAGGGTGCAAGGCACACTTTTGAACAATGAAGAGTCTCCCATCAAGGTTTTGGAGTGCACTCATGCACTCTTGGCGTTAATGTGCTCATTTTACAACTAAAATTTTTCTAAGTATGGATGATTGGTCAAGGGGTGAGAAATATGATTTCTAGACATAAAATCATGTGTGGTAGATACTAAATTGTTGCCTTAGGTTGGGCTGACCAAGGTTCGAGTCTTTACTGTGCACCACAAAAACCCTCAATCATTGGCCCTTTTGTAACGAACTGCAAGCAAGTTGCAGTATCACCCAAAGTGACTATGGGAGGTTGCAAAACCAGGCTTCTGAAGCCTTGAGGGATACTGCAATATGAAATTTTTTTATTTTCTTATGATTTAACACTTTTAAACTACTTCACATTCATGAATTACTTCACACTTATATATTACTTCGTAGAATTACATTAATTACTTAAACATATCATAAACATCAATAAACTTCATAGTATTGAAATAAAATGCTGCTAATAAGAAAATGAACACATGAAGACACAAATTTTACGTGGGTCATCCCAATGTGGGACTACGTCCATAAACACTATTGCTTATAATAAAGAATTTGGTACAACAAACAGTTCTTCACCTACACACATAGTTGCAACTTGTTTATGCACTAAGTTGTAGACAGTTTGCACACTAAGCGAAAGGCTGAGGCCTCCACAAACTTAGTTGTGGAGCTTTGCCCCTTTTTCTGAAGTATAGATCACTAAGATACAAAGTTAAACTTAGATCTGGATGCAATTCATTGATTCATTCATTTCATGGATTCATTCCTTCTTTATTTTTGATCCCTATATATACTATTACAATGAGGGATTACATTTCTAAATTAAAATGGACCCGATACCGTTGTTTTCAAAATACGAGGGACTATGGTCCAAAACCATTCAACTTTACAATATTATATCACTTTACAAAAAGGGAGGGGATTCGCCACGAAGCCACTATATTACGCAATGAGTTTGTTGTGCAGTTGTCATTGTGTTCCATTGCTCTGCTGCACGGTCCACTTCGTACTGCATGACATCCTTTATACTATGCACTCTACCCACAAAGTTCAGATTCCTTGCCCAAAATTGGCCAAGTTGGGATGCACCCAATAGGAGCCCAACACTCACATGTGACTCGTCCCAAGTTACTCAATTTCTTTGCCTATGATCTTGTCTAAAATGTTGTTGTATGCCTTATTTAATTCTTGTAGAGTCTCTTCCTCGTTGCGCACTTCTTCTAGTAATGCTTCTGTGACATGTGTTGCAACTTTTGTTACCAATTCTATCTCCCTTTTTCAAAGTTGTTGAAGCTTCTCATCCACTGTCTGTGATAGCCAGAGAACCTTATCCTACCAAGGCTCAGTCCTTTCTATCAAAATCTACTCCTCATTCTTAAACTCTTCAATTTTCTTTTGTAGCTCCTTTGACTCATTCATTTTTGTGACCTCTAGGAGATTGGAAAAATATTCACAGTTGCCCGATCCTCCTCTAATTGATGTTGATTTTGCTGATTTCCTCTTGCAGTTTCTGAACATTTGGCTCTTCCTGTAGTGAATTCCAAATTTAGATACTCTCATCTATAAATTTACCACAGTCTTCCAATGTTGCGGAGATATTGACCATCCCAATCCTTAAGTCAATCTCCCTTTTTTCATGCACCTTTGGTGGTGTGGCTCATTGTAGCTTTAATTGTATCTCACTGATATTTACCTCATATTTGAAGTATACATCTGCAATTTTCTTCTTCAATTCCTTGACTACAAGGTTGGGCTTCGCGACCTTATCTTTCGTGGATTCCTCCTCGAAGATACCCATGTTTGGAACTTCCTTGGAAGTGGCTTCGACCACCTCTTTCAATCTATGATGCTATAGCTTTGTTTCTTCCTTGTCCTTGATGGCCTACCCGAGTTATTTCTTGGGCACAATGTGCTATTTCTCTATTTTAATTTTTAAGTGTGAGGTACATTGTTCATGCTCCTTGAACTCATTTGTGATACCTTGGTGCAATTCATGTAGGACCGGAGAGGGCAGTGCTACCATGTTCATATTGGCATGGTCCCAATCTTTTTCCTGTTGCTTGACTTCAGCAGAGTCAAACTGTAGAGCTTCGGTAGGTATCTTCATTATCCCCATCCCAAATATTTTTTCTAGCAGTCTTTCTTGATGGATTCCTTGGCCTATCTATGCTATCAGTATGGATTTTTGTGCCCAAATATTCGGCTCTAAAATACTCTGTTGCACACCTGTGATAAGCTTGTTATAGCGATCTTCCACCCTATTCCAAGATTCCATTGTTATATTGTGAACCTTGTCTCCGATTTGATCTAGGTCACCCTCAGTGAGAACCATTGGTGTGATTTCTTTTATTTTATCTGCCTTGTGCCTTTTTCTTCTCGTAATGGTTGCTTCACCTTGGATCTTTCTTTTCACCACGACAGTTTTCTTTGTTTCTACCTTTTTTGTCTCCTTACTTGTATCCTCGCCTCCTTGAGGGTCCTCCTTATAGTGTTCTTCTTCCTCTAATACCTACTCCTTGTCTTTCCATTGGATTCTCCATGTTGTGAAGTGTCCAACTCTTTTTCTTCTGCCGCACTGTCTCTTTCTTCCTCTAGTGGAGTCATACATTCTTCGGGCCATGCCTGTACTACTTCTACCAAATCATCCTCTTTGACCATATATGGAAATGCACTCCATTTCTTCTTTGTGTCTTTGCATGCTGGTATGTACAATTCATGAATATTTGCCTTGAAACTCGCCACAGGGCTTTACTATTTGTGAAAACTCAGTGAAAGATGTGGATGTTGGTTTACTAATGTGTGTAGATCCATTTGATATAATATGAAAAATATTATATTCTCCTATGATCGAAATGCTTGACTTTTATACCGCAAAGAAGCGGCTTCACATATATCTAAAGGCATCGAAGGGAAATGTGTGTCCTATGGCTCTTTCTACAATAACATATCAATAATCAAGATTAATCAAGGTAGTGGAAATATGTACCTTTCTCCTTGAACTTGTGACACTCGTCTAGGAATTCCTCGCATAAGTATCCAACCTAGTTATACTGGATTTCTTTTGAGCACTGCGCGGCTAAAGTCACCACTGACACAAGAATTTCATTTGCACAACACTTCCTCATAATCTTGCTGACAAAAATTTTGTGCAGTGAAGCGAACTACTAGGTCATTGATCGAGTTTATGTCAAACAATGTAAACTTTGAAACGGGAACTATAAACTCAAAACGGGAAGTCTGGCCAAAAAACCCTGAAAAAACATCAAAAACAGTGCTAAAAATGAAAAGTGTGTATACTGAAATTATGATTTTATTTTTTAGGGGTCAATTTTTAACATGTTTTAAAAATGGCAGTGACTACGAAATTTACTACGAAATTTTCGTGCAAAATATAGCTTCAAAATGAAAAAGTGATATACTGGAACAATGATTTTTTTTTTAGGGTCAATTTTCAAAATTTAAAAAAAATGCTAGTAAAACCAAATTTTTATGTGCCAAACAAAGTTGTTTATGAGGAAAAAAACACATTAATGTTTTTGGTAGAATATCATTTTTCTTTCCTAGGTATAAATTCAGCATGTTTTCAACTATTACATGCCATGGTTATTTCACCTAAACATAGATGGACAAATTTATCATATCACATCAAGCACATTTTCCTGATTATCCTTATTTTAATTTTGAGCATGAAAAATTCATAGGAGGCTAGGATTTCGCCAAAAACAGGAACTGGAGTCAGATTACAGTGAATCTCCTCTAATGACCCTCGCTAGACTAACCACCCTCTCCATAAAATATGTTCACAAAAAGTTCACAAGGAATCCCAGAAGCAAGTTTCATTTGTTCTAAAGCAACTCTGTTACACCTCAAGAACCTTGTTACTCCCTCATAAATGTGTTCCCGAGAAATGAAGGTAGCATAACTTCATTTGCTATGAATAAATCCCAAACCTAGATGCCAGAGGATTTTCTCTCAAGAATGAAATAATTGGAAAAAAGCAAGGAAGTTCCCAGAAGATAACTCTAGTGTCAATCACAAACCTAATAATGCATCATCAGTGAAATCATACCTCACATGTAGGGAGAATACAATGAGCTACCTACGACCACTTGATTTACTTTGATTAGAGTATCTAAGGCCATAATAATAATCTATTTTAATTTCTTTCCAAACCTTTAAAGGAAGGTCATTGTCACTGTCATCTTATGAACAACTATAATAACTTTGATGGCGTTTTAAATATAGTTACATGGTATTTTGTGTTTTTCTTATTTTGTTGCAGGTGACTCATGAGGAGCACATGGACGCTAATACCACAATGGGAAACACAACCAAAATGACCAAACTAAGTTTCGACCTCCATTAACATCAATTACCACTGAGAAAGGATTACATTTATCAAATTCACTGTGAATATCTTAACAACAACATAAAAACATCTCCCTTGGCAACAATTCTAAAAAGTCAATTAGGTCAAGAATTTACACCCAATATAAGGAGACACCCCCATTAATTTGGTTATTTAATGCGTTTCTTCCCCCACTATTATCAATTAGATGTTACCCATCCTCATATTTAAATAAAAGAAAAGGGAGAAATAAAATAAATGAAAAGCACCCCAATGGGGGAAGTAACGAGGGATATAAAAACCTTTTATGGGGCTATGAACATCTAGTTCGTAGTAAATGCTTATTATTTCATTGTGGTGATTACATTGTAGACATAGAAACTCATTAATATTGGAAGAATACTTCTAGAAATCCTAGAGTCATATTTAAGGAGTCTATTACCTCGAGATCTATAAAAACCCATTGGATAAAAAACCAAACCTAAAGTGAAAGTAACAAAATTTATTTTTTAAAAAGTAAATGACCTTTATGGATAAGTTAATATAATAAATAAGTATTTCTTAATCCTTGATAAAAAGCTTTCAATGTTAAACTAATATATCTAATATCTTGTGAATTCCTAATAAAATTAACTAAAAATATATTATTGTACCATAACTATAACCTTATTGTTAAAGCATTTCAAATATTTTAGACTCATCTATTGTCCTTCCATGAATTCACTAGAAAGAACAATTGGGTTTTGCTTTTAAAAACTACTCCTATTTCTATTCCTTTATGCTTAACATGGTCAATTTAAAAGTCTTCTTAATCAAGGTGAAAACCATAATCTCAATGAATTTTCATGTATATATCTTAGATAAAGATGAATTGACTAGAAAACACACTTGAATTTTACTTTTAAAAACTACTCCTATTTCCATTCCCTTATACTTAATCATTTTAAAAATCTTCTTAGCATTTGCATTGTTTAAGTGGTTGGCACCCTGAATGTTCTCTTTAGAGAAGGGTGATGATGAAATACATATCTAGACTTGACAAGATATTCTCCAGAGAGATTGCGAGGGTGATTGGTTCCACAGAGAATTATCTACCAAATGTCAATGCACAAAGTAGAAGTTTGAGAAAAAACTATAAACGAACCATTTGTCTTTTTCAATATTTGATTATGATTTACATATTTACACATTGGGTCTTTATTCACTTGTATTTGTACTAAATCTTTTAAAATTAAAAATTTAATATATCTAACAAATATAAATCAAAATTAATTAAATGAAACCAATTATTGATTTTATCCTACATATTTATTAAATACATAAAACTACCATCCACGTATTGTCACCTACTTACATAAACATTATCAAGCTTATATGTTTCTACTTTTCCTAATTAGTTCCGAAAACTACCATCCATATATCCATATATTCTCACATACATACATCCACATCATGATGCTTATATGTTTCTCATTTTCCTAATTAGTTGATAAAAATTATCTCGTACCAGAGAGACTATCTATTTCTACGGATTTTTGAAATTGTCATTTAAGCAGTCATTTAAGCATTTCTTAGTTGAGGAGGATTTGTTGGTTCAACCTTATCAACATGGTGCAGAGTCCTAGAACACCATACGCTTTAGCAACAACAAGCAGGCCCATAATATTTTACATGTTTCCTTTACATGAACAGAATAAGGAATAGATTCATGTAAAACCACAACGACAACTAGTTATAAAAATATAGAAAAAATATTAGTGTGAGGATTCAACAACACTGCTCATGACAAGAAACGTGTACAAGGAAAAGAGGACCCTACAGGGAAAGGAGAGGCTTGCCTTGATTCCTTTTAAAGTGAAATATTAAATCATATAAAGCGGGTTGATTCTTCCTAAACCCTCTTTCTTTAGTCATCGATCACATGTCCACATTACTCTCTCCCTCCAACGGTGCTTTATCCAATCATCTGTTTTCTTCATGGTTACGGAATCAACTTTTATTACTTTAAAGGGCAGTAAACATTGTACATCAACTTTTTTGGTTTCTCTTCAAATTCATGGCATATGGAATCTTATAATTGGAGCAAAGGACAATTTTTTTAAAATCTATTCACACCTATTAGTCTTGATGTCCTGATTGTCGATTTCTGGAATCTTTCAGAAAGGCCAGGGCAAGGCTTCTATCCTACGATTTTAAAATGTTCCCGAAATCCCATCTAAATATGCTCTAGATTCATCGCCAACTCGTCCAGTGATTTTGTTGTACATCCAGTTGGGTATACATATATGTAGGTTACAGGGCTGCGTGTTGCTATGATGGATATGCACATCAAGGATGAAATTCACTAAAATCCAACATTTTCTCAGCACAAAAACTTTGTAAAAAGGATGGGTTCTTGAAGCTCTTCCAAAAATATGTTCGTTCCACTTTTACGCTACTCGGTACTGGAGAGACTTGTGCAGATTGAACACATTCATCCTCACTGTTTGGGTGCTGAAGATGAACAGTCCTGACGTAATCCTGAATTACATTATTCATTTCCAAATGGAACCTCTGCAATGGCCCGAGTGAGGGTGCACGATGGCAGCCTCACCCGGGCTGCCCGTGCCCCCGCCCGGCAGGGGGCAAGGCGATTCCCGAAATCGCCCTGCCGCCTACCAGGCAAGGGCGCGGGCGGCCCGGGTGGGCTGCCGCCTGCCAGGTGAAGGTGCGGGCGGCCCGGCTGGGCGTGCATGAGGCAGCCTCACCCGGGCCGCCTGCGCCCCGCCTGGTAGGCGGCAAGGCGATTCCCAGAATTGCCCTGTCGCCTGCCGGGCGGGGGCATGGGCGGCTTGGGTGAGGCTACACGATGAGAGTTCAGAGTTGGAAGAGCCACCAGCAATAGCAGCCCGAGGAGGAAGACGCATTTGTGGACATTGATAAACACAATCTCTCGATGAGAGTGCAGAGCTGGTGGAGTTTATAATTTGAGGGCAAGGTGGGAATGCGATTTCTCCGCGTTATGTGACTTTCCTGCCTCGCATTGCCTACTAACTTAATTTTGGTTTGCACATAGCGGTACATCTGAATGGTAGTGTTGTTGCTCACTAGTCCAGTGAATGGACCCTTTCAAAACGCTTGTTTGGAATTAGTCCACGACATGAGGCACAAGTTTCCATCCAACCAACCCACGCAACAAAATTCAGACAAGTTGTGATATCATAGGTATTGCATGCATTTCTCATTACTTTATGCACGCCCCCACGTTTCTGGGATGTTGAAAAATGTTTTGATTATTTCCACCACATTTTCTTTTAATAGGTATGACATTGATTGTGCGGCACAAATGAGAACAATGAGTAGCTAATGTACGATGGACGAATTAGAAACAAATTTGACTGTGTTCATTAGTCGCCATGTGACAATTTCTCTGTGAAATATAATTAAAAATTATACACGACTATTGATATTTTTCTTTCATATTCTTCTATGAAATTGTGAAGGTAGATATTCAAATTCCTACGTCGAATCGAGATGAAGAGGGTAAAGGAGAAAAATATACACATCCTTTAGAAAAAAAAATGTCCCTAGAAGGGCGGCCGCGTGGAATGGAGTAAAGCAGAAAAATAAACCCATCCTTAACAGAAAAATGTCGCTAGAAGGGTCGCCACATCAACGGTAAGTAAGGAAAATTAGTTGGAGGTAGACGCAATTAATTTCATTAATTTAATTAAGTTAAATGGTACATGCATTGTTGATAGGATATGGATATAAATAATAAAGACAATTATGTTGATAAGGTTGAACCAACAAATCCTCCTCAACTAAGAAATGCTTAAATGACTGCTTAAATGACAATTTCAAAAATCTGTAGAAATAGATAGTCTCTAGTACGAGATAATTTTTATCAACTAATTAGGAAAAGGAGAAACATATAAGCTTCATGATGTGGATGTATGTATGTGAGAATATATGGATATATGGATGGTAGTTTTCGGAATTAATTAGGAAAAGTAGAAACATATAAGCTTGATAATGTTTATGTAAGTAGGTGAAAATACGTGGATGGTAGTTTTATGTATTTAATAAATAAGTAGGATAAAATCAATAATTGGTTTCATTTAATTAATTTTGATTTATATTTGTTAGATATATTAAATTTTTAATTTTAAAAGATTTAGTATATATATATTTTTTTTGAGGGAAAAAAATAAATTGAATTTTATCGATAATGATGATGGTTAAAGTTCACTAAGACTAATTTTGGTCTATTAGACATAAAAAACTAATTATTTAGTTTGATTTAAGATTTTATTCGTATGCTAAAAAATCTTGTAGAGAAGACTCCGAGCTCACTATAATTTTGACATAGTAAAAGGCTAGGAAGGTCAGTGTTGCAACAAAGATTATGAAATTGAGATGTAATGTGGTTGTAAGTGGGGCACTCTAAAAGGAAGTGATTTTCATCCTCGATGTTCATTTTAGTGATTTTCATCGTTGATTGTGGATAGAATTTTTGAGAAAAAAATCCTATAACATTAGAGTTAAACATGAGGCATATTAGGTCAAGTGCCTAATGGTTAAGAGCATGTGTTTCCTCCTAAGAGGTCATAGGTTCAAAAACCAGAAGGGGTTAGAGTATGTATGCTTTCGTAGACAATAATCAAATCGTTGTGTGGAGGTGGGTCTCTTATCCCACAAACAAGGGGGTTTCATACACCAATTTGGTGTTTGGCTTGGCTATGTCCTTAAAATTGGATAATAATAATAATTAGGATATAGATTGTTAGAAATTCATAATCTATAAGGGTGAAAGCATGGAGCTGGGTTACACCTTTTGGCAAGAAATGGCACATTTGGGTGGAAAAAATGATTGCTCAATTGAGCCCTTTTTAAGCGCTCGATCGAGCTGTTTGAGCACTTAAACAATGTAACCCAATGTTATTTAGGAGCTCGATTTAGCCATGTCTTTGCGACAGTCAAATGAAGGAGATTGGGTTCTGGATTTATTTTTTGGCTCAAGTAAGTTTTGTTATATGGAATTGAATTTCAATATGTTCTTTTTTTAATTAATATGTCATTTTACTAATTTACTTCATTATTTATTTTGTGCTTGATAATTAGGTACAACACTAGCATGCTGCCTTTAAAAAGGAAGAAATTGCATTGCAATTGAGAAATATCCATTACAGTGCAATTTCATTAAGCAAAGAATTAATGCTCTTCAATTTCTTCTAGATGCAATGCAGGAAATTGGGTTGAAGAAAGGGGACTTTAGTGAATCACGTGTGGCAAAAAAGGCAAAGGAACCCCAACCATCATTACATGGAATGTTTGGAAAGACATACATTGGGAGATTCGCAGACATCAAAGACCCATTAGAAGAGGAAAATGAGCAAAAGGAAATAGAAAATATTGTGGAAGAAGACAATGATGAAACTCTAGAGGACGAAGAGTTTGGATTACGTGACATTGGTGATTAAATTTAAGTTATGCTTGTAAATCAAGCTTTGCAATGTTTTGACTTTGACATTTTATGAGAAGAATAAACACTCAATTAGGGTTGTTATACGTTCAATATTTGTAATATGTGATTTTCGCATTTATTTTTAAGTTAATCATTATTTAAAAAAAAAAATTGATTATTATTATTTTTTTGACATGAAATTCATAAAAAAAGCTATTATTTAACTATTTTTAGTTAAAATTATCATATAAAAATTGTGATTTTGACATGTCAATTCTAGCAAAAAAATATCAAAACGTGTAGTTTTTTAGTTATATTTATGTTAAAAATGGTTATTTTTATGTCAATTGTTAAAAAATATTGTTTTTTAGAAACAATTATTTCATGTGGATTGAAAAATTAATTACGGATGTATAAATATGTAGAATACCAAAAATTCTAAATATCGACCTCCTAATTTAAAAATGCAAAACAATAAAAACCTCACTAAAAAAAAAGGTTAAAATTAAAATAAAAACAAGAAAATGTGAAGAAAACGACCACTTCAAAAATGATCAAATTTAAAAAATAATTATGTACATTTTATACAATATAAAATTTAAAGCCAAAAAATAGGTCTTTTAAAAAAGGGGGTGATATAGAATACTCACTTTTTAAAATCAGCATGAAAATCACTACCATTCTAAAATGTAATGTACATAAAACTATCATTCCCATGACATTCCTTCCAAAAACTATGCTCTAAAAAAAACATGTTCGTTTTGCATCACCCCTTTTCCAAATCAGGTCACTTTTTTGCTATCTCTACGAAACGGGTAATAGTATCAGTTCCCGTTTCAATGTTTACATTGTTGTCATAGCACCTTTTTCCTTTGATCAATCAGTACTTCTTCTTCATGTTGTCCACCAAAGTGTGATCTTGATCATTTCCCATGAATTCCTCCGCAAGGTTCCGCCCTTGGCATGGTAATCTTGTGATCCTCTAGATGAACATTTTGTCTAAGGGAATCCTATTCCCCATCCACAAATGTCCATCATGTATTGATGCCAATGATTTTCACACACACACTGTGTTTTTTTAACTTCTGTGTGACACATTCAACATATTGAGCAGTCCTCACTGTGTCAAACCATTCACCCATCATTGTGGTTCCAATCTCGTCACTCCACTCTTTGGATAGTGATCCTGCTACAAGTATTGGTTTGCTATGAACTAAGGGTACTTCTTCTAGTCATTAAAATCATAATCTGTAAATTTGTGCTGCAGAATTTTTCCTAAAATATCTCTTGAAAATGGCACAACTTTTGGCAATAGTGGTGTAAACATCCCATGATTTGCGTCATTGAAACCCTTTACTCATTTGGAACTTGGCTTCCTTAGCTGGATGTATGCGAGCAGAGGCAAGATGAACGTTGCACCACCTTCCTCCACCTATATTTCCTCCACTTCCTATTCACCAATATTGACCCACTTAGGTTGCTTATGAGGTTTCACAGGTTTGGTAGGCTTCATGTCTTGCTTCTTCTTGGTTCTTTCTTCCTTGGTGATTTCCACTACTTTTGTGGTGACGGTGCTACTACTCTGGGTTATGCTACTGTGGGTGTTTCAACTATTTCCACAAACATATCAATGGCTTCCATGACTCCAAATAATCCCTTATCATGAAAATTCTACACAATCCCCTCTCAAGATTGCTCAGACGACACACACACCGAAGTCTCCTGCAACTTCTTTGCACTATTAATCACTTGATCTCTTGATTCAGCAAAGTTCTTAATCTGAGCAGGAGTCAACTACAAACCTCATCATTAGATTGATTTTGTGCCGATTTTATTCATATTTCATCATTCAATGCATATCTATCCTTAAATTCCGCCAATCTGTCATCTTCAATGCAACTTTGTATGTATTGTTTCCCTTTTAATGATCATATTTCTACTTTCACGGAAAACTTCGACACATTTCCTATTGTAGCGCACCTCTTCCTTACATCACATTTTCTTGCGAACTTTGACATATTCCTGATTGTGGAGAAGTACATTCTTTATCAAAGTTATCTCTGCAACATAGTTTATATTAAAATGCCCACTTTAAACTGGATTTGACACTAAGAATTTCCTTCTTTCTTCATTACGGTGAAGATGTAGGGGTGGGATTGTCCATGTACAACTTCAACCTACTTCTATTTACTTTTCCTTGAATTAATTCTCCATGTAGCTTCGTTAATTTTCTTGTACCTCCATCTGTAATATACTTAACAACATATGGGCCTAACTAGTGTGTTTTGAATTTCCCTAGAAATTTCACAAACTTATTGTCATGGAGGAGAACAAGATCTCCTACCTAAGATTTATTTTTTTTAATGTGCTTGTCATGCCAAGCCATTTCTCTCACCTTTTGTACTTGTTGATGAAATCCTTTTATAAACTAATCTTCTTTCAGAGAAAGTAACTGTGATATCCTTTTTCCATCATGTCGGGATTTTCCATACTTGTAAAGGATGCAATTCTTAGGCTAGGGACATTGTATTTCATGGGAATCACAACTTCTATCCCATAAACCAACCTAAAGGGTTTATGACCTATCAAATTTTGCATGTATTTCTATAAGCCCATAATATTGTTGGAATCATAACATCCCGGTCATCCTTGTTTACATTACATAGCTTGGTCAGTGCATTCTCTAGAATTTTATTGAATTCTTTTATAGTTCCATTTGCCTAAGGATGATAAGGAGTGATGTTTTGGTGGTAAACTTGAAATTCCTCAGTTAATGCTTCAATGATCTTATTAAAGAAATGCGATCCTTGGTCACTTATCAATATCTTTGGACACCCAAATGCGACCCTTTTGATAGTATGTATTCAAAGATGAACTTCACAATAGTTTTTGTGCTCCAATCCTTCTCTAGGTGTTCTTTAGCCCACCTTGTCAAATAACCAGTCATAGTGATTATATACTGAACACCAGTCCTTTTTCCTAGTGGATTGATAAGTCCAATAAAATCAATAGCCCATTTATCAAAAGCTTGCAATGTTTCTTACGGAACTAGTGGCATTTCATCTCTTCTTGAAGGTTTTCTTGTTCTTTGGCAGACATCACAAGCTCGACAATACCCCTTTACACCTTTGTGTAGTGTAGGCCACCATAATCCTGCTCGTAAAATTTTCTACGGAGTAGCTTTCCCTACATAATGTCGACCAGTTGTGCCACAATGAGCTTCTGTTAAAATTGCTTATCTTTCATGCTCAGTAACATACCTTTGTAGTATTTCATCTCGTCTCATCTCATACAAATGTCTTGCTATTAGTGAAAAATATGTTTCCTTAACTACCAATTCTTTCTTCTACTACGTAGTGTATTCTGAAGGATCCATCCCTGTGGTTAAGAAAATAATATCAATGAAGTAATCATCCACTATTCTAATCACAAACAGGTGTGAATCATGAATATTAACCTCTATATTCATTGGTTCTTCTCACATTTCCAACCTTGAAAAATGATTAGGTCCATCATTTAGTCTTCCTCGCTTAACAACAGCTTCAATGTCATACTCCTGAAATAATAATAGCCATCTAAAATTTTTTTCTCGTAGAACAATCTTATTGACAAAATACTTTAGTGCAAAAAAAGATGTGAAAATTGGTGGGCTCCAGTGTTGTAGCAATAATGTTGCAACTCCTGGGACTCCCTTCTTTACTTTTATGAACCCGGTAGCTCGTAACAAACTTGGAAGCGACGGTGATGTATGCATAAGTACTAGCTCTTGCTACAACTGTCACTTGGTCAGCTGGCACAAGTCCGCTAGGGGCTTAAGCCAACTTCTATGAGCTCTTAGAAGAAGCTTTTTAACTGATGGATGGAAGTTAACTCAAAGGAAGCTAATCTACTTACAGAAAGAAACTGAAAGCCAAAAAGTAACGCAAACCCTAGCAAACCCTAATTCTACCAGCTAGTCCTACTGATGCAAAGGAGAGGATGCAAACTATTAAAAGAGATGAAATTACTTCTATGAAAGTGAAATGCATGTGTCTAGACTACCTTTATCTGAAGAAAACATCTTTTTGTATTTTTGAGTAAGTTATTAGAATTATCATGCATGTGCTTTTAACTGGCATTTTACTGTGCAGGGGTGGATCAAGGAGGAGAAATGCTTGGAAAATGTTGGGAAGGTTCAGAGAGGGTCTAAGGAGTCCCTAACACTCTTCTGGAGAGTTCCACAAAGTTTGGCTATCAAGAAACCTCATTTGGGAGCTTCTACAAGAAGTCTGCAGGGGTTCTACAGGATGTTTAGAGATTTCTACAGGATGTTCAAAAATTTCTACAGGATGTTTAAAAAGTGGATCTTAGAGGATTGGTGAGTGAGGGAAGATACATGAATGGATAGGGAGGTAGGATAGGGGCCTGGAGTGACCCAGGGGCTGATGGATGGAGTGGCAAGAGGCTGTAGAAGGTTGTCTTGGCTTAAATAAGGCTAAGACAATGGAGGAGCAAGAAGGTAGGGTTACGTGGGCAAAAGAACAGTTGTGAGATGAGGAACCTAACTAGGAGATGGAGCAGCTAGCCTGGACGAAGCTCAGGTGGATGAGAGAGTGGTGGAGATGACCTGCACGGTGTACACTTAACCGAATCAACAAAGTCCTGCATGCAATCAAAGCTTTAGCTAATCTACTCTAACTGTTAATGAAACAAATGAACATCTGATTTATTTATAAAGAGAACCATGTACATCACTTAAGCAAAGAAACATTCCAGAGGTCTGAACTCACAACTAACTTCTACAAATGAAAACATTACACCAAGGATTGCATGGTCAAGCAAACTAGTGTTTTTGTTGGGGCAACACTGTTTCTGCAATTCCAGCCCCTGATCCAATAAGGATGACGTGAAACTGAGAATGTTGTCGACCCTTTTCTTGGAGCTTTAACTGTTATTATCCTACCAATCTATTCTAAACATCTGAAGCAATTGTATTCATAACCAGTGACCTATTTAACCAACACAACTAAATCTACTTAACAAAAACACGTTTCAAATGCATAAAAGGAAAATCACGATGCATAAAGAAAAGGTAACAGTACAAAGAAGGAGGCCCTAGGCTCTCAGGTTGGGCCCAACCCCGAGAGCTATGGCTCCTATAGAAAACTCAAAGTTGGTATACAATCGGACTGCTTCTCATTATGAAAACATGATCATAAGTCAAGAGTTATGCCAAAAATGGCTACAAGAGAACAAAATGAAACTAGCAGCACTCTAGTGCAAAGTATGCAAGAGTTTCCAAAAGTCCCTCATGAAGGCTGAGGCCTTAACATTTATACACCATGAGGGCCCTAGCTGGCCCCCTAAATCTATGGGACTTGGCTGCCCAAACTGTGAGTTCTTCCAAAATCTGCTTGGCTGCCTTCTAGATCTAGTTTTGGTGGCCTTTGGAGCTCGGAGTTGGGGGTGAAGATCCTGAGGAAAGCTATTTAATGCCATAGACAACCCCCCTACGAATCCTCACCCCAAGCTTGGCCGTGTTCCAGCCCATGATTTCTCAGTTTTGCTCCAACATGTGTCAAAAAACCTGAAATGAGCACGTGTTAGCCACCTAGGAAGAGTGACTACCCTTATTCGTACAAATGACATAAACATACTGAAAAATAATGCATAAGCTATGAAAAATGAAGGTTTGAACAAGGATAATTAGGCCAAATGAGCCCAACAAGTTACCAAATTTGGGGCTCATCATCACCCCCCCGCTAAAATGGTTGCTCATCCTATGAGAAACTAGTCCAGCTCCTCGTCTTTCATTGCTTTAATCGCCACCCTCACATCCCAGGCTTCTGAAGTAGTATCCTCCCCACTATCATGGAATCTGGCCTTCCTTTCCACCTCTTCCCATTGCTTATGCTTGTCTTTTTCTGTGCTTCCTTCTACCAATCCCAAAAGCAAAGGTGGGCTTAGCTTGAGGCCGATCCAGCTGGCCTGGAGGTTCTGCATGGACTTCTTGTAGAGAGGCACTCATGCCAGGGCCTCCCTTGTTCTAGTTGGAGTGTGATATTCCATGATTTTGAGGCTGTGGGAAAATGTGTTCCACCTACGGGTGCAACCATGAACAAAATTGTCCCCTAATAATCGCTCCATATCCTCAAAGTGTGCTATAGCTTGAGCCTGCCGATCCATGTATTTTAATAAAGCCTAAGAGTTGGTTTCTAGGTGCTGGTGGGCTAATATCAATGCGGTGGGGTCCCCTGGCTCTGCTCTAATCAGCAGTGGTTCATGGAGCTCTCGGTTCATGACATCTTTGACCTCTGCCGCTCTCTTTTCTTCATGGTTTAACCATGTCGTTAGTGCCATCAGCTGCATATCTCCCACGACTGTGTTGGGGTCCCATGAAGTTACGTTTGGAAGGGCCAAATTATGAAGCTAGAACTCTAATAGCTTGGCCTTGTCCTCTGTTGAACTGCTGTTACATAAATCTGTGAATTGCTGGGGGTTTTGGATTTGGGAGATACCCCTCTGTGCCAATGCATTAATTTGGAATTGCAGCCACTGGTCCCGTAGGTATAGGCCATAAGATTTGGCCGGCTGCCTACATTGCAGAGCGTCCGTTGCCCAACTGGCCATGCAGGCCAGTTGCGCCTCCTTTTCTTGCACCTGCAGTTTTAGAGCTTGTATCTCTATGCTTGCCTACAATTCTCTTTCCTGTAGTTGCTGGTTTAGTTCCTCAAGACCAACTTGCATTCCTTATTTTTCTTGAGGTTCTGCTGTGGTGTCCTCTGGTGTTGTGTCCCCTTCTTTCCTCTGTACTTGTAGCTAAAGTTTGAGCTTCTCATTTTCTTCCTATAGAAATACTCGCTGGCTGTTTCCCACATGTTTGGCCACAGCCAATGCTCTTCTTGCCTCCTTGAGTTGTTCCTCCAAAGGGCCTATATCTGCTACTCCTATAGACTTGGCTATTCTCATCCATGTGTGGGTCCTCACTCTTTCTTCCTCTAGTGCAATGAAAAGCGACACTGTGAATTTCTGTGGAATCATTTTTCCAGCCTCCAAAGAGTTATAATAAGAGCCCAAGCTAGGCTGGGGGCTAGGTTCCATAATGTGCTCTACCTCTTCTTCCTTTTGTGGTGATTTGGCTGCCTCCCCTTCCATTCATATAGTCTCCTTGAGCCTGGCCAATGTTTCCTGTAGAATGGCTTTAGCATCCTGTAGGGAGGTTTTTGAAGCCAATATTTCCATTCTCTCCCTCTAGGTAGATGTCTTTGGGCTCCCCCGCTCATAAGTGACTAATGCTTTGGAGGGGGACTTCTCCTTTGGCGAGGCAGGTGTGTCTTCAATGGTAATTGGGTCTTTGGATGGAGGTTGGGGTCTGCCAGTTTTAATTCTTACACTTCTTCTTGCTTTGAAATATAAAGGAGTCTCCCTCTTTCATTTTTCCTTTGGCTTGGGAGAGGTACTTAGGGTGGCCAGCACAGCTGCTACCTCCCTAGCAAGAATTTCAGCCGTTTTCTCCTTCTGTTTTCATTTTTCAGGACTTCCTGTAGAAAGCCCTGTAGTGGCTGGTTTCTGGCTTCCTGTAGAAGCCGTTTTTAAACTTCCTGTAGAAGCAGATGACACCGTTTTAGCCTGCTTGGCTAAGGGTGCTTTTTCTCTTAGCTTGGCTGAGGCTGCCTTAGAGTTGCCCTCACTGGCATGGACTTTTTCAGTCCTTTCCACCCTGCTCTGTAGTCTTTTCTCCCTGGGTGTTGGTGTGGTTTTATCACCCCCTTTTTTGGCAGCTTGGATTTTTCCTTGAGTTCCCTTCAGTTCTTTCTTCAGTGTTGTGCCCAGGGTTTCCTATCTTTTATCTTTCTCCTTTGTCTGAATGTGCTCCTTCTCCTCGCTGCTGAAGGAGGTGAGCTCCTCGACCAAAATTCAGATGTCATCATCCTTAGACATATTCCAAAAAGTTTCCCAGGAGAGAGGGACGGTGTAAGTGTGGAGTGCATCTTCCACAAGGAGCTTGATGAGCCCATGATGAGCTATCTGGTCTGGCGTTCCCTCTCTTAGTTTGGTGGCACACTTAGTCATGGATTGCAGGAGGAAGTAAGGAATGCTCAACTTTTTCTCTGAGGGTAGGTCCATTCGGTGCCTGACTTCTGTGAGCAACTGGAAATGATAGCCATACATGATGCTAAATTGCCCCTCACACGTAATATACTTCATAATCTGGAGGCTAACCTTACTCTAGAATGGCTGTAGGCTAGTTCTTTGAACTCCATTCTTGTCCTATAAGAATTGTTCCTCTAGCAGGAAGAACTCCTTTTTAGCTTTCTGACCCAATTTTCTCTCCTCCTTATCCCAGGGTACCCCCATCGGTAGATCAGTTACTCTGCTAATGAGCTGTGGGCTGAGTCTGAGGGTCAATCCTCTGAAGTTGACAACGACCAATGTCTTTGAATTTGGCTTCAAGGACCTTAGGAATTCTTCTGCAACCTCGTCATCGTGACCTTGAAGCTTGTCACAGAATGACATCCAGTGTGCACGGGAAGACAAGTCCACCACCTCAGGGGTTTCCTGTAACTTCTTGGAGTCTGAAGGCTATTTTCTAATGAACCCTCTAGGCATGGTAAAAACTTGTTTTGTTGTCCTGAGCTTGCCTGCTCATGTACAGAAGTAGAGCTTCGGGGATTTCTTAGACAGAGCGCAGAGCTATGTCTCTGTTATGCACACAGTTATATAAAATTCACAACTTTCTACCAGTGAGCCTTGACAGTGGCTCAATTGTAATTCAAACCCCTAAGAAAATCCTGCATACATACTACGACGACAATTCTCATGCAGCGATAAGAAAACGACTTGTAAATTCATGAACAGATTTTTATTCACACTTTCCTACCCCTTCAACACATCGACTTCACCACCTTTTGAATCAATTGCATGGGAGAATTATGTTGAGGCTTACCTTATTCCAGAGTTGCCACCTTCGATGTGAACAATCCAAACTTCTCCGTAATGCCGGGCTTCCTGTAGCGTAGCTTCCTGTAGGAGTCGTGCACAGATTCTGGGGAACGCTTCAGTGGTTCTGGACCTTCTGTACAGCAACAGGACGTTGGAACAGGCCGAGAACTCGGGCTAATAGCCTTCAGAGAATTGAGGACACGTACTCGGTTGCAAAACGGTTGTGAATAAATGACTGCAGTGCATCATAAGTGATTCAGCCGGCTGATTTGAATTCCTTCGGAATTCATGGCGCGGGGGTGAGCTGTCTCCGTCGACCTGTTGGCCGACATCACCACTATCATTCTGTTGCATGTATTCCTGACCGTCAAATCCTTCCCTTTGTATCTACCACCGCCATTCCTGTTAGACTGTCGCTTCTCTTTGACTGGATGCTTTCCACGTGTCCATTTCTTGTCTTTTCGACATAACCAAAGCCTTTCGGATCCGACGAGGTCGTTGGACTGGTTGTGGTGGCTAGTTGAATGGCTACTCGACTTGTTCAATCCGTTCATTTTCAAAGTTACACACATTTTAGAGTATAGCTCATGTAATTTGACGAAATAAGGTTAGGCACTTACCTGTGCGCCCGTGGACGTGAATTTTCTCAGGCTTCAGGATGAGAAATGATGGATCCGCTTGCTGCTGCTTCGTGCACAGGCACTGAAGCTCCTCTTCATTGGCTGTTGCTGGTTACGAGACCTTGAGACCCGGCTTCCTGGCTGTGAATGTTGCATGCGCGGGCTTCATGAGCTACGGGTGTCTCCATGGTATGTGCTCTAGCCGGATCAGCTGCTACAGGATTCCTATAGGACATCCTGTAGTCGTTTCTCCTCCTGGGGTGCATGCCGAAATAATTGAGTCATGTTCACAGGTGCAGGGTCCTTAGATTTCCTTGACAGGTAAGGTATGCGAGCCTCTGCATGCGTTTATTTCCCAAAGAAATTCCTTTATCTGAGAAAACAAAGTTCTGGTATGACTGTGCAGGTATATTTTGACCGTATGGGAGCAATGGTGGTGAAAGGAGGTGGAACAAGTGGAGGATGGAAGAAACGAGTGGTTGCATGCCTCCTCAATGGAATTCAAGCTTCAAATTCTTCTTGATGATCGGTCCTAGCCTGCCCAAAGGCTCTACAGGATGTTTCCTGTAGAAATACAGAACTTCCTGTAGAAAGTCCTGTAGCTTCCTATAGAAGGCTAAACTATGACCAGATTGTGTCCAAACCTTGGAAGAGATGAGTGTTTATGGAGGAAGTGTTTGTGAGGCTGCCTGGTAGATTGGTAGGGACCTTTGTCCTCGAGTTGAGAGGCCTCCTTTTTGCATTGAATACCTGCAACCTGCAACAATTTCCAAAGATTAAGCCTGTTTTTCTGTTTATGCTTCTTTCTCTTTTTCTTTTTTCTCTTTCTTTTTCTTCTTTTTTCTTTTTTTTTTAAGAGACAACAAGGGTGCCTCAATGTGGTTTTCACCCCTACTATCTGCCTTGGGCGCCTCAAAGAGGTTTTCACCCAAGGGTCTTTTTATTCCAATTCTTTTCAGAGAGACAACAGGGGCGCCTCAATGAGGTTTTCACCCCTACCATCTACCTTGGGTGCCTCAGAAAGGTTTTCACCCAAGGATCTTTTTTATTTGCATTTTTTTTTTATTTTGCTCAGGGTATGCCCAAAACAGAGGCAGAAACCTTCTCTATGACCAGCAATGATTTTTCCACAGTTTTGATGAACGCTTGCCTCGAAAGAGGTTTCCTTTAGATCTTTAGTCGATTCCCATTGACGAGCATGGGGATGGCTTCTTCATGAATGGTCCGAATAAGGACAGAACCATTGTCATTACACTTCTCCACTGCATATGGTCCTAGCCATCTTGTCCTCAGCTTCCCCTTGAAATCCTTATGTCTGGAATCATACAACAGCGCCCAATCTCCCGGCTGGAATTGTTTTTCATTTAGGTGTCGGTCGTGCCATATCTTCCTCTGAAGTTGAACCACTTCTGAGTGAAGGAGGGCCTGCATTTGGTGTTAATCTAACCCATTCAGCTACAATAACCTTTCTTGTTGAGCATGGCTAAGGTCTAGGTCCAGCTGAGCTGCCATCCTCAATGTGTTGTACTCAAACTCGATTGACAGCAAAGCTTTCTTCCCATAGACCAGCTCATAAGGTGTGAAGTCAATTGTGGTCTTCCAGGTGGTGTTGTAAGCCCAAGTGGCCTCAACCAGGCGATCTGCCCAATCCTTTCTGCTACTTCTCACCACCTTAGTCAAAATCCCTTCTAATGCTCTATTGTTGACCTCCACCTGCCCATCATGACAGGTTAAGAGGATGTCAAAGAATTCCTCCTCCCCCACACAATGCCTTAAGATCTGATCGGGGCCAAGTTTGAATAGGTTGCCCCCGATCTAAGTGAATGAGGCACTTTTCCTCACAATTCTGCTCTTCTATTTTGAGGATAGATGCGGAGGGAATTGTTCTGAGACCAGGGAGTTTGCTATATCAACAAACCATGGAGAGAGTACTGAGATAGCAAATAGATGTTCATCTAGAATCTGGTCCTCCATTGTTCCATATTCACCTGCAGGTAAATCCAGTCTAGACAAGAAGTCAGCAACAACATTTTCTTTACTTGGTTTGTCAACGATAGCCAAATCAAACTGCTGCAACAAAAGTAACCATCTAATAATACGAGCATTCACATCAGGTTTATTCATTAAATATCTAATTGCAGCATGATTAATATGTACAAATGTTTGATAACCACTGATGTAGTGTCAGAACTTGTTCAGGGCATGGACCACGGCCAAGAACTCTTTCTCAGTTACAGTATAATTCATTTCTGCCTTGGATAAGTTTTTGCTGACAAAGTATATGGCATATGGGAGTTTTTGTTCAACCTGTCCTAAGGCTGCCGTTATGGCTTTGTTCCAGGCATCAGTGTGGATGTGGAAAGGTAGGGCCTAGTTTGGACCTCTCAAGATCGGGACGGACACCAACTTATCCTTTAATTCATTCAGAGCCCTCTGACAGTCATCCGTCCATTTGAACTCAACATCTTTTGCTAAGAGGCCAAACAATGGCGAGGCTAGCTTACTGAAGTCTTTAATGAATCTTCTATAATATCCTGCTAAGCCTAAGAAACTCCGAACATCTCTTACCTTCTGAGGAGGTGGAACCTTTTTGATGAGAGAAATTTTATTAGGATCCACCTGTAATCCTTGGTGAGAAATGGTATGTCCTAGCACGGTCCCTTCAGTCATCAGGAATTCACATTTTTTGGGACTAAGGGACAGGTTCATCTCAATGCACTTGGTTAGAAATTTTCCCATATTGGACAATGCTTCCTCGAAGTTGGACCCATAAGGAGTGAAGTCATCCATATAGATTTCCACCGAATCATGGACCAACTCTGAAAAGATGCTCAATACTTCTCTTTCGAAAGTGGCAGGAGCATTGCATAGCCCAAAGGGAAGGACTCGGTAAGCAAAGGTACCCCAAGGACAAGTGAAGGTGGTCTTATCTTGGTCCTTCGGGCTGATTTGGATCTGGTTATACCCACTGAACCCATCTAGGAAAGAGAAAAACTTGTTTCCCGCCAGTCCATCCAACACTTGATCTATGAAAGGCAGAGGGAAGTGGTCTTTCTTGGTGGCTTTGTTCAGTTCTCTGTAGTCCACACAGATTCTCCATTTTCCATTTTTCTTGGGTATCAACACCAGAGGGGAAACCCACTCGCTATCCAAGATGGGGTAGATGAATCCTGCATCCAACAATTTTTGCAATTCTTCTTTGACAATGTCCTTAAGGGCTGGATTCATTCTCCTATGAGGTTGCGTGACCGGTTTAAAATCTTCTTTAATGTAGATGTGATGGGTTCAGACCAAAGGACGGACTCCTTTCATCTCCTTATAGCTCCAAGCAAAAGCATCTAGATGACTGGCCAGCAGGCTATACAGCTCCTTTTCCTGGGAAGGCGATAGGGAGGAGCTAATCTTTAACGTTCTCTCGGAGCCAAACTCCACATTTTTTACTCTCGAAGAGGTTGGATCAGTCACACAGAGGTCCACTAAGGTGCTGGCTTGAGTATCCTCCACCAATTTCTCTAAGGACAATGCACTGGGAGGCGGATTCTGAATCAAGGTCTGAATCAAATCATCCTCGGTTTGAGGACCTCCACTGGTGGTTTCTAAGGTGCACAAGGGTGCAGAGTATACCTCATCCTCTTCTCCTTCTTCCAACCAAAGTGGTAAGTCATGCTCTAGTAGAGGTTGGGCAGGAGGGTATAGGACTAGCTGCTTGGACATAGGACCACTTTTGATGGTCATGTTTCCTGCTCGACAGCTTATGTAAGCATCCGCAGTGGCTAACCAAGGCCTTCCCAAAATAAGGGTGTATCTAGTAAGCTTTTCCTTTGGTTGAAGGACCAAGAAGTCCGCAGGATACTCCCAAGAGTCAACAGAGACCAAGACATCCTCCACAATCCCTTCAGGAGTCACGGTGGAGCGATCTGCCAACTACAGGACTGTCGAGGTCTTCCTTAAGGAACCCTGGAGGTTGAGTTTGAGCATGGTATCCCTAGTCATCACATTAATGGTAGCCCCTAAATCAATCAAGGTGTGGGGTATCATGGTGCCATTGATGTGGACATCAACTACAGGACTCCCAGGATCCAAATGATTTGGACAGATTACTTGCCCCAACATAAGATCAGACAGTTGTCCTATGACATTGATAGTTGAGGCATCTCTTTTTCGCCTGCCTGGGTGCCTGAAACACTTTTCCTTAACCAATTTGTTGTATATCGGTACATCTTTGATGTCTTGGAGAAGTGGTATTCTCACACACAACTGTTTAAGTTCTCCCAGCAGCTCATTCTCTTCTGGGTCGGGTTGTGTGGTTACTGTTAGTCTCTCAGGAAAGGGTGGAATGGCTTTGGGTTCACTTTCCTATTTATCTTCCTCGTCCTCTGGAGGAGGATGTTGGCGATCCAGAAGAGTCTTCCTGGATCGCAGGTTGATCTCTTGGATTTCCACAACATAGGTAGGGCATGTTGTTTCCCCAGTATATACCTGTTGGGCCTATTGGTTGTTGCGGTTCGGGTTCAGATGAGTAGGCATTTGGGGTTGTCTTAGAGGAGCAGGAGGTAATGGTTGTGGTCGAGCCAGTGGTTGAGGCAAAATGGTGGGAGGAGTGTTGTAGTCGGGCCTCCACCCGGGTTGAGGTGCATTCCACTGAGGTTGTGGCTGGACATGTGAGTGAAACGAATGAGTAGTGGGCTGAGTATGGTATTGAGGTGGGTAAGACCATGGAGGAGGTACAGACTAAGAAGGATGAGCAGGGGGACCCTAAGAAGGCATAGGAGTAGATTGGTTGGGGCTATAATAAGCTTGGGATGTCCCTTGCATCCCTTGCTGGTAAGGTCTAGGTCCATGCGACCTCCTTTGGTTGAGGAAGTAGAGAGGTTCGGTGGGTGCCTCAGTCCCTTGGTATATGGCCTTAAATCCAGGTAAGTTTGGGCATTGGTTTGTGGGGTGGTCCTCCTCACAAACGAAACATACCTCTACTGAGTGTAATGGACACTCGTTCTTAGGGTGCTTCCTCGTACACCTGGGATAGAAGATGGCCAAAGCCCTCTCATCTTCCTCTTTCTTCTACTGGATTCGAAAGGTATCTAGTTGCATGGCAATGGTCTGTCTCACCTCACTTTTGAGGTCCTCCAGCTGATTAGCAAACTCATTCTTGGAGAAGGTAGTACAAGCTGAAAGTGGGTTTCCCCTACCTCTTTTCCGGGCTTCCCTAGAGTGGTTTCTAAACACAATCTTTATATCCTCATAAGGTAGTTGGTAAATATCTCCTCCAGCTAGCATGTGAAGGGTATCTAGAAGATCTTCAGGGACTCCTCGGAGCAGGACCAAATTTAGAGATTCGGGGTCAAGTGTGCACCTGGCCCATTTATAGCTAAGCTGGAACCTTTCCTCGTAATCTTCTAAAGACTCATAATTTCCCATGGTCATCCGAAAGATTGATCCCTTGGCTTACTTAGACGTACAGTAGTCCCGATATTTGGTATTGAAAGCTTGTTGCATCTGAGCCCAAGTGGTGATACTGTTTCCAGGTAACCCCATTAACTAGCGTAATGCTGCATCCTTGAGGGTAGAGGGAAAGAGTTTCAATTTTTTCTCATCTTCTGTATAGTCATAGGTTCAACAAAGGACAAAAAAATCAAACATGAAGGTATCAGGGTCTTCAGTAGTCAATTCATGGAAGTGAGGTAAAGCAGAGGGGCTTATGTTTTTCATTTTCATGTCTCCATTGGTCTCTCGGATGGGAAAGGCACCCTCTATTCTCTAATCTTCTCTTCAACCATTTCGGTTTTCAGCCATGGCTTCAGATGGAGTGTTCTCTAACTCTTCTTCTGTTATAGGATCTTTGTATATCTCAAGAGGATCTCCTATAGGTTCTTCTGGATCAGTGTCACCAAAGAAGAGAGAAGGGTGACTTAGTGAAGTGGTGGGGGTGTTGGGTAAGAATTTGCCGATTTTATCTCTGTTCCTATGAGGCATGAAATGGAAAGACTTTTGATTTCTTTTGTTTTTTTTTCTCTTCTGGTACCTGCAAAACAAAAATAGATTGAACTACAACTAACTATCTTTCTGAAACGAAAATGCGGAACTGAAATGAAAGTAGGAAAGGACTAATCTATTTTTCTCAAATGAAATTGCAGGAATGAAATGTTAGTCTACGCTTGCAGAATTGAAATGCTAATCTACGCTTGCAAAATTGAGATTGCGGAATTGAGATGCTAATCTATGAAAGCAGGAAATATCTACTCTACTTTTGTGGAAATTAAATTGCAGAATGGAAATAAAATAAACTATCTAGCATAAGGCGAGAGTAGGAAAATAGAAGAAAAGTAACAATCACCAATACTCTGACACTTCCCCAACAACGGCGCCAAAAAGATGGTGGGCTCCAGTATTGCAGCAATAATGCTACAACTCCTGGGACTCCCTTCTTTACTTTTATCAACCCGGTAGTTCGTAACAAACATGGAAGCGACGGTGCTGTATGCACAAGTACTAGCTCTTGTCGCAGCTGTCACTTGGTCAGCTGGCACAAGTCCGCTAGGGGCTTAAGCTAACTTCTATGAGCTCTTAGAAGAAGCTTTTTAACTGATGGATTGAAGCTAACTCAAAGGAAGCTAATCTACTTGTAGAAAGAAACTGAAAGCCAAAAAGTAACGCAAACCCTAGCAAACCCTAATTCTACCAGCTAGTCCTACTGATGCAAAGGAGAGGATGCAAACTATTAAAAGAGATGCCATTACTTTTATGAAGGTGAAATGCATGTGTCTAGACTACCTTTATCTGAAGAAAACATCTTTTTGTATTTTTGAGTAAGTTATTAGAATTATCATGCATGTGCTTTTAACTGGCTTTTTACTGTGCAGGGGTGGATCAAGGAGGAGAAATGCTTGGAAAAGGTTGGGAAGGTTCAGAGAGGGTCTAAGGAGTCCCTAACACTCTTTCGGAGAGTTCCACAAAGTTTGGCTATCAAGAAACCTCATTTGGGAGCTTCTACAGGAAGTCTACAGGGGTTCTACATGATGTGTAGAGATTTCTACATGATATTCAGAAATTTCTACAGGATGTTCAAAAAGTGGATCTTAGAGGATGGGTGAGTGATGGAAGATGCATGAATGGATAGGGAGGTAGGATAGGGGCCTGGAGTGACCCAGGGGCTGATGGATGGAGTGGTGAGAGGGTGTAGAAGGCTGTCTTGGCTTAAATAAGGCTAAGACAATGGAGGAGCAAGAAGGTAGGGTTACATGGGCAAAACAATAGTTGTGAGACGAGGAACCTAACTAGGAGATGGAGCAGCTGGCCTGGACAAAGCTCAGGCAGATGAGAGAGTGGTGGAGATGCCCTGCACGGTGTACACTTAACCGAATCAACAAAGTCCTGCACACAATCAAAGTTTTAGCTAATCTACTCTAACTGTCAATGAAACAAATGAACAACAGCTTTATTTATAAAGAGAACCATGTACATCACTTAAGAAAAGAAACATTTCAGAGGTCTGAATGCACAACTAACTTCTACAAATGAAAACATTACACCAAGGATTGAATGGTCAAGCAAACTAGTGTTTTTGTTGGGGCGGCACTGTTTCTGCAATTCCAGCCCCTGATCTAATAAGGATGAGGTGAAACTGAGAGTGTTGTCGACCTTTTTCTTGGAGCTTTAATTGTTATTATCCTACCAATCTATTCTAAACATCTGAAGCAATTCTATTCGTAACTAGTGACCTATTTAACCAACACAACTAAATTTGCTTAACAGAAACACGTTTCAAATGCATAAAAGGAAAATCACGATGCATAAAGAAAAGGTAACAATACAAAGAAGGAGGCCTTAGGTTTTCAGGTTGGGCCCAACCCCGAGAGCTATGGCTCCTATAGAAAACTGAGAGTTGGTATAAAATCAGACTGCTTCTTATTATCAAAACATGATCATAAGTCAAGAGTTATGCCAAAAATGGCTACAAGAGAACAAAATGAAGCTAGCAGCACTGTAGTGCAAAGTATGCAAGAGTTTCCAAAAGTCCCTCACGAAGGCTGAGGCCTTAACATTTATACACCACGAGGGCCCTAGCTGGCCTCCTAAATCTATGGGACTTGGTTGCCCAAACTGTGAGCTCTTCCAAAATCTGCTTGGCTGCCTTCTAGATCCGGTTTTGGTGGCCTTTGGAGCTCGAAGTTGGGGGTGAAGATCCCGAGGAAGGCTATTTAATGCCATAGACAACCACCCTACGAATCCTCACCCCAAGCTTGCCTATCTTCCAGCCCATGATTGCTCGGTTTTGCTCCAACATGTGTCAAAAAACCTGAAATGAGCATGTGCTATCCACCTAGGAAGAGTGACTACCCTTATTCGTACAAATGACATAAACATAATGAAAAATAATGCATAAGCTATGAAAAATGAAGGTTTGAACAAGGATAATTAGGCCAAATTATCCCAACAAGTTACCAAATTTGGGGCTCATCAAACATATTGAAATGTGATCCCAACAATTAATTTCTAAACTTTTGTAAATCATATACCATAGCCAATCCTTCCTTTTCTGTAGTTGTATAGTTATTCTCTACTGTAGATAATTTCTTACTTGCAAAAGCTATAGGGTGATCAATTTCTTCTACACCAGGTTGTGCCAATACCACTCGTAAAGGTATTCATGAAGCATCAACATGAACATGAAACTCCTTATTCCAGTTTTGCATTACTAGTATAGGAGAAGTTACCATCTTTTCTTTTAGTGTGTTGAGGCTCTTTTGACATTATTCATTGCATAGGAATGTTACATCCTTCTTCAACAATTTTTCCGTAGGCATAGTGATTTGTGTATATCCTTTGATAAATTTTCTATAGTATCCTATATATCCCAATGTGGTGTGAAGTTGGCTCACTATCTTTGGTGGAGGTAAATTCACAATAATAGCAATCTTCGCATGATCCACCATCAAATATTTCTTGAAAACAATATGTCCCAACAATATACCAAAAACTACACAAAATATGCACTTTTTGATATTCAAAGAAATATGATACTTCCTACATGTGTTGATCATCAGTCTTAAGCTCACAACATGTTTCTTTAATAACCCAAATACTATTCAATCATCAAAGTATACTTGTAAAAAATTGTGAATATATTCTTTTTCAACCACAACTCTTGAAAATATGGCATGGGAATTATTTAGTGTAAAATCCGTCACTGTATACTGATATGAACCCCATTCTATAGCAAAGTTGGTCTTATGTCTATCCTTTGGTGCAATTATAATCTGATGGTATCTTGAAAATACATCTATAAATGAATAGGCATCCTGACCTCCTACATTGTCCAATACTTCATCAGTGAAAGGAGTAGGGAATGGGTCATGTAGACGTGCATCATCAACTTCCTTAAATCAACACAAATCTTGAATTCTCCTTGTGTTTTCTTTTCTTTAACCACCATAGGAATTACCCACTCTGTTTCTTCCACAGGTTTAATGATTCCAGCCGCTATCATTTTTTCAATTCTTTCTTTACCTTTTCTTTGTACTTTGTATTCAGTCTATAAGGACTTTGCTTAATTGGCTTTGCATCAGGCTTTAGAGGAATCTTCATAACTCCTAAATCTCCTACTATGACCTTCATATCAAAAAAATTAGTGGGGAATAACTCTTTCTATTCATGCAAAAGATTTGTCACTTCGCTGATTGTTTCTTCATCCCAATAATCTCCTATCATTGAAAAATTTGGCTCCTCTTCTGATCATATATTCACCGTCTTTGTCTTTAATGGATTTGTTATATCATACATTTCTAACTCAGTTCTATTCAGTTCACGGTAGCCTTCAAATTTTGCTATGTCATTATTGTGAGGGCCTTCATCTTCTTCTGCAGTGATGTTGTAGCATTCCAGTACATTTTGTGGTTGTGCAACCCAAACAATCTACCAAGTGAGTGGAATTTCATTCTCAAAAATTTTATTTTTAACTATTTAAAGGGTTGAATCTATATATGGACAATCATCTTCAAATATAAATGTCAATATAAACCCATAAACCATTTCTTCCCACTTCAGAGTACCATGTCGAAGTTCTGTTTCCAGGTACAAGTTTTTAGGAATTGTCTCCAATATATGGGTGAACCCATGCACCCATTCTTCTCCTGGAATCTCCTTCCATTATTTCATAAAAATTTGGATGTTCTCTCTAGGATCATCTTAACCATCATATTTATCTATCAACTATGTTTCTATGTGACTAAATATTATCCATATCAGCCTTCGACATTCTTTCCAGGTTCCTATATTGCTCTTATGTGGACCCCACCATCTAGCGGTCATAGCTCTTAGGCCTATATCTAGAGTTAACAATATTTCACACTTTGGTACCTGTTATTCATATTCTTCAAGAAAAGTATTTATATCACCCAAAAAATCATAAAAAGGTAAGTCACATACCTCAGTTTTCACACAACGAACTGCTTTAGTAACTCTTGCACATCACCTTGTAGATACTTCATGTAACCTGTTTTTCCATCTTTCCAATTCTTCTTCTGAATCTGAAGCACACGAACTGTCATGCTTCCATCTCAAATTTCCTTCAGTAGGGTTAACATAGTCTTGTTCCTTTGCGGTCATCTAATAGATGTTATCTATATTAGTTGTGTTGTACTTCTCTTTAACTCATTTAGTATACCTTGCTCCTTCTAATGGATCCAAAGAAACGATCACTCTCATATTGTTTCTTTCAAATATCATTTTCCTATTCTTTAATTTGATTATAGGCATGCTGGAAAATTCCCAATCGGACCAGTCCAAGTAATGCAGGATATTGGATATTGTCATCCACAATTTTTATTACTTCATAATCAACAGTAATGTACACCCCTTCAATGTCCACTGTAATGCCTGATAATCTTCCTAGAGGAACAATCTTTTGTTTATTCTCCATTCTTAGCTGAATAGGTGACCATTAGAACTTCGGTTTGCCCATTAACTCCCATGTTTGCTTTGTCAGGACATTAACTTAAGATCCCAGATCTAAAATAACTTGGTCCATGTCATATTCTCCTATTTGTGCACTAAGCCTCATTTCCTTTCTAGATCTCTTCTGTCTACGTAAATTGTTAATTTCGCGCATCTCACTCTGCGATAGTTCTTTAGATGCATAGGAATTTATCAATTCCTAAATTCCTTCTACAACTCTTTGATCTCATAACAATTTCATAAAAGTTTGAAGAAAATATCTTAACGCATCTACCTTATATGTTGCATTGTTGGGCAGTGGGTCGCCCCATAGCGGGATTTTGGGGCTTAAAGCCTGAGTTTTGGTCAAAGTAATGTAAATACCCCACAAAATATAGGTGCGGAGCTTTAGAGTCTAGGGTTGGCCACCCTAAAATAATGTAATTTAATATAGAACATGTCAGCCTACCCATGGTTCACGGACCATGGGATTGTATAAATAGAGTGAGGCTCTAAGTGTAAAAGGTAGTTTTTTGAGTGGTTGAGAAATAATATGGGTTTTGAATGAGGAATTCACTCTAAGTCTGTAAGTCTGAGTCTTGGGTCATAGTAGTAGTAAGAGGCTCTGTAGTTGAGTGCATAGAGGCTTGGTAGAGTCCGTCGCTTTGTGTGTGGACACTTGCAGCTGAGTGCACAGGGGAGTTGGGATTGTATCAGAATAGAAGATTAATAAAATATAAGTTGTTTCTGAAATATTGTGCATCTGCTCATAGATCTATGTGTTTATGCTTTTGTTGTGTTTATTCACCTCTTTACAGTTTTGTGATTGCATGCACTTGTTATGAATGTTCAATGGTCAATAAGAATATTGGGTACACACAATTAATTCAAGATCTATAATAATAGCATAGTGAAGATAAAGGATCTAGATAACACCTCTTCATGCTCTTTACAGAGCTGTACCACAGCAGTCGCACAAGTTGCGAAGGTCAGATGGTTGCGCGGAGCAGCGCAAGCATGCAGGTTGGGTTCACAGACTTCCTAGACCTCTTCAAGACATCCCTAGGGTTCAGAAACCTGGTTCCAGCACCCTCCCATACTACCTCGGGTGAGACCTCAGTCCGCGCACCACGGGCTATTGCTAAAAGGGTTGCTAGTTTTGGGATTTCTTTGGCTAAATCACTTTTGAACCTGGGTCAAGCCCCAAGAAGCCGAAAAATGGTTGCATTGCCAGGACTGGGATCTGCCTAAGGGATGTCTAATGTTGTGCCATTGGAACCCTACAAAGGAAGAAATTGAAGAGTGATTGGACAAGAAGCTTCATGAGTTCCTGATACAGGAAAGCAAAACTCCACAGATATCCGATAAGAGGAGGCTGGATCACTACATATATAAGGAAATCCACGAGATCTTCTTCGCGTCCTTCCTATCTGAACTGTATAACTAGATTGTGAGGTTAGCCGACAGCTAAGGAAGGTACAAGCTCAATCAACCAATAGTGTGGACTCCGGCGTTAGTGCGCAGATAAGAGGCATCAGAAGATAAGATCGCGTGAGCTGTGGACCATTGGCTCGACCAGATAATAGGAGGGTTTATCACTGAATTTTTGATAGACATGACTATGAGCTACAATGAAGTAGAAAGAAATTTTCTCAAGGGATCGCGAGGTAAGTACATAAAATCTTTGAATACCTGGATTAAGATGCTATTATGTGAAAAACAGGTTATGTGAATACATTAATGTTTGGAACGATGCGGAGAGGAAAGGTCTATAGAGTTAGCAGGGAATTAGGAAACAATCCCTTAATTTCACCTTCGTGAGAAAGTGAGGAAGAGCTCACTCAGGTCTCTCCGAGGAGTGTGGTCAGTTTGTTAAGGCAGTGCATTCCACAGTAACCATCTCCACTTATGCCACCACTCGCTTCACCTCCATCTTCACCCACACCACCTCCACCAAACCAGTAGTTCAATATGGTGAGTGCGATTAAGCTACTCGTATTCAGAGGAGTAGGAAATGAGGACCCGGATCAGTTCTGGTTCGTGGTAAGATAAGTGTGGGAAGCACAAGGGGTTATAGATGATAACATTAAGAGGGCTACATTGGTGAGCACGCTGCAGGATTGTGCGTTTACATGGTATATCAAGCACTCGAAGAATAACAGAGATCCAGAATGCACTAAATAGAGAATTTAGCCGGCCAAAATCAGAGTCGCAGTCAATCATTAGATTTAAGGAGATTGCGATGCTTCTAAGCGAGACCCCATGGAATCTAGATTAGTGGTTGAAGAGTACGATCCATGAGGCTAATATGACGCAATCAGATGTGCAGCACTGCACTTGGTTCGTGACATCTTTGACACCCCACCGAAGGACGGTGCTATTGTAGCAGAAGCTTTCAACCTAGGCCGAAGCGTTGGACATGGCAATGACGTTGCATGAAACATTGATACAGGATTTGGGGCTAGGAGTTAAACAAATCCACATGCAGCTATAGAATCTCTGCCTAGAAACATAGAGCTTCAAGCAGGATAGGGCACTGCAACCAAAGGTGTGTGAGGAAGTGTGGTGCTTAAAATGCAAAGGCCAGGGCCACGACAAGGATCACTGTCCAGTATTCAAGAACTACTTGGGAGGAGGGGGGCCAATGCCATTGAGACCAGAGGCACAAGCAGGGCCAAGTGTGGCATCCACGCTATGGTGCACGATTTGTCAGATAGGGGGAAAGCACATGACGGATAACTGTCATTTGTTATAGAAGTATACATAGACTCCCCAGCAGCTGTTTTGTAATTTTTGTAGGTTAGTAGGCCAAGACAAGTGTACATGTCACAACTATGAGTTAATGATGGATCAAACCCTAGCCTATAGAATGCAGACAGAAACGCGAGGCCTCGACACAGCCATGGGGATGGCACGTGCTGGATTTGAGGGCTGAGGTCGAGGACAAGGAGGAATGGGGCCAGGAAGGGGCTGTAGACAGTTAATATGTTATAATTACAGAGAACCAGGACACTACGCCTGTGATTGTATTAATCCAACGAGAATGTATTATTCATATTGCGATCAGTTTGATCATCAAATTATAGATTTCCCTACGTTGATCACATAGATGCATGAGAAAGGGGTACTCCAACCTACTCCGACTTAAAATATCCAGATGATGAGATTTGAACCATGCGAAGAAGACCCAAATGTGAATATGGTGCTTAGAAGCGATGCAACCACATGAGAGGATAAGGGGAAGCTGCCCAAGGAGGATACATGGGTTCGTAAGGGTCCTACAAAGGGACCTGAGTTTGACTTCGAATGCGCAAAGGAGACATTTATGGAAGCTAAGAAGAGCTTCATGGAGGCCTCTACTTCAGGTAGTAAGGATCAACCAGAGCCAGGAATGGATCCTTATATGCTTACTACCTTTTTAGAGACATGCATGAAACTGCTGCGCGATAATAAGGCAGTTAAGGGAATACAAGATTTGATCACCAGGTGCGCAGGATCAGGGGAACCGTGTGTAGTTCGGAAATTGGTGAAGCATGCATTGCGCATTGGGAGGGAAATGAGATTGACAGTGCACATTGGTGAGTACGAAATGGATCAGGTAATCTTAGACCTGGGGTTCAACGTGAATGTGTTACCTTAGCAGACATGGGAATGCATGGGCATGCCCACGTTACAGTGATCCCCTATTCAATTACAAATGGTGAACCAACAGAAGATTTTTCCCATGGGAAGGTTGCAAGGAGTAACAGTTGATATCGAAGGCGCGAGCACACAGATGGACTTTGAAGTGATAGAGATTGTTGATGATAGCAATCCTTATCCTGCATTGCTAGGAATAGACTGGGCAACTGATATGAATGGAGTCATCAACCTGAAGAAGTGGAAGATGATATTCGAGAAAAAGTCCCTACGCGTAGTAGTTCCGCTAGATCCAGCCGAAGGAGCACGCTACAATAAACCTGTGCACGATGATGGAAGTGACGATGAACTGGATTGTATCTACAAGATAATTGCACGAGATCAGGATTGGGTGAATCTGACTACAGATGGAAATATCTTATGCGATCGTGCAAGTTCCTGCACTGCGGATTTAGACAAAGAAGACGAACGCTGGCATAATCAGTTGAACAAAGTGACAACACTAAATTGAAACATGATCATTAGATCACTGTGTTGCGTAACAACCCAAGCCTGAGATCTGCCCACATATGATGGATTGGTAGTGGTGGATGAATTCTTGGACAAGTTTGAAAGTGCACCGGAACAATAGCGATTCAATGTGTTTAAGTGGGCACTGTGTGCGAAACTTGTGCGTTGGTGGGGAACACATCAAGGAAATTTTTAAAACTGGCATGGATGTAGAAGGATGATGCACCTATGATTTGGGAAAATGAAACTATGGATAAAAGATAAATACAATGGACGAGATGACCCACACAAGCACCTCCCGAAATGGAACAATGCCTATGGAGAAGAATCTTAGCCTAAATGGGTACACTTATTCTACTATACCCTAGATGTCATACCCATGAATTGGTATACTGAGATGGAACTTTGACATGGTACAGGCGAATGGGATGTCTTGCGTGAGGGATTTTTGTTAACATTCACATTTGAAGACTGATGGTCATATTTTGTTGACGACACACTACAAGCTGTAAAAGCCACCATCTTCAGAATACCACAGGAAGCATGACAATTCATTCAACTAGCATGGGAAACCCAGTTAAGTAGTGCCCTAGAATGTTAAAATGTGCAAGTAGAGGAGGATGATGATGACCCTCGAAATATTATTATTCCAGAAACTGAAGGGAGTCGCGAAGTTATAGGACCATCAATTGAGGATCCCGACATCACTGTGACGCTAAAAACAAAGTAGGTAAACATTGGTACAGATGCGGAGCCGAAGTACGCGGTGCTTGGGGACTATTGGGATGATGCTACAGTAGATAAGGTTGCCGAGTTACTCCATGAATATCAACATTTGTTCCTGACCAAAATCACGGACTTAAAGGGGATCATTGGCGACTTAGTGATGATGAAAATCACTTTGAAATTGGATGCAAAGCCCATTAAGCAGCGACCTTACTGTTTGAACCCGAAATTTAAAGAAAAGGTCCATGAAGAACTAGACAAAATGCTTGTGGCCGGAATTATTGAACCAATGGAAGAATTTGACTAGGTGAGTCCAATGGTAGTAGAGGAGAAAAAATAGAGGGGCGAAATTAGAATATGCGTGGACCTTAGGAAGCTTAACGATACCTGTGCTCACGATCCATTCCTGAAACTATTTACAGATGAAGTATTGGAGAATGTTGGCAGTAAGGAATCTTACTCATTCGCAGATGGCTTCTCAGGGTACCATCAGATCAAGATCGCGCCAAAAGATCAGAGCAAGACAACCTTCGCAACCGAATGGGGTTGTTTTCAATACATCGTTATGCCCTTTGGAGTGAAGAAGGTGCCAACGATATTTTCACGTGTATTGGTGGCCACATTCAAGGAATACATCCACAAGTTTTTGGAGGTCTATCTGGATGATTGGAATGTATTCAGGTTAGTTAAAAACCATATAGTAAGCTTACGTTTGATGCTGGATACTTGCCAACGACATCAGATTGCGCTAAATCTGAGAAAGTGCACCTTCTTCGTTCCCTTTGGAAACCTGCTTGACCATGTGGTTTGCAAACAAGGCCTGATGGTGGATCTTGTGAAGATTGTTGTTATTCTCAATCTGGAAGCACCGTGAAGTGTCAAACAACTATGCGCTACGTTGGGGCACACTGGTTACTATAGGAAGTTTATCAAGAGCTATGCACAAATAACAGTGCCAATGGAGAAGCTATTGAAAAAGGATGCTACATATTGTTGGAATGATGATTGTGAGAAAAGTTTGGATGTTCTCAAGGAGAAAATGGCATCCACTCCCATCCTAGTCTTCCCAAAATGGGACATAGAATTTCATGTACACGTTGATGCGTCATGTATCACAGTAAGAGTTGTACTTATGCAGGAAGGCGTGGAAGGCGTGGATCACCCGATAACGTACACGAGTTGGCGACTGTCCAACGCTGAAAAGAACTACTCTACTACTGAGTGCGAGGGGTTGGCAATGGTATACGCACTCCAGAAATACTGACACTATTTATTTGGTGGGCACTTCAAGATGTATACTAATCATTCCGTGTTAAAATACCTGGTGAACAAGCCTGTGTTGTGGGGGCGCATATGTAGATGGCTGTTACTATTTCAAGAATATGACTTTGAGGTCATCGTAAAGTTAGGATGCCTAAATGCAGGACCAGATCACTTATCACGAATTGAGATGGGTGAGGAACCAACAAATTGGAGCAAGGACTACCTGATGCACAACTCCTTGCAGTGTGCATTGTGGATGGCCACTTCGAAGATATAATTCATTTTTTAACCATAGGGACTGCACCAAAGGAATATTCAGTTCAGCAGAAGAAGGAATTGGTGGTGCATGCAGTGGACCTTTCTATCATCGTGGGGCACCTGTACAAATTGGGAAATGATGAGATATTATGAAGATATGTACCAGAATTTGAACGAGGACAGATCCTCATGAAAGCACATGGAGGGGTTGCAGGAGGACACTATGTAGGATGCGAGATGGCACAAAAGATTCTTCGCTTTGGGCTATGGTGGCCAACCCTACATCAACATTCAAAAGCACACTGTTGGGCCTGTAACGTATGTCAAAGGATTGGGAAACCATCACAAAGGGATCAGATGCCACTCAATCCATATATGACACTGTAGCCATTCGAAAAATGGGCAATCGACTTTGTAGGACCAATCAAACCTCAGGGGAAGACAGGTGTGTGCTACATCATCACCACGACAGAATACCTGACTCATTGGGTGGAAGCACAACCAGTTAAGGTTTACATGGCTATGACAACAACGAAGTTTTTTTCGATGACGTGTTGACATGGTTTGGTTGCCTGAAAATTTTAATGAGTGATCGCGGAATGCACTTCCTGAATGAGACCATCATCGCACTCACCAAGGAATTCCAGGTGTATCAGCAGCAAATTAAACCATACCATCTGCAACCTAATGGAATAGTAGAAGCATTCAAAAAAATTTGGAGACTGTGCTGACCAAAATATGTAATGCGTAGCACAACAACAGGGACATGTGCATACCTATTGTGTTATGGCCATATAGAACCACGTGTAAGGAATTGACGGGTCAGACACCTTTCAGGTTAGTCTATGGCATGAAAGCAGTCATGCCAATGGAATACATCGTACCCAGTTTATGGATAACTGCAATTACAGGCATGTTAGACTATGAAGCCTCGGAAGAGAGACTTACGTAATTGGAAAAACTAAAGGAAGAATGGTTTCTGGCGGGATTCCATCACCAGGTTCAGAAACAGCATGAGAAATCCTGGCATGATCTCCATATCAAGATGTGCACATTCAAGGTAAATGATTTAGTGTTACTATATGACCACAAGTTCGAAAAATTTCCGGGGAAACTCAAAATGCATTGGTTAAGACCATATGTGGTAAAATAAGTTACAGATGGGGGCACGGTCCAGCTAGTCAAACTTAATGCATAACCCTTCCCTAGAAGAGTAAATGGTAGTTGCCTGAAGCTCTACGTGGGTGGGCTGGCTGTCTAAATAACTGACTAAAGTATAGTCTTTGCTACCCGACAAGCCAGATAGAGTTGTGCGACTATAAACACAGGTAGTAGAAGCCGGCATCAAAGTACATAATCAAGTTAGATGGAGATGATTCACAAGTAGAGATGGAGCAGATCCGGACGACAGCAGCATGGTGCATTGTAGACCTTCACGCAGCACAGGCACAGTTGGATGGACTTCACGCAAAGATCACCACACCAGTCGGGTGACTCGAGGACGAGCCACGATGATTGTGTTGGGAGACTGTTGGGCAGCGGATCACCCCATAGCGTGTTTTTGGGGCTTAAATCTCGAGTTTTGGTCAAGGTAATGTAAAGATCCCTCAAAATGCGGGCACGGAGTGCGAGAGTCTAGGGTTGTCTACCCTAAAATAATGTAATCTAATATAGAATGTGTCAGCCTACCCATGGTCTGTGGACCATGGAATTTTATAAATAGAGCGAGGCTCTAAGTGTAAAAGGAAGTTTTTTGAGTGGTTGAGAAGTAATATGTGTTTTGAATGAGCAATTCACTCTGAGTCTGTAAGTCCAAGTCTTGGGTCGTAGTAGTAGTAAGAGGCTTTGCAGCTGAGTGTGCAGAGGCTTGGTAGAGTCTGCAACTATGTGTGCAGACCCATGTAGCTGAGTGCGCAGGGAAGAGTTTGGATTGTATCAGAACTGAATATTAATAAAAGATAAGTTGATTCTAAAATATTGTGCATCTACTCATAGATCTATGTGTTTATGCTTCTATTGTGTTTATGCATCTCTTTATAGTTTTATGATTGTGTGCACTTGTTATGAATGTTGAATGGTCAACAAGAATATCGGGTACACACAATTAAGTCAAGATCTATAATAATAGCATAGTGAAGATAAAGGATCTAAATATCACCTCTTTGTGCTCTTTACAGAGCTGCGAGAAAGCAGTCACACAAGTTGCAAAGGTCAGACAGATGCGTGGAGTAGTGCAAGCATGCAGGTTGAGTTCGTAGACTTCCTAGACCTCATCAAGACATCCCTAGGGTGTGGAAACCTGGTTCCAGCACCCTCCCATACTACCTCGGGTGGGACCTCAGTCCGCGCACCATGGGCTGTTGCCAAAAGGGCCAGTAGTTTCAGGATTTGTTTGACTAAATCGGTTCTGAACCTAGGTCAAGTCCCAACAAGCCAACATGCATCATTTTCCTATATTGTCGGAGCTTGGCCTTGTGTCGAACATGATATGCCGCAACTATTCTTCTAATTTTGTTGTGTGTTAGATGTCGAAGCTCCTACATCCATAAAGCTTTGCTTCACTTCCATAAAGACTTCTTTTTCCTTTTGAATATCAAACCTAGGGGGTTTTTCAGTAGTATTTCTCACCCATGTGCTTTAGCTTCCTTCTTTCCATTTGCTTTATCATTTCTAGTCACATGTCTACTCCTTATTACAATATTAATGCGAGGTTAATCATTCCTTGGTTCCGTAGTCATGATTTGAATGTTATGTTTCGACTGTTGATTTTTCTTTTCTTGCATTTTTTCCATAAGTACCGGACACTCTTGAATTACATGATCAAATGATTTGCAATACTTACATGCAATAGTAGGATTCTAACAATCTCTTGTAAAGTGCCCTACCTCGCCACAGTTATAGCAGATAATATGTCCATGACCTCGACCAGCTCCTCCACCTCAACCTCTTTCTTAATAGCCATCTCAACCACCACATTGTCCATGTTCCTCATGTTTGTGTTCTTCATATTGTATTCTATAGGCATGAATACTACGCTCCATCATTAAATCATAAGCTCGATGGCTATTCTCATCATAACCTACTAATTTGTATAACTTGTTTTACATGTTCCTTAGGGTTTGCACATATTTTGTAACAAAAAAAAATCTTCTTGTCAATGTTCGCCTCTAGTTTTACATATCTCGCACCATAATCTAGATGCGGGATTCAAAGAATTAGGTTCTTCACTAGCCATGTAGTTTCTTAAGAGGTGACATTTTTATTTAGAATGGACATGTTGACTTTGGATATGTTTCATACCTACATTGGTATCCCCTATAGGCAAAGCTTCTAATTTCATCACAAGTTCCAAATCTTTGGCTTGATTTTCTATATTTTGTTGCGACAAAGGAAATCTTATATGTGGAAGTAGTGCGGCTATAAACCATCCTTTATGTTGATGTGAAGCTATTTCGAAGCTGACTTAATCCAATGATATATTCAATCTTTGATCAAATTCCAAAACAAACTCGGTAGGCCATTGTTTGATTTCTTTTAACTTTGTGATACACATCAACTTAGACTTTGTTTTCTTAAACTCTTTTATTAGCATTTTTTTAATGTTTGTAAATGACCTAATATGATTTCTCGAATACTTCATCTACCATGTCAATTCTCTATCATGAAATGTTCCGACAAGATGTGCTTTCTTCATATTTTCATCATGGACTTGCTTCACTATCCATAATGCTTCACATAAGTACCAGAACTGCTTTAGATCCTCTTATCTAGTCTCTTTAAATATAGGTAGCTTTATATCATGACTCATAGTTCTTCTTGGAGGGGGAGGGGGAGGGGGTTGGGGAGGGGTTTTTGTAAGAGGAGGGGGATGGGGGGTGGTGGGGTAGGGGGATGGGGAAACCCAAAAGCACCCTAATCACTACTTGAATATGGCTTTAGTAAACTTTTAGGCTGGAAGGGTGACTACTACAGAGTTACTTCGAGGTTCTCAGGGTATTTTTCTCCACTTTCAAAAACACTTAATTGAGGGCTATAGTCAGTTTCTATAAAAGTATTTTGATATTGGCCATGAGATCTCTTTCTAGTTTCTATTCTATATCTTTTTTGACTTCACACTATTCTAGTTTCTTCTTCGGATCTTCTCTAAAACATAAGTAACTAATAACCTAATTGCATTCATAAAATTCCCTTTTTGCACAAAAGCATCTTAATCCAAAGCTTTAGAGATCTCAAGAACTTACCTCATGGTCCTTTGAATTTTTTTTTTTGTGCTTCACTATAAGAAATAATCAAGTCTATCTTGAACTCAGTAATGAATCCTCCCAAGATGCTATCAATCCAAAAATCAACAACTCTTGAGATCCTATTACAGTGTTCTTGAGTCGTTGTATCAGTTCAGGAGTCCATTCCTTAGGTTTGTCTCCTTTAAGACAATTTTTACTCTCAGACAATATTGATATCCACTTGTGCAACTCAACATGAAATGAACTAAAGAAGATTTCATATTGATCTTCGAAAACATACTTCTCCAACCACCTTTCAGCTCACAAGCAATGGTTTCTATTTTCTTATTCTACAAATTCTTGTTTCTTTTGTTCTATCCAATCTTGAATTTCTTTCTTTGACGGATGCCACATAAAAATATCCCTCACACAGATCCCTGTCCTAGCAATTGAACGTTTTGTTGGCTTAGGTTGGGTTGACATAGGTTCAATTCTTTATTGCACACCAACAAAACCCTCAATCACTGGCCCTTTCGGCAACGACCTGCATGCATGTCAAAGACTCACCCAAAGTGACTATGGGAGGTTGGAGAAATACACTTTTATAGCTTTGAGGGATACCATGATATGGAAATTTTTTATTTTCTTATTCTTTAGTACTTCTAGAATACCTCGCATTCATGAACTACTTCACACTTACATCTTACTTCTCATAATTACATTCATTAATTAAACATATCATAAGCATCCATAAAATTCATGGTACTAATATAAACTATAGATAATAAGAAAATAAACACATGAAGACACAGATATTACGATGGTTCATCCCAATGTGGGACTATGTCCACAAGAACTGTTGCTTATAATAGAGAATTTTGTACAACAAACAGTTCTTTACCTGTTCACATAGCTGCAGAGCCTTGCCCCTTTTTCTGAAGTACAGATCATAAATGTAGAACCATAAACATAGATCTGGATCCAATTCATTAATTCATTAATTTCATGTATTCCTTCCTTCTTTATTTTTTATCCCTATGTATTCTATTACATTGAGGGATTAAATCGCTACATTACCATGGACTTGATACCATGGTCTCCAAAATACAAGGGACTATGGACCAAAACCATTCAACTTTTAGAATATTATATGCTTTTACAAAAAGGGAGGGGCTTCACCATGAATCCCCTATACTACGTACTGAGTTTGCAGTGCAGTCCTCATTGTGTTCCCTTGCTCTATTGCATAGTTGACTTTGCACTCCATTGCATCCTTTCTATTGTGGACTATGCCCACAAAATTTGGATTCCTTGCCCAAAATATGGAAAATTTGGGTTGTTCCCAACATAAATCATCGATAAAAATTAGACAAACTTGATCAACAATGAATATACATAAAAATGCCACTTTAATTCCCCAAGTACAAATAGTGAAGTGTGTGTGAATGTGACTTGAATGCGTCTACAACAAAAAAGGTGTTTCAACCATAAAAATTCATATAGAAATGTTCTAGTAAATGCAATGACACTTGAGAACACTCAGGAGCATTTAAGGCATATGAAACGGCATGAAACAACACTTAACGACCTATGCGACACTTGATATGACCGTGAAGTAGGTTCAAAAATTAGAATGTAGTGAAAGTGGGCAAAGAAGCGAGGAATGCCATGGAATGTAGGTGACAAGGAGAACGTATTGCCATACAATATGTTCAATGCAGTTAAGAGAGGACATGGATTTCAACCTAAGGAGTAGAATAAAGGTGATGGGCGCAAAAATCCTTGAGGTGTTGGACTTGTGGTGGAGATAATTGCAAGATTGTGTGCCCATCGCACCAAGGTGCCAGACCTCATATTTACAATGCTCAGGAGGTACAGACAGTTGGATATGTTGAGTAGGATATTCCTCATATTTATGCATAAGTGGATAATAGGTAGGCCGATCATTAGGCATCCATTATTGAGATGGAAAGTAAGCTCCATGATCAAGTTTTTCTATTTTGATTGATCCTAGACCTAATTATAGTTATAGTAGTCATAACCTAGTGGATAAATGTTGCCTGAATAAAGAAGTGCATGTAAAATCTCAGTTGGTGTAGATGGATACATGGACCAAGAGAAGAGTTAATCTGTGGGTCAGATCTTGTGAATTTAAGCTAAATGGTATTCCTACATCATCACATATAAATGTGCTTCCTTTGGGTTCATACAATATGATTTTCAGCATGGATTGGTTGTTCATTCATAGGACTAAATTGGAATACTATGAGAAGGCTATTGAGTGCCTGGATGATGATGGGGAAAGGAGAATCTTGTAGGAAAAGAAGAAGCCTACATTAGTGAGAATGATTATAGCTATGCAGGAGAAGTGCAGTCACTAGAAGTGATATGTACTATTTTTAGTTCATATTTCTAGTGATAAAGGGAAGTATGTTCAGGATAATGAATTTTTGAAGAGGTATCCTATGTTTTAGCAGTTTCAAGATGTGTTTCCAATAGAGATTCCATAGTTACCTCCTCATAGAGAAGTGGAATTTTCTATTGAGTTGATGTGGGAAGTAGCACTAGCTTTTAAGGCACAATATCGGATGAGTACTCCAAAGTTAGTGGAATTGAAGTTGCAGCTTAAATAAATGCATGATAATGGATACACAAGGCCAAGCGTGTCACCTTGGGGTACACTAGTGTTGTTTGTAAAGAAGACAGATGGTGATCTCAAGTTGTGCATTGATTATAAGAAGTTGAACAAGGTGATTGTCAAGGACATGTATCCATTATCAAGGAGAGATGACTTGTTTGATCAACTAAATAAAGTTGCAGTGTTTTTTAATATTGATTTAAGATCAGGATATCATCAGGTGTGCATGAAAGAAAAATACATCTAAAATACTGCATTCCATACCAGGTATGGGAATTATGAGTTTTTGGTGGTTCCTTTTGGTCTTACTAATTCTCCATCCATTTTCATGTGTTTGATGAATAATATGTTGCATTGTTATCTAGAAAAGTTTTTGATAGTATCTATTAATGATATATTGATATACTCTAACAATGAGGAAGAGCATGCAGAGCACCTAGCAGCAGTGTTGATATTGTTTAAAGAGCATGAGTTGTATGCCAAACTTAGCAAGTGCAATTTCTTCTAGTATTGGATTCACTACCTAGCAGATGTTGTTTCCAAGGAAGGGATATCAATGGAACTAGAAAAGATTAAAGCTATCATGGAGTGGCCAACTCCTAGGAATGTGGATGAGATTAGATAATTCATGGAACTAACGGGTTATTATAGGAGGTTCATTAGGAACTTCTTGTGAATTATTTATCATACTACTTTGTAGGTGAAAGGGAAGATGTTTGAATGGACTAAGGAGTGTGTAGCTACTTTTGACTAGTTGAAGCATTTACTTACAAATGATCCAATATTCTTGAGGATTTTGATACCTGATAAAGAGTTTATGGTTTGTATAGATGCTTGCAAGGAAGCACTTAGTGGAGTGTTGATGCAGAAAGGATAGATGGTACCCTATGAGTTAAGGAAGTTGGATGAGCATGAGAAGAACTATGTGACTCATGATCTTGAGTTAGAGGCTATCATTCATAGATTGAGGATGTGGATACATTATCTTCTTGGTAGGAGGTTTGTATTGATGAGTGATTGTAGTGGGATGATATTTTTATTTTACAAACTTAATATGAATGCTAGGAAAGCTAGATGGTTGGATACCCACAGTGAGTTTTAATTTGGGATCAGGTACATTAAGGGCAAGGATAACATGGTTTCAAATGCTCTTAGTAGAATAGTGTAGGTGAATCCCATTTCAGTTGTGATTTCTTATGGGATAGATTTGCAGGAACAGATCTTTCATGCAGGGCAACATGATGAGAGTTATCAATAGCTGAAGCAGATTTTGTTTCAATAGGGTGAAGGTGATAGGGATGGGGAGTAACACCTCATGACAGATGGCTTGGTTAGATTTGGAAACATGATTTATGTGCCAGATAGTAGTGGGCTGAAGAATCCTATCTTGAGGGAGTTTCATGTCAAGCCATATTTAGGCCACCCAGGATATTAGAGGACTTTGATAGTTGCTAATAATTTATATTATTATCCGAATCTAAAGTGGTGGCTAACTTTGTTGCAAGATGTTTGGACTATCAACAAGTGAATGTAGAAGGTAAGCATCCATATGCTTTTTTCCAACCTATTCTGATTCCAAAATAGAAATGTGAGGTCATTTCCATGGACTTTATTATAGGATTATTGAGGACATAAAAGTAGAATGATGCCACCATGGTTGTGGTTGATGTGTTGATTAATGTAGCTCAATTCCTTGGATTGAAATACACAAATTAATCTAGTGAGCTAGCTTGAATATTCATCAGGGTGATAGTGAGGTTGCATGAAGTTCCCAATAAGATCATATTAGATAGAGATTCCAAGTTCACTTCTAGGTTTTGGAAGGAATTGTTTGTAGGCTTTGGGACAAAGTTAGATTTGAGTATAGCTTATAATTTTCAAACACATGGACAAACATAGAGGTTTAATAGGATTCTTGAGGATATGTTAAGGATGTAGGCCATGAATAAAAAATGGAAGTGGGAGGGGTATCTTCCACTGGTAGAGTTTGCCTATAATAATTTGTCTCAAGATTCCTTTAAGATGAGTCCATGTTAGGCTCTTTATGGACATAGTTGTAGTGCTCATGTCAGCTCAAGTGATCAAATGAACAAGGTTTTGATTAGACTAGACATGTTTTCTAACATGGAAAAGGAGATGCAGGTTATTAATGTTTGAAATATGTTTTCATTGATGTCAAAAATATGTCAAAAAATGGCCACATGTGGCATGGGTGTGAGGGATATGCGTCAGCAACATTGGTTTTAAGCACAAGAAGAAGAACTAAGGAGAAACATCGATGAGAGGTGTGTATATCATTTGGAGCCATGTTTTGCATAGTAGACCACATCTGATTAAAGTGAAACCCACATAAACCGAAATATCTATAAAAAATATTTTTAGTGATGTGTGTAAGCTAAAAAATGGTCACCTATATCATAAGATAGAGCCATTCAAAGTTTCATGACTAAAATTCAAAGTTAGTACAACAAGAAGGAGTTTGGAGAAACGTTTGGTGTGCAGGAAAAGTTGTCATTGGCGCCAAAACTAGTAATATTGAATAGCAGAGTGGAAGAATGGAGGATCGGGATGACATGGATGGACAATGTAGCAAGTGGGGGGCATTTCTATTGGGCATTGTAGAGCCCACCAATCAAAGTTACCATGGCAGTAGTAACGTAATGGTATGGTTATGGTGCAAAAGTATTAGCACCAGGATGTATGTAGAAAGATGCTTCCAGGAGTTGATGCCATCTTGACAAACTTACACCTTGGAAGATTTAAAAGGAGGAACAAAATGAAAGCATCAGGATATTGAGTGGTGGGACACATCAAGTTAACAACAATGAATGAGGAGTCGTGTGGGAGGTTCCCACTTTGACACCTCAGCCCGCTGAGGGTGATCCCAAAAAGGAAATACTAGAGGAATAATAAATTGGTATGTGACGAGCAATTAGGTACACATGGAAAGTTTTCAACAAGCCTATAGATAATAGTCTTGTGATGCCTCGGGGCGCTGGGAGGTGGTTTCTGATACTACCGATTACAAATATTAACAACGAGGATGCATTACACCACCCCCCCCCCCCCTTTTGAAATGATAAACAACTTAAGGAGGGCCACACAAACCATGAAACAAGGTAGAAAATTTTTTAAAGAGCTTGACAGCATGGCAAGCAGAGAAGAGGAAGTGTACTTAAAAAGGAGGGACCCTTAGATTTTATTTTATTTTTAAAGGAATTGATCAGAAAACTAAGATCTTGTGGACTATTTCTTTCTCTTATTTGATAGGACAAGCAACAATGTCTAATTGGTCACAAGTAAAATTAGAATAATCCAATCAAGGGTGGGCATCTTGAAGGAAAATTTGGAATTTTTTGTCACCCAAAGGGCTTATTTTGGAGTTACATGTGGAAAACTAGTGGTTGACATGTGTCGTAGGTGACATCATCTAAGTGGTCACAACCTAAAAGACTTAACAAAAGTGTAGAGAGGAGGCATTAAGAAGATGGAGCTCTAGGACATTTCAATAATAACATGTTGAACCAACAAGACAAAACAACAATCAATCTCATTGCAAGCGAGCAGCCCCACATGACAGTGTGGCCTAGAGGAGACCATCTGCAGAACCAATTTGTGCAGTTAAAAGGAATGCATCAGGATAGAAGGGAGACATGCTAAGCCCTAACCCTTTGTGATTTTATGTATAAATATACTAGGGGCACAAAAGAATGACAAGGGGAAAAAATAAAAAGTGTCAACATTGGGAGCTCTAGCATAAGTTCTTGCCCATGGTCATTTTAGATAGAAATATACCAATGGTGTAGGGTCATTAACAAAGGAATTTGGCCCACGAAGGGCTTAAATAGGCTTAGAACCCAACATCCTAGTTAGTGGTCATGGAGACATGTCATTATGGCATAAAATAAGTAAAGGGCAAGAAAAAAGGGTCATAAAGACCAAAATTGGTGGAATTGGCGACATTCATTTAAAAAAAAATTGCAGGGAAATTTAGCAATGGCATGGATAAGTTGGTAGTTGTTTTTGGCATCATGTATGGCCAACAGAAAAGTGACAGTTCAGTGGCACATTTGGCAGTTACATCCAAACATATTAGAGTGCTATAATGCATGAAAAAGTTGGCAACAAATTTGGAAGTTAAGCCAAAGCTAAATGTAGACAAAAATAGAAAAACTTCTGCTAAAACTTGTAAAACAAAATAGCTAAATTAAGAAGTAAAACTCTGAGTTAGAGTCTCGAATAGTAGAATTAAATACTGATACTTGTAGAGTATAGTTAGAGAACAAATTTTGAATAGGAAAAAGCTAAAACTAATAAATTCATGCATCATATGTGAAGGCAAGTTAACCAAATTTCAATCCAAAAAAATTGGTTCAGAATTCTCTAAAAGTAGAATTCAAGAAGAAATTTTATGAGTTGCAAGAGAAAAGTGTGTGGATAAGGGTTATTTTTGTAGTGTGATAGTGTATGCATAAGGGTGAATAAGAGATCTGAAAGGTGTCTTTGAGATGAAAATAAGTGCATTGGTTATTAGTGATTGATGTTGCTAATATGTATGGTGTGTGATTTAATAAATTAGCTAATTAGTTCATTAATGTGAAATTGTTGAAGGTGATGGTGGTATTATCAGTAATCAAAGATTGTTGAAGGTGTTTGTATGGTGGCTTTGGTGAGTAATCTAAATGAGAAAAATTTGTTTGTATATGACACAAGTGGCCTATTGGTTCTAGTTTAAAAATGGATGAAAGATAAATGAACAAGGCTTGTATGTGGCAGCTTATTGATTAGGGGTAGTAGCTCCTTCTAATGGGTTGATCCAGCTGGAAATTAGTGGCCACCCACCTGTACCATGTACACCTCTAGTCAGTTTAATTTGTTTCCTTGTTTATTTTAGCATTTACTATTTTTAGCAGTTTTTCGGTCGTGAACTTCAGGATTAGTTTTGAGCCCATAAACGACGTCTTTTTGAGGTCCACTATAGGCTCGTATGTGCAAAACTAAGATAATATGATTCCCAGCTAACCTAAACGAGGCCCACAAAATCTTGGTATTTAATTCTACTATTCGAGACTCTAACTCAGAGTTTTACTTCTTAATTTAGCTATTTTGTTTTACAAGTTTTAGCAGAATTTTTTCTATTTTTATTTACATTTAGCTTTGGCTTAACTTCCAAATTTGTTGCCAACTCTTTCATGCATTATAGCACTCTAAGAGGAGGGGTTTTTGTAAGAGGAGGGGGATGGGGGGTGGTGGGGTAGGGGGATGGGGAAACCCAAAAGCACCCTAATCACTACTTGAATCTGGCTTTAGTAAACTTTTAGGCTAGAAGGGTGACTACTACAGAGTTACTTCGAGGTTCTCAGGGTATTTTTCTCCACTTTCAAAAACACTTAATTGAGGGCTATAGTCAGTTTCTATAAAAGTATTTTGATATTGGCCATGAGATCTCTTTCTAGTTTCTATTCTATATCTTTTTTGACTTCACACTATTCTAGTTTCTTCTTCTGATCTTCTCTAAAACATAAGTAACTAATAACCTAATTGCATTCATAAAATTCCCTTTTTGCACAAAAGCATCTTAATCCAAAGCTTTAGAGATCTCAAGAACTTACCTCATGGTCCTTTGAATTTTTTTTTTTGTGCTTCACTATAAGAAATAATCAAGTCTACCATGAACTCAATAATGAATCCTCCCAAGATGCTATCAATCCAAAAATCAACAACTCTTGAGATCCTATTACAATGTTCTTGAGTCGTTGTATCAGTTCAGGAGTCCATTCCTTAGGTTTGTCTCCTTTAAGACAATTTTTACTCTCAGACAATATTGATATCCACTTGTGCAACTCAACATGAAATGAACTAAAGAAGATTTCATATTGATCTTCGAAAACATACTTCTCCAACCACCTTTCAGCTCACAAGCAAGGGTTTCTATTTTCTTATTCTACAAATTCTTGTTTCTTTTGTTCTATCCAATCTTGAATTTCTTTCTTTGACGGATGCCACATAAAAATATCCCTCACACAAATCCCTGTCCTAGCAATTGAACCTTTTGTTGGCTTAGGTTCGGCTGACATAGGTTCAATTCTTTATTGCACACCAACAAAACCCTCAATCACTGGCCCTTTCGGCAACGACCTGCATGCATGTCAAAGACTCACCCAAAGTGACTATGGGAGGTTGGAGAAATACACTTTTATAGCTTTGAGGGATACCGCGATATGGAAATTTTTTATTTTCTTATTCTTTAGTACTTCTAGAATACCTCGCATTCATGAAATACTTCACACTTACATCTTACTTCTCATAATTACATTCATTAATTAAACATATCATAAGCATCCATAAAATTCATTGTACTAATGTAAACTATAGATAATAAGAAAATAAACACATGAAGACACAGATATTACGATGGTTCATCCCAATGTGGGACTATGTCCACAAGAACTGTTGCTTATAACAGAGAATTTTTTACAACAAACAGTTCTTTACCTGTTCACATAGCTGCAGAGCCTTGCCCCTTTTTCTGAAGTACAGATCATAAATGTAGAACCATAAACATAGATCTGGATCCAATTCATTAATTCATTAATTTCATGTATTCCTTCCTTCTTTATTTTTTATCCCTATGTATTCTATTACATTGAGGGATTACATCGCTACATTACCATGGACCTGATACCATGGTCTCCAAAATACAAGGGACTATGGACCAAAACCATTCAACTTTTAGAATATTATATGCTTTTACAAAAAGGGAGGGGCTTCACCATGAATCCCCTATACTACGTAGTGAGTTTGCAGTGCAGTCCTCATTGTGTTCCCTTGCTCTATTGCATAGTTGACTTTGCACTCCATTGCATCCTTTCTACTGTGGACTATGCCCACAAAATTTGGATTCCTTGCCCAAAATATGGAAAATTTGGGTTGTTCCCAACATAAATCATCGATAAAAATTAGACAAACTTGATCAACAATGAATATACATAAAAATGCCACTTTAATTCCCCAAGTACAAATAGTGAAGTGTGTGTGGATGTGACTTGAATGCGTCTACAACAAAAAAGATGTTTCAACCATAAAAATTCATATAGAAATGTTCTAGTAAATGCGATGACACTTGAGAACACTCAGGAGCATTTAAGTCATATGAAATGGCATGAAACAACACTTAACGACCTATGCGACACTTGATATGACCGTGAAGTAGGTTCAAAAATTAGAATGTAGTGAAAGTGGGCAAAGAAGCGAGGAATGCCATGGAATGTAGGTGACAAGGAGAACGTATTGCCATACAATATGTTCAATGCAGTTAAGAGAGGACATGGATTTCAACCTAAGGAGTAGAATAAAGGTGATGGGTGCAAAAATCCTTGAGGTGTTGGACTTGTGGTGGAGATAATTGCAAGATTGTGTGCCCATCGCACCAAGGTGCCAGACCTCATATTTACAATGCTCAGGAGGTACAGACAGTTGGATATGTTGAGTAGGATATTCCTCATATTTATGCATAAGTGGATAATAGGTAGGCCGATCATTAGGCATCCATTATTGAGATGGAAAGTAAGCTCCATGATCAAGTTTTTCTATTTTGATTGATCCTAGACCTAATTATAGTTATAGTAGTCATAACCTAGTGGATAACTGTTGCCTAAATAAAGAAGTGCATGTAAAATCTCAGTTGGTGTAGATGGATACATGGACCAAGAGAAGAGTTAATCTGTGGGTCAGATCTTGTGAATTTAAGCTAAATGGTATTCCTACATCATCACATATAAATGTGCTTCCTTTGGGTTCATACAATATGATTTTCAGCATGGATTGGTTGTTCATTCATAGGACTAAATTGGAATACTATGAGAAGGCTATTGAGTGCCTGGATGATGATGGGGAAAGGAGAATCTTGTAGGAAAAGAAGAAGCCTACATTAGTGAGAATGATTATAGCTATGCAGGAGAAGTGCAGTCACTAGAAGTGATATGTACTATTTTTAGTTCATATTTCTAGTGATAAAGGGAAGTATGTTCAGGATAATGAATTTTTTAAGAGGTATCCTATGTTTTAGCAGTTTCAAGATGTGTTTCCAATAGAGATTCCATAGTTACCTCCTCATAGAGAAGTGGAATTTTCTATTGAGTTGATGTGGGAAGTAGCACTAGCTTTTAAGGCACAATATCGAATGAGTACTCCAAAGTTAGTGGAATTGAAGTTGCAGCTTAAATAAATGCTTGATAATGGATACACAAGGACAAGTGTGTCACCTTGGGGTACACTAGTGTTGTTTGTAAAGAAGACAGATGGTGATCTCAAGTTGTGCATTGATTATAAGAAGTTGAACAAGGTGATTGTCAAGGACATGTATCCATTATCAAGGAGAGATGACTTGTTTGATCAACTAAATAAAGTTGCAGTGTTTTTTAATATTGATTTAAGATCAGGATATCATCAGGTGTGCATGAAAGAAAAATACATCTAAAATACTGCATTCCATACCAGGTATGGGAATTATGAGTTTTTGGTGGTTCCTTTTGGTCTTACTAATTCTCCATCCATTTTCATGTGTTTGATGAATAATATGTTGCATTGTTATCTAGAAAAGTTTTTGATAGTATCTATTAATGATATATTGATATACTCTAACAATGAGGAAGAGCATGCAGAGCACCTAGCAGCAGTGTTGATATTGTTTAAAGAGCATGAGTTGTATGCCAAACTTAGCAAGTGCAATTTCTTCTAGTATTGGATTCACTACCTAGCACATATTGTTTCCAAGGAAGGGATATCAATGGAACTAGAAAAGATTAAAGCTATCATGGAGTGGCCAACTCCTAGGAATGTGGATGAGATTAGATCATTCATGGAACTAACGGGTTATTATAGGAGGTTCATTAGGAACTTCTTGTGAATTCTTTATCATACTACTTTGTAGGTGAAAGGGAAGATGTTTGAATGGACTAAGGAGTGTGTAGCTACTTTTGACTAGTTGAAGCATTTACTTACAAATGATCCAATATTCTTGAGGATTTTGATACCTGATAAAGAGTTTATGGTTTGTATAGATGCTTGCAAGGAAGCACTTAGTGGAGTGTTGATGCAAAAAGGATAGATGGTACCCTATGAGTTAAGGAAGTTGGATGAGCATGAGAAGAACTATGTGACTCATGATCTTGAGTTAGAGGCTATCATTCATAGATTGAGGATGTGGATACATTATCTTCTTGGTAGGAGGTTTGTCTTGATGAGTGATTGTAGTGGGATGATATTTTTATTTTACAAACTTAATATGAATGCTAGGAAAGCTAGATGGTTGGATACCCACAGTGAGTTTTACTTTGGGATCAGGTACATTAAGGGCAAGGATAACATGGTTTCAAATGCTCTTAGTAGAAGAGTGTAGGTGAATCCCATTTCAGTTGTGATTTCTTATGGGATAGATTTGCAGGAACAGATCATTCATGCAGGGCAACATGATGAGAGGTATCAATAGCTGAAGCAGATTTTGGATCAATAGGGTGAAGGTGATAGGGATGGGGAGTAACACCTCATGACAGATGGCTTGGTTAGATTTGGAAACATGATTTATGTGCCAGATAGTAGTGGGCTGAAGAATCCTATCTTGAGGGAGTTTCATGTCAAGCCATATTTAGGCCACCCAGGATATTAGAGGACTTTGATAGTTGCTAATAATTTATATTATTATCCGAATCTAAAGTGGTGGCTAACTTTGTTGCAAGATGTTTGGACTATCAACAAGTGAATGTAGAAGGTAAGCATCCATATGCTTTTTTCCAACCTATTCTGATTCCAAAATAGAAATGTGAGGTCATTTCCATGGACTTTATTATAGGATTATTGAGGACATAAAAGTAGAATGATGCCACCATGGTTGTGGTTGATGTGTTGATTAATGTAGCTCAATTCCTTGGATTGAAATATACAAATTAATCTAGTGAGTTAGCTTGAATATTCGTCAGGGTGATAGTGAGGTTGCATGAAGTTCCCAATAAGATCATATTAGATAGAGATTCCAAGTTCACTTCTAGGTTTTGGAAGGAATTGTTTGCAGGCTTTGGGACAAAGTTAGCTTTGAGTATAGCTTATAATTTTCAAACACATGGACAAACATAGAGGTTTAATAGGATTCTTGAGGATATGTTAAGGATGTAGGTCATGAATAAAAAATGGAAGTGGGAGGGTATCTTCCACTGGTAGAGTTTGCCTATAATAATTTGTCTCAAGATTCCTTTAAGATGAGTCCATTTTAGGCTCTTTATGGACATAGTTGTAGTACTCATATCAGCTCAAGTGATCAAATGAACAAGGTTTTGATTAGATTGGACATGTTTTCTAACATGGAAAAGGAGATGCAGGTTATTAATGTTTGAAATATGTTTTCATTGATGTCAAAAATATGTCAAAAAATGGCCACATGTGGCATGGGTGTGAGGGATATGCGTCAGCAACATTGTTTTTAAGCACAAGAAGAAGAACTAAGGAGAAACATCGATGAGAGGTGTGTATATCATTTGGAGCCATGTTTTGCATAGTAGACCACATCTGATTAAAGTGAAACCCACATAAACCGAAATATCTCTAAAAAATATTTCTAGTGATGTGTGTAAGCTCAAAAATGGTCACCTATATCATAAGATAGAGCCATTCAAAGTTTCATGACTAAAATTCAAAGTTAGTACAACAAGAAGGAGTTTGGAGAAACGTTTGGTGTGCAGGAAAAGTTGCCATTGGTGCCAAAACTAGTAATATTGAATAGCAGAGTGGAAGAATGGAGGATCGGAATGACATGGATGGACAATGTAGCAAGTGGGGGGCATTTCTATTGGGCATTTTAGAGCCCACCAATCAAACTTACCATGGCAGTAGTAACGTAATGGTATGGTTATGGTGCAAAAGTATTAGCACCAGGATGTATGTAGAAAGATGCTTCCAGGAGTTGATTCCATCTTGACAAACTTACACCTTGGAAGATTTAAAAGGAGGAACAAAATGAAAGCATTAGGATATTGAGTGGTGGGACACATCAAGTTAACAACAATGAATGAGGAGTCGTGTGGGAGGTTCCCACTTTGACACCTCAGCCCGCTGAGGGTGATCCCAAAAAGGAAATACTAGAGGAATAATAAATTGGTATGTGACAAGCAATTAGGTACACATGGAAAGTTTTCAACAAGCCTATAGATAATAGTCTTGTGATGCCTCGGGACGCTGGGAGGTGGTTTCTGATACTGCCGATCACAAATATTAACAACGAGGATGCATTACACCACCCCCCCCCCTTTTGAAATGATAAACAACTGAAGGAGGGCCACACAAACCATGAAACAAGGTAGAAAACGTTTTAAAGAGCTTGACAGCATGGCAAGCAGAGAAGAGGAAGTGTACTTAAAAAGGAGGGACCCTTAGATTTTATTTTATTTTTAAAGGAATTGATCAGAAAACTAAGATCTTGGGGACTATTTCTTTCTCTTATTTGATAGGACAAGCAACAATGTCTAATTGGTCACAAGTAAAATTAGAATAATCCAATCAAGGGTGGGCATCTTGAAGGAAAATTTGGAATTTTTTGTCACCCAAAGGGCTTATTTTGGAGTTACATGTGGAAAACTAGTGGTCGACATGTGTCGTAGGTGACATCATCTAAGTGGTCACAACCTAAAAGACTTAACAAAAGTGTAGAGAGGAGGCATTAAGAAGATGGAGCTCTAGGACATTTCAACAATAACATGTTGAACCAACAAGACAAAACAACAATCAATCTCATTGCAAGTGAGCAGCCCCACATGACAGTGTGGCCTAGAGGAGACCATCTGCAGAACCAATTTGCGCAGTTAAAAGGAATGCATCAGGATAGAAGGGAGACATGCTAAGCCCTAACCCTTTGTGATTTTATGTATAAATATACTAGGGGCACAAAAGAATGACAAGGGAAAAAAATAAAAAGTGTCAACATTGGGAGCTCCGGCATAAGTTCTTGCCCATGGTCATTTTGCATAGAAATATACCAATGGTGTAGGGTCATTAACAAAGGAATTTGGCCCACGAAGGGCTTAAATAGGCTTAGCACCCAACATCCTAGTTAGTAACTTAGTGGTCATGGAGACATGTCATTATGGCATAAAATAAGTAAAGGGCAAGAACAAAGGGTCATAAAGACCAAAATTGGTGGAATTGGCGACATTCATTTAAAAAAAATTTGCAGGGAAATTTAGCAATGGCATGGATAAGTTGGTAGTTGTTTTTGGCATCATGTATGGCCAACGGAAAAGTGACAGTTCGGTGGCACATTTGGCAGTTACATCCAAACATATTAGAGTGCTATAATGCATGAAAAAGTTGGCAACAAATTTGGAAGTTAAGCCAAAGCTAAATGTAGATAAAAATAGAAAAACTTCTGCTAAAACTTGTAAAACAAAATAGCTAAATTAAGAAGTAAAACTCTGAGTTAGAGTCTCGAATAGTAGAATTAAATACTGATACTTGTAGAGTACAGTTAGAGAACAAATTTTGAATAGGAAAAAGCTAAAACTAATAAATTCATGCATCATATGTGAAGGCAAGTTAACCAAATTTCAATCCAAAAATATTGGTTCAGAATTCTCTAAAAGTAGAATTGAAGAAGAAATTTTATGAGTTGCAAGAGAAAAGTGTGTGGATAAGGGTTATTTTTGTAGTGTGATAGTGTATGCATAAGGGTGAATAAGAGATCTGAAAGGTGTCTTTGAGATGAAAATAAGTGCATTGGTTATTAGTGATTGATGTTGCTAATATGTATGGTGTGTGATTTAATAAATTAGCTAATTAGTTCATTAATGTGAAAGTGTTGAAGGTGATGGTGGTCTTATCAGTAATCAAAGATTGTTGAAGGTGTTTGTATGTTGGCTTTGGTGAGTAATTTAAATGAGAAAAATTTATTTGTATGTGACACAAGTGGCCTATTGGTTCTAGTTTAAAAATGGATGAAAGATAAATGAACAAGGCTTGTATGTGGCAGCTTATTGATTAGGGGTAGTAGCTCCTTCTAATGGGTTGATCCAGCTGGAAATTAGTGGCCACCCACCTATACCATGTACACCTCTAGTCAGTTTAATTTGTTTCCTTGTTTATTTTAGCATTTACTATTTTTAGCAGTTTTTCGGTCGTGAACTTCAGGATTAGTTTTGACCCCATAAACGACGTCTTTTTGAGGTCCACTATAGGCTCGTGTGTGCAAAACTAAGATAATATGATTCCCAGCTAACCTAAACGAGGCCCACAAAATCTTGGTGTTACATCTCTTGGGGTTAGGGATTTTATTTTTTTACGATTTTCCCATGTTTTTCAATAATAAATAGACCCTTGAGCCTCATTGTGACACAATTTAGAGGCAGGTAGCTTCCGCATATCTTCTCAAAGATAAGCTACCATCACTTGAGCTAAACTTATTTCCATTCTCTTTGTAAGCATATTTTAGTATTTTATATTCTTATTTCAACTGCATATTTTTACTTATGGTTATATCTGTAATTTGTTGTAATCATCTTTGTTGTAATTCGTTGGTAAATTTTCGGGGGAAAGAGTCCCTTTCAGTGAGTTCTAGTAAACAATCAGGGGCAGCAATGCCTTTGAGTATTTACTGATAAAATTTATGGGCAAGAATCCCTTTCAACAAAGACTAATAAATGAGTAGGGGCAGTAGTCCCATTCAACAAAGATTGATAAATGAGCAGGGGTAACAATCCATTTGAATGGCAGATGATAAATGAGCAGGGATAGAAGCTATTCTTAGTAGAAACTGATAAACCTACAAGTAGTAGCCTGTGGGGCAGTGATGTAATCATGTTGAATCTTGTAATAAATTAAATATTGGTGTCTTGTGTATATGTTCCCATGTGCTCGATGATGATTCGGTTATAATTTAGTTACGTTCTCAAACCATGAACAATTTATAAAGTGATTGAAAAGTATAATTTTTTGAAATTGTATATTTTGGCGACACTATTCATTCATCATCCTCTTAGTAGTGTCCTAGTTTCCATTGTTTCTAATAATTATCAGAGCCAATTTCCTTCATAATCAATTAAAGAACTATAAAGAAGATCAAGGATCATGGAGAACTAGGACTGGATTACCTTAGATGGAGTTTCATTTTTTAATGGCTCAAAATATACAACTTGGAAGGTAAGCATGAGAGTCTACTTGAAAGGTCTTGATTTTTATTTTTGACTTTCTGTGGAGAATCGAGACATAGATGAGAAGTTTGATAACAAATCTAGGAAGGAAATCATGAGAGCATTGTCTAAGTCAAATATTGAAAAATTCATATGTTTTAATACTACCAAGGAAATATGGGTCAAATTAGCAATCCATCTATGAAGTATACATACAAGCCACATGTGAAGTCAAGAGGCTTTCCGTAGAGTTCCATAATTGTTTTGTTTTGACAACCTTTTTCCTCCTTTTTCCTCATTTCATCATCGCTATCAACTCAACAAAAGCAATAAAACCATAGATTTTGATAAGGTAAAAACTCTCATATGACTTATTTTTCATATTCGTTAATGTGCCTTATTGTTATGTTAAATATTGCATTATCTATACAATTAATGTGATTTTGTAGCTATTTTAGAAACTTGCGGCTATCTCCATGGTTTGTGGGGTTCTGGTGCACCAACGAAGCAAAGAAACACATGGGAAGTTGAGGATCGATACCCTTATGGATCTCCTCCTATTCACTAAAGTAATCATACAGTGGTTTGGTCTAAGACACTGGTCAAAAATGTAGCAATAGAAGTCTGAATGCATCACGTTTCTCCAATTTTCTTTCCAAATAGTAATCATCGAGATAATTCTTTTACTATTTAAGTTTAAAATCTGAATAAGGATTGACTAAAAGTCATGTAGGCATATAAGTCCCAAACTATTGAGCACGCATTATATATATAAATATGTATCCTCTATAAAGGATAACAAGGAGGTAATAGCTAATCTTTGAAGAAATTGTTTGAAACAGACCTTTGTTCTCATATTAAATTAAAGTTACCTTTATGTTATTCGATGCGTATGTGAGCATAGTTTACACCTACTGAATGCGGAGGGCCCCTGCAGATAATTTAGGTTTAGTTTGTTTCATTTTATCACTTTCTGTTATTACATTGTCATTTTGTTCTAGCTTAGTTTCCTTACTTCACTATTTCATAATTTCATCATAACTCAGTTAAATCTCATTATTTCATTTGTACTTGAATTTCTTCAGAGTCATTTAATGTTTTAGTTTCTTCAATGTTTTTTGCTTGATTAAATTCAATGTTAAAATATTGTTTTCATGCTTTTAGAATCAAAACTTGTATATATTCTGTAGTCAGTGTTAGAAGATTACCTTCATGCTTTTTAGAATCTGAATTTGTATATACGTTGTGGACACCTTTTAAATGATTGTTTTCTGTCTCTTATAATCATTTGAATTTCAATACTCTGTTTTATAGTAGCAAGGTGTTTAGGATAGTTTCATAATTTTAGAACGATTAACATAAGATGTTTTAGAATGATACTCAATATAGATATAACCTAGTATATTAGTCTAACAATAAATTAACTTCCACTCATTAAGTTGTATAAATCTAACTCTAATCTAATAGGAACCTAAATAACAATGAAAATCCCCAAAACAAATATAACCATCATCTTACAAACGGAAAGTAAGGATTCTAGCATATATAGTGCACTTGCACTTCATAAGTTTACCAACTCCGATCGATAATTTATGCTTGCAATTTAAGAACATTAAATTGACCTAACACTTTCCGTGGAGGATGAAGCAGTCAAAGATTCAAAGAGTGTTGAAGATCATGAATCACATGATAATTCTCCTATATCCAAACAAGTGCATTGTATTCATGGATAAATGAATAATTATACAAGACAAGACCAAATCTCATCATCTGAAGGTGTGTAAGAGAAGATGAAGTACCTAACATAGTTAAAGCATGCAATGATGAACCATGTGGAGGTCATTTTTCTGACAAAAGAACTGCTTATAAAGTCCTTCTCTTACGATATTATTGGCCTTCCCTTTTTAAGGATGCCAAGGAATATGTTAAGAGGTGTGGTAGTTGTCAATGAATGGGGAAACATGTTCCTTCGAATGAAAAGCCACTACAACCTTAGGTACTCATTGAGCCTTTTGAAAAATGGGCTTCGGATTTTCTTGGATCAATCAATCCATCTTCAAAACAAAAAAATTATGTTCTTGTATGCATTAACTATGTTACTAAATGGGTAGAAGCTAAAGCACTTTATTTTTCTAATGAAAATGTCATAGTTTCATTTATTTTTTAGGATATTTTCACTCGTTTTGGTGTCCCAAGAGAAGTTGTAATAGATAAAGGAAAGAAATTTACATCCATAGTAGTGCAAACGATAGTGGAAGGATATAAAATAAATCATCGAAAATCTACTTCATACCATCCACAAGCAAATAGACGAGTCTACCAACAAAGTAATTGAAGAAATCCTCATGAAGACAGTTCACTTGCACATAAGGGATTGGGCAGAAAAGCTTCCAAAAGCTTTATGGGCCTACCATACCACATGGAGAAACACTATAGGACATACTCCCTATGAACTTGTTTATGGGAAGCAAGTCCTATTTCCAATTCAGTTCCAGATTCAGACCTATATGATAGTTGTCAAGTTGGGACTTGACTTATTAAAAGAACAAAAGAAAACAATGGGACATCTCAATGAGCTTGATGAAATAAAACAAGATGCTATCCAAAAGACTAGTTTAGTCCAGCAACAAAGATCCAGATGGCATGATAAATACATAAAAGAAATAACATTTTAGCGAGGAGATTGGGCATTACTCTTTGATTCAAAGTTCAAAAATTTCCAAGGAAAGTTTCAAACTCATTGGCTTGGGCCTTATGAGATTGAAAATGTTTTTGATAATGGAGCAGTTAGAATTAGGACTATTGATGAAGAAAAAGTCCATCTCTTGGTGAATGGACATCAAATCAGGATCTATCATAAGCCAATGACAAAGGAGGAATTTGTAAAGGTTTTCCAGAACAACTCTGATTTGAAGTTGGTCAAGAATTATTCTTCTTCTTCTCCACCTTAAAAATTTTATTTTTCATATATATATATATATATATATATATATATATATAATTATAATAATAAAATAATAAAAAAATAATAAAAAAATAATAAAAAATAGAAATGTATAAACATGAAAATCAACAACTGTTCACATGTTTATGTAGAAAATTGAAGGTGAAAACCAAGAATTCTTGGCATCTTAAATTTTCTTTGTATCCCATTTTCTAGAGTTCCATTTTCTAGCATCCATTTCTTTTAAAAATAAATGGCTACAGAATTGTTGATTTCTTACAGCCCTGACAAATTTCTGCAGCCAATTTGAGAGAAGCTTCTGATGATATAATTGAATGAATGATTGACTCCCTCCACTGCAAAGTACCTAAAGACAACATAAAAAAACGGAAACCAAATGTTAGCAAGCAAACAATTCAAAGGTATGCACTTCTTTAATTTAATAATAGGGATGAAAGCATTACATATATGAATTACATAGACATGTTACTACCAAAAATCAAAATCATTATTGATAAGAGTTGATAGTGTCATGTAAAATCGAGTATAATTTGCCATTCACTCCATGTCATCATAACTCATATCCTGATCCATTGATCTGATTGCCCAAATGATAAACATGAATTCCGTTAACAGTTAGATTCTACCTCACTCCCTAATACCCTCACTACCTGCACTCTCATTATTCCATCACTCACACCCTTATCCTTTCCGCTCTAAAAACCTTATCAAGTCATCCTACCCAGTCAAACAAAACAATTTTTTAAACGAAACTTCTTGGTCATTGGAGTGATAGTCAGAACAAAGCCAATAGGGAAGAAATTTTGGGAGGGGTATCCACATACAAAAGAATTGTTGCAAAGGGTGCAATGGCTAGAATTTATAGAGAAATTTGATGGCTTTCTTAAAGAAGTGACCAAACCCTTCGCGAAGGCTTTTGATGGAGTTGAAGTGGAGATAAGAGACATCAAATTGAGAGTGACATAGTCATTTATGACTGAAGCTACTAGACTGCCACATATTGGAGAAAAATGGTTCAAAAATAGAGGTATTGAAAGAGAAGGCTGGAAGGTTTTCCTGAAGAAAAAAGGAATGTGTTATCACTCAGATTTTCCTTAGAAGTTATTTGAAAGAAGGAAAGGATCCAAGGTAACTATAAACCAATATTTTAAGTACAAATCCTAGCCAATATATACTCAGAGAGGGCTCTCTCTCTATGATTTATTGATGTTTTAATATTATGTTAGGCTAGTTATTAATGCTCAAGGGATTTGTTGTGATTTTTTTGGTGGAATTAAAGGAAACAGATGGGCAGAGCAGATATCCAGTCCATTGGGCTATGGAGTCAAGTAGGAAAGTTTTATCAGGATTTGATTAATCACTGAGGTAAGAGTTCACAAGGCAAGATAGCACAACAAGGACAGATCTAAAGGTTTCAATGGATGGAAGACTTAACCAGGGCCAATGGAAATGAAGAATCCTTAGAAGGGATCAAGCTGAAGAAGGGAAGATTGACAAATAGCAAGGGAAATTAAGAATCCTATACCAAGGGCCAACAAAAGGAATGAATTACATAAATAACGGAGCAATTAAGAATTCCCAAACTTAAAAAATTTACTGGAAAACATTAAATGAGCAAACAGTTAAAACAAAAATCACTTAAGCTATTTCTGACAATATTATTCCTCATTTTCTTTTAAGAATGATAAGAAAACACATGATATTTCATAACATATAGGAAAAAAGTGTTCAAACTCAGAGAAATGATACTTATTTGTTTCCCATATTGCACATGCATCAAGTGGAATGTCCTCAGCTTTATTTAATCTAGTAAACCGGTCCAGCCTTGCTTACAGTAGCTCCTTTGGGCCGGATATCTGCTCTGCCCATTTGTTTCATTTAATTACACCAAACAAATCACAAAAAATCTTTTGAGAATTAATAACTAGCCTAACATCATATTAAAACATCGATAAATCATAAAGAGAGAGCCCTCTCTGAGTATAGATTGGCTAAGATCTGTACTTAAAATATTGGTTTGTAGTTACCTTAGATCCTTTCCTTCTTTCAAATAAACTCTAAGGAAAATCTGAGTGATAACATAGTGGCAACCATACTGGGGATCAAACAAATCCTCAGTTAAAATAAACCTTTGAGAAACCTAGAAGTTTAATTTAAAAGAATCTTGAAGGATTGATAGAAGTTATCGTGAAAATTCATAAAAGAAAAGCATTTAAAAGACTTGAAATCTGGCTTCAGGAAGAACTCATTACACCAGGGCTAACCCTGACACAATTCCTCCCCTTGTGTTTGAAAATCCCTACCTGATCCCAAGAATTATTAGAAGACAAGAGAGTTTAGTCAACCCTATACCTTTGTTTAGATCACACTCCTGCCCTGTTGAGTGGTTGTTCTTGGAAGACCTCCCTTTTGACAAACATTTTGAACTTTCTCTATTTAGAACCACACCTGATAATGAACTATTGGACCTAGTCCAAGATCCAGAATTCCTCAGAGAACTTGAAACCCAACAAGCCAATTTGTCAATTGATCGATATCTGCAGAACTCCACTCAGTCATCCCTTACCACCAATAGAACCCCTGAACTTTTTGAAACAACGTCACTTTTTGCTAGTTCATCATTATTCCCTTACTTTTCTGAAGTCCACTCCACCCCTCCATTCATCCCTTCACTTCCTCTCCAGCCAATCATCTCCCAACATCCCACCACTACCTCTAGTTCTTCCTCCACAACCCAAACACCTCCTATTACCCCAACTCCCATTCACACTACTACCCAACCTAGAATCATGGCTAGTAGATATGCTCCCCTTGTGATGCCTACTCCCCAAGGTGTTATGCCACAGGACTACCAGAGTAAAATTGCTATCTTTAATGGTACTGGAACATACACAGCCCTACAACACACTAGGAAAATGACAAATTACTTCGAAATTTATGAGATTGACATGGCTGATGTCCAAATGAGAATTTTTGTTCAAAGTCTATTTGGGGAAGTGAGAACATGGTTTAGATCCTTGACCCCTCAGAGCATAGATAGTCTAAGAGTCCTTTACCAACAATTCTTGAATAGGTGGGAAAAGAAGAAGGACCCCCTTCAAATTTTATCTGAATATGAAAACCTTAAAAGGGGTCCCCATGAAACTGTTCAGGACTATTGTACCAGGTTTAATACTATATATAATGCCATCCCACTTGACCTTAGACCTCCACCTGGTTTAGCCCTGATCAAATTTCTAGATGGATTTGATTCAGATATGGCTTTTCAATTAAGAGAAAGAAATCCCCCCACTCTGGAAGAAATGCAAAGTGTAGCAGTAAGTGTTGAAGCTAACCTGCTTGCCAAAAGAGCTAGAGCTAGGAGTGAGAGAAGGATACCCTTGAAAGAGGAAACTACACCCTTTGAACAAAAAATCGATGCTTTAGCTAAAGGGATGGAAAGACTATTGGACAGAGTTGAAATTATTGAAAGGAAACCTCACTGGGATAACCAACAGGCTAATCCAGTGAAAATTCCTAATATTAGGAAAAACTAGAACCAGAACACTGGAAAGAATGTTCCTTACCAGAATATCAGACTACCTTTCCAAGAAAATTATGTAGAGACCTCGCACTTAGAATACCCTGAACAAGACACTTCGATAAACTTTATGGGTTTAGAAAATGATGAAGATATTTTCCTAACTCAAGATGACCAAGAGTCACATGTGCTATAATAGTTTTGAACTCAAACCGGAGAATCTTTCGACTATAAGCAAGGGTATGACTCTGTTATTTTCAAGGTTCATAAATAGTACAACTTAAGAATAAAAAAGCAATGCCTAGCAGCCTAAGAAAGGAACAACTACAAATCAGAATCCTCAAGTTACAAAAACCTTACAAATCCTTTCTAGACCACATCAAAATCCTCCTAACTCCACCAATGAATATGTTGATGAGATGACCTTTGCCTACAAGTCTATTTTTACCCCTGGTCAACCTCCTGCAGTCAAATTTGATTATGCCAAGTTCATTGCTCATAAAATGCATGATCAGTTGATGAGACTGGAGAATGAAAGAATCTTCAAATACTCATCAGTCCTATATCACTTATTTCTATACTACTAGACTGATAGGTTTCCCTTCCCAGTACAAAAACTTGATATTAGAGGGAATCCTAGATCTGTCATTTTCTGGACTTCTCTTTTCCATAGGTCTCATTCTTCTCCCTACTCATATACATATTTTATTGACCAGTTTGTACATCTAATGGCTGCAATGTTGATAGGAATTCCCCCTCCCAGAATTAGTGCAGACATTAAGAGGGTTCTCCAGTTGTCTAAACAATACAAAGTTGGGGATTGGTATTTATACCAAAACCATACTGAAATAAGAATCTATGGGTGTGAGCTGCCTCCTTATAAGTTACCTAGATATCTCCCCATGTGATTGTTTGCTCTGGAGTACTATAGGCAAATGATAAATTCTGATGATATTCAATTTGTTAAGACCAAGAAGAAAGCCTAATTGATAATAAAGGATCACCTAGGCCCATTCACTTGCAACAACAGGAAAGTAGGAAAGGTGGCAGATGAAATGCTCTAGAATCTGAGATCAAAAAAGAGTTTCATCTGGGCCTACGACCCTCACAGCTTCATTTGTGAAAGAAGGCAGAAACATAAGCTATCACCATATATCCACCATAGGATCCCAGAGATTGAACAATATTCCAACCAATCTGAGTGGGTGGAAAGCACTTTAATAGAGCAGGATAGCACACAAGTTGAAGTTGACAATGTATGGGTATATTTAGAAAGAAGGTTTGATGAAGATTCCTTTGTACATGTGCCAGGAGAGACTTCATCGCAAAGGCAGTCCCACGAACCTAGTACACAACCATCAAAACATTGAGATACATTAGAACAGGCAGAAGATTCAGAGCAACCAAAGTCCTCAGAACAAGCTGAGCCATCAAGACAACAGGAGCATTCAAGAACAAGAAGAATCTGAGCAGCCTGAAATATCAGAAGAGCTAGGTCAACCTCAATGAATCATGAGTAATCCTCCTATGTTGCAGACCCCTCTCAATGAGGAAGGAAATCTAAAAAGAGATAGAGAAGAGGCCACTCCTTTCAGCAGGCCTATTTATCAAACTTTTGCTAAAAGGCAAAGGTTGAACCCCTATGCAAAGGAAGAGTATACTAAAGAGACCACAGATAGTATGCAGACTATCCCGAGAGGTGGTACACCGTCCACCTCCCATATACAAGCATTGGAAAGACAACAAAGCACAGAAGTGTCTTCTTTCAGAGCTTTCTCTGAACAGAGCTTAGAAATTAAAGGGAAATACAAAGAAAGCAAAGCAAGGAATGAGAAATTAAAATCTCAAACCTATGCTCATTACCTCAAAATGGCTCTAACTAATCAGACTAGGCTTATGTCAGCTTTTGACATAAAAGAAGGAAAAATGCAAATGAGCTTCCTAAAACCAACTGTACAGCAGCCGAGGTAAATGGCTGACTAATTGAAAATTGATTTTGAAGTTTTAACCAAGGATACCCATCCGATTGACTAAATAGAACTGAACAAGTAGACTGGTGAAATGGTCTATTCCACGCTAACTAATAAAGCCATTACAACACATCAGTTACAAAATTCATTGCACAACACCACAACACAACTGCAATTGGAAAGGGCCTCCTCTCAAGCCAAAGACATTAGAATCAAAACTTTAGAAGATCTGGTGATAGAATTGGGACATGATCCCAAAGATGTAAAAGTAGCTGAACAACTGATTAAAAAGAAAAATGATGATATAGATGCATTAAAGAAACAACTTAAGATCACTCTTCTCCATCATCCTCAAATTTCAGAAGTCATAGAGAAACAAAAGAAAGAGGAACTTATGGACTTAGTCCTTAAGTTAAATAATCAATCAAAATTAACTGAACATGAATTAGAGAAATCAATACAGTCTAAGCAGAGTGAGATGGCCACCGCTCCTCAGGCTATCATACCCATGGTTTCTACAGCAACACCCTCCACTCTGGTAGCTTCTTTGGCACCGGGACTTCGACCAGTAACATCACTGCCAGTGGAAAAGGCTATTCCAACTACAAGTACATCAACCAGTGTAGAGTCAACAACAGAAAGGACAGATGAAGTGATCAAAGCTATGGAACAGATGAGTATCCCGGCTACAGAATTATAAAGGCTCAAAGGACAAATATTAAGCATGGAAACAAATTATGAACTGGCATAAATTCAGAACAAAGAAGAAGAAAGGAAGAACAAAAGAATAGAGGAGAGAATCAGAATTTTGGAGAAGGACTTAACACTATAAAAACCACTGGGAGATATGAGAAATATATTGTGGGCCAATATCATTGATTCCATCAATGATATTTGGCCTTCTGTCCAGATAATTTTTGAACAGACTAAACTAGTCAAGATAGTTGTGGAAGCTATACAAAAGACCAAAGAAGAATTAGGAGATAAGCCTGAAGAGGAAAATCAGTTAATTGATTTCTTGAACAGCAGGAACAGGTACCAATTGGATGCATTAGAGATTGAAGATAGAACAACCACCATCATTGAAATTAAGAAAGTTCTTACTAAAAGGAACTTGATGCTTAACTTGGAGAAAAGGTGTCAAAGTATTCAAGCAGATATAGATGACTTCATGTTAAAGTATGGCATCTTGAGAGAGAAAGGTCTTCCAAGCCCACTGGTCATAAATGACAAGTTGATGACACATGATGACTACATTGAGAGACTAAACAAACAGGCCAGGAGCCAAGCCAACTCTTCAGCAGTAAAAGCACTACCTACAGGAAAGGTGCTTTATGATGGCTTGGAAAGCCTATTTTACATAGAACATGAAGTGAAACACCTATTCACCAACAGGCCCAATTTTGTTAAGTACATAGAAGCTGATGAAATGTACAAGAAAATGATCAGTATGAAAATACCGAATGATGAATGGTGGACCAGTATGATCGATATACTATAAAGTTATTATAGTAAATCTATGGAGTAAAAATGTTTACTACGGTAAAGTTTGGTAAATACAGGTAAAGAGTATTAGTAGGTGAAGATAAGAGTGAAGTCCAACACACAATTACCAAGACAACTCCATGAGACGAATTCGAGTTCCAACATCCAGTACATTCACAAATAGAGGGATAGTAAACAATCTATTTTCCATGTGTCTCTATCTTCTTGTGGAAGATAACTTTCGTTTCCTATAATAAATCTCATATAGTTATGAGATATTTTGTAATATTTTTTGTATAAATACTTCAAAAAACGAAGTAATTAGTGTGGATTAAAAAGCATTTCTGTAGACTTCTGTTTTGAGCTATAGGAGCTACTGTAATAAAGGCTAGATTGGTTTACTAGATTAAATAAAGCTGAGGACATTTCACTTGATTCATGTGCAATGTGGGAAACAAATAAGTATCATTTCTCTGAGTTTGAATACTATTTTCCTTTATGTTATGAAATATCATATGTGTTTTCTTATAATTATTAAAAGAAAACGAGGAATAATACTATCGGAATTATCTTAAGTGCTCTCTGCCTTAACTGTTTTCTTATTTAATGTTTTCTACTAATTTTCTTAAGTTTTGGAATCCTTAATTGCTCCCTTATTTCTGTAATTCATTCCTTTTATTGGCCCTTCGTATAGGATTCTTGATTTCCTTTGCTATTTTCCAATCTTCCCTTCTTCAGCTTTATCCTTGCTAAGGATTCTTCATTGCCCTTAGCCTTGGTTAAGTCCTCCATCCATTGAAACCTTTAGAGTTGTCCTTGTTGTGCTATCTTGCCTTGTGAACTCTTACTCAGTGATTAATCAAATCCTGATAAACCTTTCCTACTTGAATCCATAGACCAATGGCTCAGATATCTTCTCTTCCCATCTATTTCCTTTAATTCCACCAAACAAATCACAAGAAATCCCTTGAGCATTAATAACTAGCCTAACATCATATTAAAACAACGATAAATCATAAAGAGAGAGCCCTCTCCGAGTATAGATTCGCTAGGATCTGTACTTAAAAGATTGGTTTTTAGTTACCTTGGATCCTTTGCTTCTTTCAAATAAATTCTAAGGAAAATTTGAGTGATAATAGAATGGACACCACCATTTTCAATAAGGGTATCCCAAGCACGACATTAAAACATAAGTGGAGGAATTTTCTTCTAATAATCCAAAAATTTGTTACTTTCGAAGGAAGGTTTGGATGTATGTTTTTCTATCATATTCGACTTTTAATGAATTTTCTGGAAGAAAATGAGATAAATCTTCCATATTTCTTGCTAAATAGTCTAAGTCTAAGAAATATGACAAGGAAGTTCAAAGGAGAATTTATTTCATAGATAATACAATGTATCACCATGCTCTAGTCAAAATACGTATTGAATTTCATCTCCAAAACATAGGTGATAATTGGGAAAGATTTTTAGTAAGGAATTACTTTAAGGGAGATACTCATGGGCTACCAAATAGTAAGAGACCTAAGAGGGGAAGGAAAAAAATTTGATAGGACACTAGAACAAGAACCACTACAGTCACAGCAACTGTCAGAGGATGACATCCCTCTTGTAGAAATTTTAGAGAAAATAAACAAAAGAGATGTTAGAAGAAAGAAAGTAAGTAAAGAGATAGAGATTTCACCTCAAATAAAGAAGACTAAAATAGAAAGGAAGAAAACTCAAAAGACCCCTATCATAGGTCTAAGAAGGCATACCAGACTCAACTCAACAAAAGAATTACCCTAAAAAATCATAGAGCATATGAATGAAGAAACATAACAAAAATCAGAGGAAGAAGAAGATTCAGGAATTTCTCTGAGAACATTTCCAAGAGTTTCATCACCAATTTTCACCTCATATCCTCAGAGTCTAGGATGAAGAACGCCAGAAATTGATCCTGTGTAGTAAGAGATTTTTTTATTATATTGAATCCCTAGAGAAAAGGGGTGCAACAAGAACATCAATTCCAATTCAAGAGGAAGAAGAAGTCTGGTTTAATGAACCACAAGATCCTCTAGTAATCAATGTATTGGAACATGAAATCTTTGAATTAGAGACATTAAAAAGCTACACTAAAAATGAAAATCAAGCCTTGAAAGCACAAAATTAATTCCAAATAACTAAGAGTGACAACCTCCTTTTACATGTAAGTTCGTGGTTTAAGAAGAATAAGAAACTGAAGAAGAAAAAATAGGTCTTTACAGAGACAAGTTATAAATTTGAAATACAAGATCCTTATGAGAAAACCAAGGATGGAAATGACTAGAAAGAAAGTGAGAAGGATGAAGTTAGATGTACTGGAAGAAGTTTCCAAGAAAATGAAGTAGTTCAACAAAGATATCAATTTTGTATTTTGTATGAGGACATACAAAATCTTCAGTTTGGGGGAATGTAGAGTTCCATAACTATTTTTTTTTAACACCCATTTTCCTCCATTTCCCTCTTTCCATCGTCGCTATCAACTCAATAAAAGTAGTAAAACCATAGATTTTGATAAGGTAAAAACTCTAATATGTCTTATTTTTCATATTCATTAATGTACCTTATTGTTATGTTAAATATTGAATTAGCTACAGAATTAACATGATTCTATAGATATTTTACAAATCTACAGTTATCTCCATTGTTTGCGGGGTTATTATGCGCCAACAAAGAGAAGAAGAACATGGGCGGTTGAGGATCAATCCCCTCATGGATTTCCTCCTATTCACTTGATCTAATTCACTGAAGGAATCATACAGTGGCACAGTGAAAGGCACGGGTCAAACACGTAGTAGTAGAATTTTTAATGCATCACGTTTCTCTGATTTCCTTTCCAAATAGCAAATCGTCAAGATAACTCTTTTACTGTTTAAGTTTCAAATTTGAATAAGGATTGACTAAAAGATCTATAGGTGTAGAAGTCTCAAACTGTTGAGCACACATTTTATATATAAACATGTATCATCTATAAATGATAACAAGGAAGTAATTTTTAATCTCTGAAGAAATTGTGTGAAACAAACCTTTGTTCTCATAATGAATTAAATTTACCTTTCTATTATTCGATGCATATGTGAGCTTAATGTACACCTACTGAACATGGAGAGCCCCTGCAGACAGTTGAGTTTTAGTTTGTTCCATTTTATCCCTCTTTTTCATTGCATTGTCATTTTGTTCTAGCTTAGTTTCCTTACTTCACTATGTCATCATTTTGTTATAACTCAGTTAAATCTCGTTATTTCGCTTGTACTTGAATTTATTCATAATCGTTTAATGGTTTAGTTTCTTCATTTTTTTTTGCTTAATTACAGTCAGTGTTTAAATATTGTTTTCATCCTTTTTGAATCAAAACTTGTATATACTATGTAGTCAGCGTTAGAGGATTACCTTCATGCTTTTTAGAATCATAATTTGTATATACTTTGTGGACATATTTTAAAGGATCATTTTCTTTCTCTTAGAATCATTTGAATTTCAATACTCTATTTTATATTAATAAGTTGTTTAGGATAGGTTCATAATTTTAGAATGATTAAGATAAGATGTTTTAGAATGATACTCAATATAGATATAACCTAGTATATTAGTCTAACAATAACTTAACTTCCACTCATTAATTTGTAGAAATCAAACTCTATTCTAATAGGAATCTAGATAACAATGAAAATCCCCAAAACAAATATAACCATCATCTTACAAATGGAAAGAAACGCTTGTAGAATATATAGTGCACTTGCACTTCGTAAGTTTACCAACTCCGATTGATAATTTATGCTTGCAATTTAATAACATTGAATTGACCAAACAGTTTCCATGGAGGATGAAGCAGTTAAAGATAGAAAGAGTGTTGAAGATCATGAATCAGATGATGATTATCCTATATCAAGAGGCCAATTTTCTAACCAAAACCCAGAGAATATGCAATATGGAAGTAATTTGTTGTTTTATTATTATTGTAGAAAAATAGGCCATTTATTTTCAAACTTCTTAGCTACAAGTACTGGTGAAAGTAAGAGTTTCTCATCTAGTTGTAGTGAAAACAGGACTACTGTAATAACACTAGCACATCGGTACATTGGTCAAGAGAACAATGGGTACACCTCCGGCGAAGAGGAAGAAAGGACATTTCATGTGACAGTAAAGAATCCCTGGAGTCATCAAGGGAAGAAACTTTCAAGAGTGAAACAGATACTTTTTGTGAATTAAGTTAATCATATTTTGATTTGGAAGATCTTGAAGAAAATATATATTTGCAAAGGAAACTGATATTATCTCCTAAGGAGATCAAGAAATTCAAAGCCAACAATATGGATCTATAGAAGGACAATAAGATATTAAAATAATAGTTGATGAATCTTCATAAGAAACCAAATATTTCTGAAGTGTTTAAGGAGATTCAAACTATTCGTTATTCCTCCTAGGTCGAGACTTTATTGGAAAATTATAGTGACTCAATAGTAGTGTAAAAAGGACTCATGAATTTGTTTAGGGAAGATCTAACAACACTGTAGTGGTAGAGAAAATAATGAAACATCAAGGAGATAAAGCAACTTCTAGGAATCAAAACAATGGTATAATGCAACTGCTCATATGCCTCCAAATTTCTAGAGAGGAAAAAGAAGGTGAAACAGAAGCGGAATATATTATTTTAGCCACATCCATGAGACGTTAAGAGAAATTCAAATAGTGAAGCACAAAGAGCCCTTTTCGCTCAAAGGAAATATTCTCAGTAGCCCAAAACCACCAGGAGACTAAGTATCCATCCAAGACCTTGGTAAGAAGAAAAATTACATTTTCACCTTCTTGAATAATGTTGAATGCTATAGGTGTAAGAATTATGGGCACAAAGTAGCTACATGAAAATATTGCAAGAAATTCTCTCTTTTTAGAATGTTGTAATCATAGGTATGGATTATGATGAGAGCCAACAAGGACAACTGTGCAAGAGCTATTTCAACACTCAAAAGAAAAGAATATTGAATGGAGAATGGAGGCAAGTCTAAACAATGTTTGGTTTTCAAGATAATCAAGAGAGAATTAGCATAAAAAAGGTCTGAAATTCCTATAGTTGATGTCTCCTATATAACTTGCAACATGCAGAGACTCAAATCAGAAAAAAGAAGCAACATCAACCCTTATAGTCCTCTAAAGAAATATAGTGAGAAAGGAGAGCAACATGTAAATTACAAATTAGCTTTAATTGGTGCTAACAAAAGAAATGACCAATTGTCTATATGCTCAGGAAATGGAAGAAAGTCACCCAGTCAAGAAAAAGTACCAGATTAGCACGAGAAACGAGTTCATGGTGTTGACCAAACTCAATATACTAAAGTGTGGAAGAAAAAAAAGGATAACCTACTTAGGAGGAGTACATCCCTTTACCCTCTTAATTGAAGAGAATAGGTTGGCTTCAAGGGAAGCCACAAAGGACAGATGTGAGGAGAAGAAAGGAACATGCCAATGAATGCATCTAAATGACAAAGGGATGTATGCCATTTTATGTTGATTGTTGAGTAGTTTGGTTGATTGAATGTTGTTGTCAAATCAGATTGGTGATGATTTGTTACTGTTAAAGTTTCTCTTATAGGTATTGGTTACAAATTCCTAATGAAAGAGGGAGCATGGACATAGGGGGAGTATAGTCAGGTCAATATTTGAGTATAAATTATTCATTGATAGATGGTATCAGTTGTTTGCTACAAGATAGAGGCTAGTGGTGTTTGTTGCAAAACGAATTAATGTTATAATGTTGTCTTATTTGAAATTGGTATTATGCATTATATTTGTGGTGAAAGGAGCATGATAAGAGGATGGGAAAAGAAACTTATCAAGTGCTCAACATTTTCTATTAGTGGCATCAGTTCAACAATTGGTATCAAAGGTATTATAAATTGGTATTGATAGTCATTAGACTCTTTGTCATAATATGGTGTTCATATTGTTTGTAATTGCAAGATTTGATAGGAAAGTATTGATTTATATGATTGGTTCTCCATGAGTCAAATGTATCATGGTAATTCTGTTTTGAATAGAAGTCTACAAGGTGAAATACAAGCAGAGTTGTTGGTATAATCATGCATTTGTGAGAGTCCCTCTATGTTTGTCCAGAGCATTGTATATTTCTTTTCATCAATCGAAAATTGATGGTGTTATGCATAGGAAATGTTTTTCTTGTTGTTGGAGGTTAGGTGTATGTGTCTAGGTAGGCATGTTATGAATGTAAGCCTAGCTTAGACTCAAACTAGTAGGAACTATTTCTCACAGATCAATTGCACAAGCATGTGTTGTTTTAGAAAGAGATCCATATTTCCTACATAAGGGATAGATTGGGACTAATTACTCCTTTCCCTTCAACTCAATCTTTTGAACATGATAGAGAGGAAGATGCTTGGATCAGATTAGACGAACCTAAGGTTTTTAGCATAAGAAGAATAAATTCACAAATCCATAGGATCAAAAAGATAAAGGGAGATTATTGATAGAAGGAGCATGTTAGTATCTTTTCCATTGATGTCAAAGTATGAGGATTATTACTGATCAAACAAAAGATGGTGAATAATCTCAAAAAAAGAGGGAGAGAGGCCTCTATAAAAACACATTAAGAAGTATCAAAGATAAATAAGAGAAGTACAATCTCCCGCTTTGGAAATATGTTGTCATTGATGTAAATAGGGTGTCAAAAATGGCCATAGGTGGCAGAAGTGTCAAGGATATGCCCCAAAAATATTGGTTCCAAGAACAAGAAACATAACTAAGGAGTAGCATTGATGAGACGTATGTAGAGACTTTGGAGTTGTTTTTTGTGTCACGGATGAGCTCAAATTTAGGGGAAACAAACATAAATGGAAATAACTCTAAAAAATGTTTCTAGTGATGTGTGGAAGATAAAAATGGCCTCCTAGAACACAATATAGAGCCAGGAAAAGTTTCATGAAACAAAGTGAAAGTTAGCAGAGTGAGAAGGAGGATGGAGAGACCTTTGGTGTGCAGCCAAAGTTGGCACAAGTGCCAAACTTGAGAGAAAAGGATAGCAGAGTGGAAAAATAGAGGACTATGCTAACATGGATGGATAATGGAGCAGTGGGAGGCATTTCTATTTGGCCTTTATGGAGCCCACCCAACAAAGTTACCCCAACGATATGGTTATGGCACAAAAGTCTTAGTGTGGGGATGTATCAAGCGGGATGAAACGAGGAAGTGATGCCATCTCAGCAGATGTACCCTTGTGAATGCACCCAGAGGATTGAAAATGGCGGAAAAATGGAAGCATCAAGAGATTGAGCATCAAGACACGCGAGGTTAATAGAAACCAATGAGGAGTCGACGATGAGGTCCCTACTCCAACAGCTCAACCTAGTAAGGGCAAGCCTAGAAAGGAAATCGTAGAGGAATAATAAAGTGGTATGTGATGGGATATTAAGAAGACGTGGTAGGTTTCTGAAAGGCCTACATAAAATAGTATTATCAAGCCTCAAGGCATCAAGAGATGTTTCCCCATATCATATGATTGCAAAGATCAATGGTAGAGATGCATTGCGCACCCCCCGACCCCCTCTAAAACCAAAAAAAATGAAGTGGGGTAGCATAAAACATGAAACAAGGAAACATAATTTTTAAATATCTAGGCAGCATGGGAAGTGGATGAGAGGAAGTGTAGTTAAAAGGGTCAAACCCTTGGAATTATTTTTTAACAAAGGAATTAATCGCAAAACTAAGATCTCGGGGACCCTTTCTCTCTCCCTTTTGACAAGATAGGAGGTAGTTTCTAATTGGTCACATGTGATGTCAACATAAGCCAATCAGGGGTGGACACTTAGTAGGAATATTTGGAATTTTTGGTCACCCAAAGGGGCTATTTATGAGTGACATATGGACCAAATAGTGGTCAACATGTGTCCTAGCTAACATTAGCATCACACCATCCCAGTTGTCATAACTTGGAAGACTTAATAGAAGTGTAGAAAGGAAGTGTTGGGAAGATGGAGCATCGGGACATGTTAGCATTAAAATTTTGTATCAATAACATAGATTGGAAAGCAATATCAAACCAAGAAGGCAGACCCATATGAAAACATGGCCCAGAGGCGATCACATGGCATACATTATTTTATGCACATAGTGAAAAGGAATGCATTGGGATAGAAGGGCTATGGGCTAAACCATAACCCTTAGTCATTTCATGTATAAATAGACCAGTGGCATGATAGAATGACAAGGAGAAAAAATAAAAAGTGTCAGGATTGGTAGTTTTGGCATAAGTGCTTGGCCATTGTCATTTCGCTTAGAAATAGGCTAATGGTACGAAGGTATTAATAAAGGAATTTAGCCCATGAAGGGATTAAACAAACTTAGCACCTAAGAGCCTATCCAATGGTTACAAAGACATGATCTTATGGTAGATAATAAGTAAAGGGCTAGAAAAAATGCTGCTAAAGGCCAAAAGCGATGTAATTGCAAATACTTGTTTAATAAAAATTAGCACCGAAATTTAGTTCTGTCATGGATAAGTCGGTAGGTATTTTTGTCACCATGTAGGGCCAACGAAAAATTAATAGTTCATTGGCACATTTGACAGTTAGATAAAAATACCAAAAGCACTAAAATTCATAAACAAGTTGGTAGAAAATTTGGATTTTAGGCCAAAGTTAACTGCAGATAAAAGTAGAAAAAATTCTACTAAAACTTGTAAAAAACTAAAACAGCGAAATTAAGCAAGAAAAATGAGAGCCATAGTCTCAAACAACATAATCAAAGATTAATACTTGTAGAGAACATTCAAAGAAAATATTGTGAATAAGACAAAGGAAAAGATGAGAAATTATTGCAACAGATATGAAGGCAAGTTAACCAAAGTCCAAACCAAAAAGTTTGTCTATAATTCTTTAAAAGAAGAATTCGAGTGACAAGGTTATGAGTGGCAATAGCAGAGTCTATGGATGAGACTTTTTTGTGTTGCGTGATAGTGTATGCATAAGGGTGAATCAAAGACTATTCTTGGTATGATGTGTTAGAGATGCAAATAAGTACATTGGTGATTAGTGATTAACGTTGCTAGTATGTATGGTTGGTGATTTCATCAATTAGGTGAATTGTTGAGTAATGTGAAATTGTTGAAGGTGATTGCGGCTTTATTATAAATAAGAGATTGTTGAAGGTGTTTGTATGGTTCCTTTGTTCAACAGTTGCAATGAGAAAAATTTATTTGTTTGTAACACAAGCGGCCTATTGGTTCTTGTTTGAAAATGGAAGAAATATGAATCAACATGGTTGCAAAGTGGTATCTTACTGATCATGGGTAGTAGATCCTTCAAATGGGCATTATTAAATGTTGAGGGGAAATAGTCCCTTCCTTTGAGTGCCAGTAAACGAGCAAGGGAAACAATCCCTTTAAGTATTCATTGATAAATGAGTAGGGGCAAGACTCCCTTTCAGCAGAGACTGATAAATGAGCAAGGGAAGCAATCCCTTTTATCAGGGATTGATAAAAGAATAGGGACAAGAGTCCATTTTAGTGGAAGCTAATAAACAATAAGGAATAAAAGTTCCTTTTAGTAGCATATTATGCAGTAATGATGTAATCACATTGAAGCTTGTAATAAATCAATGATTAATGTCATGTACATATGTTTTTTTCCGGAGAAAAAAAGCGAACTTTTTATATAGAAAAGATAAAAAGTTACAAGCAGATGCAAATAGCATTCAGTTCCTGTGAGGACTTCTCCCTCAGCAGACCCAGAGAAGGATAAAGCTTCTCTGAAACTAGCCATAGTCTTCAAAAAATTTCAGTTCCCCTGTACCAGGTACAGGTTGCTTCCCCTTTGGGATCCAAGCGTAAGCCTCAGTCTTTGTGTTTACAGACCACGACTTAGACCAAAACAGTACAGTTTCCGTGGGCCTCCTTGAAAGGAAAACAACCCACCAACAAAAAGACGCCCGCAAACCTTGGGCAGATCGCTCATAGTGTCCAGCATTAACTTGTCCATTACAAACAAAAAGATACATGCGACTATATACAGAAAGAGAAAATAAACAGCAGCAGAAATAAGTAGAAACATTTAAGCATAAGGAGGGAGATCCGACACACGGATCTGTTCATGCACTTTTTCAGTTAATTTCCAAATGCCCACAGCCTGCTGCAGACCATCTTTAGAAAGTTTATCCGCGGCTTCATTTCGGTCCCTGTAGATATGTTCAATTGAAAAAGCATTAAAGGACTGTTTTAAGATCAAGATCTCTTCAAGAAGTGGCCTCAACATGTAATTAAGACATCTACTGTTACCATTTACCCACTTCACTACATTCAAGGAGTCTCCAAAAATCTGAATTGCGAAGATGTGCCTATGGACAAGCCAACAGAGGAGAAGTTTTAGAGCTGATAGTTCAGCATAATTATTTGATCCGGATCCAATACCCACTGAAGCCATTAAGGAGTGAGATTCGTTTAAATGAATGATTATCCCTGCCCCAGCTGAGTTGTTCTGTGAAGCCCCATCAAAATAAGCCCACGGGATACCTGCTCTTATTTGTTCCTCCCTGCTCTGTGGCTTTTTCCTTGAATCCTCTGGATCAGGGATACTGGAAAAAATAGCTGAGCTTTGAATGGCTATAGCTTCTGCTGAAGGAGTACTGTCATTGAAGAGGCTTCTGTTCCTGGCTATCCATACTCCCCAGCAGATAATGGGAGGGAGATTCCTCAAGTTCCCTTCTGAAGAATGGTTCCACCACTGCTCCCAAGCAGTCAAAATGGTTCCCCCATCCCAGCTTAGTTGTTTCTTCAGTAATTTTTGAACCTCCTCCCACACCTTTTTAGAGAAAGGGCATCCCATGAAAAGATGGAAAATGGTCTCCGAGTCATCTTTACATAGAGGACATCTTCCAGGCCCTTGTTTGAATCTTGCTTGGAGAACGTCCCAGGTTGGAATCTTCTTTTTCAGCACACACCAAAAAAACAGTCTGGCTTTTTTAGGACATTTTAATTTCCACAAAGGTTTTGCCCACCAACCTGGGTCTTCCCATCCTTTTTTCGACATTAAGAAGTTGTAACCTGCTTTCGGGGAATAGGATCCTGAGTCAGCATGGGCCCAGACCAACTGGTCAGGTCTATCTCTTATTCTTACATTGGATCTTGATAATTCTTGAATGAAAGTCTGCCACTCATTCCGCCAAAGAGGACTGATCTCAAGGTCTTCTCCCGATTTCCAAGCTTGCCCCCAAATGGAAGACTGCCCTATTTTCTCAATCTGATGTAGATGAACAATGCCTTTAGAATCCAGATGTCTGATGAGCCCAGGGGACAAAGCAAAGAGTTCATTACATCCCACCCAGGGGTCCCTGCCTATCCTTACATTTTCACCGTTTCCCACCTGCCAAGCCAGACCTTGCTCTATGACTTTAAATGCTTCAGTGGTGGCCTTCCAAATCACTGAGACATTCCTTCCTTTCTTATTTTGGTTACGGATCCATTCTTCCAGAGGAACTGGATCTATATACTTGCGCTTCACTACTCTTGTCCACAGATTCTCAGAGGTTATGAGTCTCCAACCGGATTTAGCTGCCAGTGAAATACTGAAGTCATTGAGATTCTTTATACCCCAACCACCCCAATCTTTAGGTCTAGCTATCTTATCCCAGGCTGCCCAGGGAAGTACAGAATCCTCCTTGGACCCAGACCAAAGAAACCTGCTGCAAAGCTTTTTTATCTTATGGAGGATCCCTTTTGGAATCCAAGTCAAAGCTGCCCAAAAGACTGGCATGGCTTGCAGTACTGAATTTACCAAGGTCAATCTGCCTGCCCTAGATAACCACTTGAAACTCCAGTGATTGATTTTTGCTTCAATTTTTGCCACCAGCCAATTCCAGTCTTGCTTTTTGTGAGAATTTGGTTTCAGCCAGAATCCCAGATACTTGAAAGAAGTCTCCATATTGTAGACCTCAAAAGGAAGAATAGCTGTGATGTGGGTACATTCGTTTCTGCTGAAACCTTCCATTATTAGCTGGGACTTCCTGAAATTTATTTGCATTCCTGTGGCTTTCATGAACAGATCAAGAATATTCTTTAGTTCTTTCAATTCATTCAGGCTCCCATTTGTAAATAATAAAATATCATCTACAAAAAGGAGATGAGAAATGAACATATTTACAGCTACTTCCAAACCTTTTATCAAACCTGTTCTTCTTGCCTCCAAGATCAATCTGCTAAGCCCTTCTGCCACTAGGAGAAAAGCAATGGGGATAGTGGACATCCTTGTCTCAGTCCCCTTTGCCCTTTGAAGAACTGAGATGAAGCCCCATTTATTAGGACTGCAAAACTTACGCTGGTTACACATCCCATTACCCAATTTATAAATTCCAGCTTGAAACCCAGATGGGTTAGCAGCATCCTGAGATAAGTCCAGCTGATCCTATCATATGCTTTGGACAAATCTATCTTAATCACAGCCCCTTTCTTGATAGACTGTCTTAAGCTATGTATTGTCTCCTGAGCTACCCCTATAGCTTCATGGATTTGTCGACCATCCAAAAAACCAAATTGTTCACTTGATATACTTCTTGAGAGGACCGGTTTCAGGCGCACAACAATAATTTTTGCTATAATTTTATAAACACAGTTACAGAGGGAGATGGGCCTGAAATCTTCAAAGGAGTCCGGGTCCTCCTTTTTTGGGATGAGGGCTATAAAGGTAGCATTGAACGAGGGGTAGATCTCACCTTTTCTTCTTGATTCTTCCACAACCCAGTAAGTTCTTCTCCAATTGCATCAAAAAAATGACTGAACAGTTCAATAGTCCACCCATCTGGGCCTGGGCTCTTATCTTTTGCCATTGATTTTACAACATTTTCAACTTCCTCCTTTGTCACCACGTCCACTAAACCTTCAGCTTCTTCCTCTTCAACAAAACGGGGAAAACATTCGGTTGTTCTGATTACCTCTACTAAAGTGATCCCTTCTTGTTCTGTAAACAGATTCTGGAAGTGATTCTTTCCCATACTTGAAAGGTCCTCAAAAGATGTAGCTTCTCTTCCATCCTGATCCTTTAGCTTCCAGATAGTGTTTGTATTTTTCCGGCCTTTAGCATAGTTATGGAAAAATTTTGTATTCTCATCTCCAGCTTTCAACCATATCGCCCTGCTTTTTAGCCTCCACTCCTCTTCTTTGTCCAATAAAATCTTGCTTCTTTGTTTTTCTAGCATCAGGATCTTGTCTTTCGATTCCTGATTTACATACCCTTCTGCCTCAGGATCCTCCATAGCTCTAATTTCAGCATCGATTTTGGAAAGCGCCTCATTCTGACTGATCTTCCTAGCTTTTGCCCATTCTATGGTCGCTTTTTTAAGTCTCTTTAAATTATCCATGAACAGGGCCCCTTTGTTCTCCGACGAAGAGCTGTCCGGATGCCTCCAAGTGTCCCTGAAAAGGATATTGAAAGAATCCTCCTGCAACCAGGATGCATTAAATTTGAAAGGAGCAGCTGGTTTAAGGGGAGGCTTTTGAAACTCCATTAGGATGGGAAAATGGTCAGAGTTCCCCCCTTCACCAACCCATTGCCTGAACATAGGGATGCTGACTGTCAAATCTTCACTTATGAGAAAACGATCCAATCGCTTTGCCACTCTTCCCTCCCCTGCTCTTCTGTTCCTCCAGGTAGGCTTTACTTTGATAAGATTCACATCTATAAGGTTATGGGAGAGGAGAGTGTTTGCAAAGAAATCCGAAAGCGGATCTTCCCTGGCTGAGGGACCCCAGGCTTCCACATTACCTATTGAGAAATTTAGGTCTCCTCCTAAAATCAAACTTCGGTCCTTCAGAAGAGATTTGGATAAAAAATTGTTCCAGAATGACTCTCTCCCCTGACATGGCCCATAGATATTTAGGATCAGAATAGGGAAACCAATCTCAGGGAAAAGACCTCCATACCAAGAACATGAGCCATTCCCCAAAGGCTATTTATCTGCAACCTACCTTCTCGAAAACCAATAGCCAAACCCCCTGAATGCCCCTCAGCATCTATGGCATGGAAAACCCATCCTGGGAAAGAGATCCTAAGAACAGATTCCACCTCCAGGCTCCTGCCAAGGGTTTCTTGAAGAAAAAGGATATCCGGATTATAACGAGAAACTAACTCTTTTAAAGCCAGTTTTTTGGGTTTACTGGCTAAACCCCTACAGTTCCAGGATAAGAGGATCATTTTACAACCTGATCGGGGGGGTTTGCTGCTCTAAGCGCCCCAGGGATGGACATTTGTTTTCCATCAGCAACATCAAACTTCGCTTTAACCTGTGCTTTTGACAGGTTTGATTTCCTACCCCTACCCTTCCTTTTGGAAACCTGAGACGAAGAAGGGCCTAAACCTCCAATCGGGTCAGGGGATTCTATCACTTTGCCCGGTCTTTTGTCCAGAGATCTTAAGTTATAGTGACAAGACGGTGTGGAGAGGGCAGGGTTCAAGCTATTTTGAGGTTCATCTTCGCAATTCAGATCAATGGAGGGAATTGCATCAATAAGGTTTTCTATCGATAACTGATCAACTATACTACTGTTTTTAACAGGAATTTCAACATTTGAGAGATTATCAATCAAATCTGAGAAAGGAGGAGGATTACAAAAGTCACGTTGCATACCGTTAGGATCTTCCATCACGATATCAGTTTCTTCAGCTGAAGTCTCCAAGGCTTTCTTCTCCAGGGGAGCTTGGGCCTCTGTGACTTCGGGAGCAATTTTTGTGGCCTGACTGTCAACAGGTTCCTTTTCGATCTGGATCTCCTCCATATCAGAATCCTTTTGGGGTTCCTCAGGCACGAAGTCCTTCTCCTTCCTCAATTTCTTCTCCCTCTGCTCACCTTTTTTCTGCGACCTTCTTCTGCGATTTCCCAGTGGGCAGTCCCTTGCCAGATGCCCATATTCATGGCATCTATGACACCTAAAGGGAAGGTGTTCATAATCCAAAGGCTGTTCAAACACATAATCTCTATACTGAAGATTAATGGATTCTGCTAGCCCCTCCTTAGGGTTTAATCGAACAAGGATCCTGGCCATCGCTCTTTCATGAGTGTGAAGAAATGACATATCGGCTTCAAGGTATGTACCCAACAAATTCCCTATGGACCTGAAAACAGATTCCACCCACAGAAAAGGAGGAAGGCCGGGGGCTCTGACCCAAACTGGAAATTCGTCCACCTTCTCCTTCTTAGCATCAAATAGTGGCGACCACCTCTTAAACAGGACCGGGCGATTTCCAAAGGCCCAGTTCCTCCCTGCAACCCAATCAACATCTTCCCTTTTTTGGAACCTGGCCATGAACCAGCCCTTCACAAGAATAGCAACTCTAAATGAATTAGCAAGGGTATCCTTCCATTGGGTCTCAGCCCACTGGTTCAGCGTTTTGCCAGACAAAGCCTTCCCTCTAACTCTACCCACTAGGGTACATTCCGCCACTACTAATGCATCTTCCACCTGGACGTCCATGCCAAGAACTAGATTGCCTTCAATCTTCCTCTTCTTTAAGGGTTTTCTTTCTTTCGTTTACCCCCCGCCTTATCTTGATCAGGATCTTCCTCCCCTCCTAAAGGGATTTGGATTGCAATTTCCTGCGATTCCTGATGTCCAAGCTGCCTTGCCGCAAGAGATTGAACAGCTATGTCATCATGAGAAACCTGGCGGCCACCTTTCAAACCCTCCTTATCATTTGTGCCGAGCCCCGAAATCTCTGCTTCCTTTCCGTCGCTTAGGGTTTCCCCAACCTTCCCAACCTTCAATGCCTCGCTTGACTCAATGGTAAAACCTTCTATGCTCGGACAGGGTTTGGGCAACTCTTTAAGAGGTGAGCGCCTAATAACAGATGGCTGGCTGCTCCCTTCCGTTGTAGCTCTTCCAGAACTTAAATCCCCTCCAACTGACCTCCATACTCCCTGATTTGTTTGGAAGTTGATGATATCCTCGAGCCCCCCTGACAGACGGACTGCACCTGAGAGAAGTCTATTTTTACAGCCCTGAGAGCCGACTGGAACCTGATGAGAGTCTTTCTCCGAGAAAACTGGTGCTAGGATATCCTTCTTTCCTTTGAAACTCAGCCCGGCCAAACCCAGATCTTCCCCTAACCGACCTTTTGAGCCTTTGATGCTCCACACGCCTTCTGCAGACAGATCAGTGGGTGCATGGCTGCCATCTGACCCGAAAAACTTGACTAGATTCTGGGCAGTTACCTCTTTTCCCCACACCGACAGTATATCCTCAGGAGCCGGGTCTAGGTCAACAGACTCATTTGGTTTCACCATGGTTAGAAAAAAAGTAAAAAAAAACCGAAGCCTGACAGCGCTAGCGGCCCGTTACCTGTTGCTGTCGAGCTACTTGGGAACGTCGACTGTCGGCTCACCAAAAAAACAAACAGCGAAAATCCAAAACCCACTCCGGTTTGACGCTAACCTCTTCCATTTCGGAGTTAAAACCTGCATTAACCCTAAACGGCCCTTCAAACAAAGCTTCCTTACCACGACCTACGCCTTGGGGTATCCACCAGATGTTGCTACCCGTACCGTTACGGAAACTGCCAAACCCTACCGTGAGCCTGAACTGCAGCAACCTAGGCCATCAGCCTAGGTGGCCCAAGATCGAAACCTGCTACCTCTAAAATCCTTCATCCGTCTCCTCTCCCCTCAGGGCTTCTCATCCATTCGAGATAATTTGTGCGTCATGTACATATGTTTCTCATGTGATTGATGAGGATTATTTTATAATTGAGTTGTGTTGGCAATCTTAGACCATTTCTAAAGTGATTGAAAAGTATAATTTGTGAAAATTGAATAATTTAGCCACACTATTGATTCATATCCCCCTCATTAGTGTCTCGGTTTACATTGTTTTTGACAATTAAGACGAATTTAAAGGTAGCACAGGAAAGATAGAAGAATTATACAGATCAACATAGAGCATTCAAGTTTTAGGATGAGGAACATGTGTACCTACACATCAATCCCAAGAGGATCTCCTTGAGGATTGGGTCATGTGATGAGCTCTCACCTCAATATTGTGGTCCTTTTGAGATCCTTTAGAGGATTGAACTAATGGCCTACTAACTTTCACTGCTGCCAATAGTGAAAGTCCATGATGTTCTACATGTTTCATTGCTTAAGAGATATGTGTAGGATATTGATAATGAGATTGATTGGTCTGTATTGCGAGTGGAATTAGAGAGAGAATTCTAGCCAAATCCTCAGTGCATTTTGCAGCAGAAACAACTGATGCTCTGAAATAGAGAAATCAAGCAAGTTGAAGTGTAGTGGAAGCACTTTGGGTCGAATGAAGCTAGATGGGAGATGGATGATCAGATGTGGGCTTTGTATCCTTCTTTATTTGTATGTTTCTTGGTTATATTTATATATGCATATGTGTATTATAAATACTGCAATGAGTAATGTTATAAGGCTCCAATAAGTAGTATGTTGTAATTATTGCATCGAGATGTGTTATAAAGCTCCAATAAGAAGTATGGTGTTCATGGTTTCAGCAGTTTGGTATGATGTAAATATGGCATCAAGCTGTGTTATAAAGCTCCATGGACAACATGTTTTACTTCTTCTAAGTATCATTGAACACTGAGGAATGTGTTCCACCAAGGGGGAGGGACTTGTAATAGACCTTGGTTGATTTCTTGTGTAAATAAAATAATACCAAGGTGATGGGATGCGTATTCCAAGCTGAATGTTGGGAAAAACATTATAGTGGGCATCACTTGTTGATTAATAATGGCTATGGAAATTAACAAAGGCATTGGAAAAGGAAAAGATGCATTAAATGGAAAAAAATTATGAAAATATAGTATAATAGGAGAAAAGGAAGGTGAAGAGACACAAATTTGTATGCAATGCAAATTAGAGAAAAAATGAAGGAAAATGAAGAAAAAGGATGTAGAAAATCCTATAGATTCACAAGCTCAATCAATGTACTAAATCACAGGACAAGAATATACTTCTACTTTCAACCAGCGGAATCCAATAGATCGATGAAAACAATATGAGCAAGAAGAAGATCAATGAATGGCAGATAACACAAGATTTAATTGGGGAAATCCACTACTCAAAACCTTGCTATCTGTATTTCATATATCATAAATATGAGTTAAGATACAAAGCTTATTCTCACTAGAGAAATTCCGCACAAGTATGCTCAAACCTCTCAGCTCACGAGCTAGCTATTGGGCAACAGTTAGCCAATTCTGCAGCTCTCCAAGCCCCTAATATCTTGTGTAACTCCTAGGATGAATAACCTGTATTTAAATGGAATTCATTCTTCCAAAACTGCACAATCCAAACATAGGATCAGCCTTTGATGCATGCATTATATTTACACTCCAATAAATCATACAATTGATGGTACATTGTCCCTACACTCTAGTCTCAACTGGGTCATTCTCTCATATGAAATGCATGAGTTTCTGATGAAGGAATCTTTAGTTAACTAGAGTGACACTTGTGGATGCACTAGTGCACCAACTGACTGTTAACTCTCTATTAGTTCAACAAATAGTTTGATATTAATTTAATTGAAGTTAACTCAAGAAACTGAGTGATCTAATTTCCAAATTAATTTAAACTCATATTGGACCCCTAAAATTTATGGAGAACATATACATGACTTCAAAAATAAATCCAACTCAAAATTCGTAGGCTAATTAAGTTAATTAAACTTAATTAACTATTTACAGGTTGTTATGAGAATAGAATTCGATTTTAATTCTCAGTTTAATTCAAGGACAAATTAAACTGGAATTTCTTGTTGCCATTTCTCAACACTCCCTCTCAACAAGAAAGAGATTATCAGTTACCCTGATCATGTCTCTATGAAACTCAAATTTATATCTTGAAAATTCCTTTGCAAAATGTCAGCATCTTGCTCCTCCATGGGAATGTACTCTAACAACATGATTTGCCTCAATACACAATCTTTGAGATGATGATATCAAATATCAATATGCTTGGATAGATCATGAAAACAAGATTTTCAGAGAGTTTGACACAACTCTGATTATCACTGAAAATCATAGTTAGATCCATATGTTGACCAAAACAAACCAACTAGGATCTTCCTCATCCATATGGCCACACATGATCCCTGACTCGCAACAATGCACTCTTCCTATACTAAACTGAGTGCAAACGATCTTTATTTCCTATTGCACCAAGAAACTGTCGCTTACCCAATACTAAATATCCCTCCTAATGTGCTCTTCCTATTGGATGGACTCCTGCCCAATTTGCATTGGTGAAGCCTTAAATATTCACTCCCTCTATCTTTCTCTACCATAACCCATACTAAGAAGTGCCAGTGACGTATCTAAACACATGATTTTTCACCTTCTAATACAACTTACTAGGCCTAACCATCACTTGACTAAGATGGTTAACTGCATAGCACATATATGGTCATGTGTTCTCCAAGTACATGAGTGAACCCACAAGCTGCCTGTAAATAGTAGCTTCTACTACTTCCCTTGAAGTAGCATCCTCCTTCCTCCAGTTACCTGCTAGAGGAGTCCCCATGTGTTTGTTGTTATCCATGCAAAATCCCTTGAGTATCTCGCTCGCATACTTTCCCTCAAACACAAACAACTCCCCATCTCCCTGACATACCACCATGCCAAGAATGTAATGCATGAGTCCCATGTCCTTCATCTCAAAGTCTCTTGCAATTTCCACCTTACAAGATTTGATTAGGTGATCATCACCTGTTAGTATGGGATCATGAACATAAAGTACAATGATCAACAGTTTACCTTCCACCATTATGTGGTACAAGTTCGCATCTGCTTCACTCTTCATGGAGCCCAATCCAGTGAAGTAGCTATTTTTCTTGTTGAACCAAGTATGGGGTGCTTGCTTCAGCCCATACAACACTCTCTTGATCTAGTACACATGCGACTCACAGTTGAAGGTTTCAAAACCTTCAGGATTCTCTATGTACACCTCTACCTGAATCATGCCATTAAGGAAGAATGTCTTCACATCCATCTTATGTATCTTCCAACCCAATATATCTTATGTGCTAATAGTGGCAATATAGATATGATTGACAATTACCTTTCAACAGGAGCAAAGGTTTCATCATATCCAATCCCCTCTACCTATGAAAAGCCACAGGCCACAAATATAGCTTTATGCTTCTCCACACTACCATCTGCAACTTTCTTTACCTTGTAAATCCAACGGGATCTCACCATTGAATTTTCCTATGGTCTCAAGATGAAATCCCAAACATCGTTACAAACTATGGAGTCATACTCCTTCACCATGGCATCAACCCAAACCAACTGCTACACTGCTTCCTTAAAGGAAGATGTCTCTATCACAACACATTCACCGATAAGAGCCATGTATCTAGTGTACCTCTCAGGTGACTGCCTCTACATATGCTGAGAAGTCGGTGCCCCCATATTCTCATGTGCAACATCCAAAAATATTTTATCCTCTTTGGTGCGCTTTCTTCACTCTTTGGGAGATTTTTCCTAAGTGGATGTCTCCACTCCCAGATCATTTTCATATGGCTGCTCGATATCAATTTGAGGCTCCTCAAACGTAGGATCTAAAATCTCCTCATCTGCATGTTGCTCAAGCTCCCTCTCAAGGGAAAATTGCATGGCCTTCTCCTCATAGAATCTGACATTCCTGCGAACCATTGTCATCTTGTTGGTTGGCAAGTACACCTCATAGTTGTGAGGTGTATTAATGTGCCCCACAAATATCCCCAACTTTATTGTCATCTCAAGATTCTTCTCTACATATTTAGTCACAAGGAAATATACCGCTTACCTAGAAATCATGAAGTGACCAACATTTGGCCCCTTACTACAATAAGCCTCCTTTTCTGTCTTCATCTCAAGTATCCGATGTGGTCTATAGTTCTGAACATAAACCGTTGTGTTGCATGCCTCAGCCCACAAGTGTAGTGGTAGGTCCTGATCACGCAACATCTCCCTCACTACCCTACTATGCTTCTATTCATCCTCTCATCCACCCCATTCTGCTAAGGGTTATGCAGTGCTGCCAACTCACGTTTAATCCCTTCCACTGCACAAAAATTATTACACTTGTTTGAGATATACTCACTACCATTATCACTCCATAGATATTTAACCTTCTTGCCAGACTCTTTCTCCACCAATGCCTTAAACTCACAAACAATTATGAAATTTTGATCCTTTTTCTGCATGAAAAATATCCATCATTTACGAGAATAGTCATCAACAAATATAACATAATACCAATGTTTGGTCATGGATGTTGTCGAGAATGCTCCACACACATCTCAATGGAATTTCTCTAGAATAGCCTCTATTTATCTATCTCTGTAATGAAAGGAAGACTTGGTGTATTTTCCTAAAGTACACCCCTTGCATGTATCAACTTGCTCAAGCATATCTTTGAGAAGACTGGTAGAGATCTGCTGCAATATCTTCAAAGCCCCATGTTGCAAGTGGCCCAATCGCCTGTGCCACAACTTTCCAACGTCTCGTCTCTACACCCTTTCATCATTAGTATTCAGAGCAACACACTCCTCTACCTTGAGCTTATAGATATTCTTCAGCCAAATCCCTATCTTCTTTACTTGACCCATGCCTATGTGTTGAAGGAACGCCATTCCTTTCGAGAAGATCACATCATAACCTCTATCCTCAAGCATGGAAATAGATACCAATTTCTTCTCCAGTCTAGGGACATACATAACATTATTCAAACTGAGTGGAACCCCATGCTCCCTCTGAAAAGTAATCGTGCCCAATTCAGTAACACTATACTTCTCATTGTCACCCATCTCGATATGCATCTGGAGATCTTTCTCCTCCAATTCACTAAATAACTCTTTATCGTCAGTCATGTGGAATGAAGCTCCATTGTCTAAGTACCATACACTTCCCATCATTGATGACACCATTCATGCAATGAGGGAGAAGTCTAATTTGAATCAAGAGGCCAAAGCTTCACCCGCTGCTCCTCCTAAGGACTTATTCTTAGACATCTTGAGTGAACAATTTGTAGCAAAATGGCACAGATCATGACAATGAAAGAACTTAACTCTCATCATGTCTTTCTTCTTACCTCCATGATAAGAATCCAATTTGGAATGGGAAGTTTTCCATTTCCCCTTCTTCACCTTAATCACTAATGCATAGTTCTCTTCATCATCAGTGTTTGATGAAGAGTCATGCTTGGTGTTCCTCTTGATCTCCTCCTGCATGAAATCCAACCACAGTTGTTCCCAATGCATCAGCTTCTATCGACCATTGACTACATCCTGATAACTATGCCAACTCTTTAGGAGTCCTAGAAGATAAAGACTCAACATATCATCCTTGGTAACCATGATTCCAACACTTCTAAGTTCATCACGACACTCAGTGAACTTGGTCAACTATTTTGTAATTCTCTCACCTTTCTCCATTTTTATTTTCGAAGTTTGTCCTTTAGTGCCAATTTCCTTTGGTCATTACTTTTATAATACAATTCTATCAATGCTTTCCACATAGTATACAAAGTTTCCTTGCCAAGAAGACTCAAGAACATGTGGTCTCAAACTCCCTTTAGGATTATCCACTTCTCTTTTGCCACACACTTCTTCCATTCAACCAAATTCTGTGAATTCGATGTTGTTGGTTTAGGAATTTATTGATCAACAAATTCCTTCAAGCCATTATCCTCTAGCAGAACCTCCATTTTTTCCCTCCAGGCTATAAAATTCGAGCTATCTTCCAAGGCATACTCGAGTCACAAATTGTAGAATGCTATCTGCCGATCCTAAAGTATGTATTTCAAATTCGAATTTCACCTATAACCCAAAACTTAAAACTGTGAAATATACTCTAGTATATTTTTCTCAACTCTGATACCATGTAGAAAATCCTATAGATTCCCAAGCTCATGCAATGCACTAAAGCACGGACAAGAATCTACTACTTTCAACCAACTGAAGTTAATAGATCAATGAAAATAATATCAACAAGAAGAAGATAAATCAATGGCACATAATACAAGATGTATCTGGGGAACATCACTCCTCAAAACCCCACTATTTGTATTGCATATATCAGAAATATGAGTGAATATACAAATCTTGTTCTCACTATAACAATTCTGCATAAGTATGCTAAACTTTGTCAGCTCACAAGATAGCTCTTGGCCAACACTTATCCAATTTTGCAGCTCTCCAAGCCCCTAATCTCTTGCGTAATTCCTAGGATGAATAGCCCGTATTAAAAGGGAAATCATGCTTCCAATACTATGCAATCTAAACATAGGATCAATCTTCGATGCATGCATGATGTCTACACTCCAATAAATAATACAATTGATACTACATTGCCCCTGCACTCTAGTCTGAACTGGGTTTTTCTCTAAACTGACACATGTGGGTTTCTAATGAGGGAATATTTAGTTAACTAGAGTGACACTGGTGGATACACTTGTTCATTGACTAATAGTTAACTCGCTATTAGTTCCACAAACAGTTTGGAACTAATTTAACCGAAGTTAACTTAGTAAACTGAGTAATCTAATTTCCAACTCAATTTAAACTCATACTGGACCCCTAAAATTTAGGGAGAACATATACCTGACTTTATAAAGACTTCCAACTCGAAATTCCTTCGCTAATTAAGTTAATTAAAATCAATTAACTATTTGTAGTTTTCTATGAGAATAGAATTCGATTTTAATTCTCAGTTTAATTCAAGGACAAATTATAATGGAATTTTTTGTTCCCATTTCTCAACAAAGGAGATGTTAATTGGTTAACAGTGCTGGACCTACCAACATGTCAAGTGGATCTCCCTGGTAAGAAGTCCCAATTAGACCTCAGAACATTTGGTGTAGGAGTCTTAGCAGTGGGTCGTAAGGTAATGCCTTGACCATGATGTTGCACAGAGGCAAGTAGGATAACTCTGTCAGTAGCAAGGTTGTGACTGATGTAGTGAGTCAAGGAAGGTGTATGAGAGGTTGAACACTCCAAAGGGGGAAGGATGTGAAGGTGAGTTCCAGGTTGAAAGGGATCAGTCCCAAATTGGCTAGGAGCACACAACAAAAAAGGACATGCACAACTTGCGGTGGAGCAGTCCACTTGGATAAGTTAGTCACATCATACAAGGTAAGATAAAATACACAACACTCATGGATTAGTCCAAGATGAGTGTGCCCGTTGCTATAGAAAGGTTCAAGTGAAAGGTCTGTCCGATGTTCGTCAGAGCAATCAACATGGACGGTGACAACATTAACAACATGTGCAACACATTAACAATAATATTCATATAATTGCATACAAATTAGTTCGTATGCAAGTACGTAAGTTAAAAAACTTATATCATTAAGGCAACCAAAGCAGTCCAACTACAATAACAATGTATGCATGAAAATGTGCAGGCTCTTATTATATATGGAAGTGTAAGTCACAATCATACAATACATCCATGTAAATCTACTAGCCCCAACAGTGGAATGCTACATCCACATTGTCCTGCTCCTCCAAACAGATGTACTAGCTTTGTGTAGTGGAGAAGTCAAGGCACATTACAATACTATCCAAGCCTTCTTCAAGATAGTCTTAGTAGAAGCTTGGCTAACCAAAATTGCATGCAATGAGTTATGAGGGGCTATTTATAACAAAGGGTGGGGTGAGCCTTGACATTCCCCTTTGTGACCGTTAAACTACCCTCATGACTCTTCACCTATTTTATGACTGTTACATCCACTCTTGACACTTGACTTACACTTGACATGACTCAACATTACAATGCACATGTACCCATGTGAACAATGGCTTAGACAAGTCAAACTTGACATCATTTGAACTCAGACAACCATAGAACTCCAACTGCTCGACATCCTGATGTTGATCAACAGTGACATATTGATGCCAAGATTGGTAGTCCTTGATAGTGACCCTGTGTTCTGATGTGACATCCGTCTGAAACTTGAACCTTGCCTCCATAGCATCTAGGTACACTACTCGAGCTCCTCTATCCAACTCGTATGTCAGCTTGTGCATCATTGTCTTTAGTATGGCTAGACCAGCAATGTACTTCCACATGATGTCTACACTAATAGGAAAGTCTGGGCTAGTGGTGGTGTGCATCAAGTCATCAAAGTACAAGTCAAGATCATGTCTCACCTGCTTCTTTGTCTTCACCTGGATGAGAGTCCCAAGTGATGGGATCACATGAGTGTGCACTATAACATCCATGCTTTTGATTACTCCTACATGGGAAGCCTGTATGCTAGTGATGAGTTGCAGTAGGTCTTCATAGTTCTGAATCTGACTCTAGCTACATGCTTGTAGCTCGACTGCCTTGGCCTTCATAATATTTAGCAAGGGAAGTGGGGCTCCCTTGTACTTCATCTTCCATGCCTGCATGTTGTCAACAACAATATGTATGTTATTCGAGATGCATTCTATTCTCACACATCATTGTTGTCATTTGTGGAGATGAAAAAATGCTTAATGCACGGTACCAAGCTTGCAGTACAATGCTTGCATAACTGTGTCCAAGGACAATACTTCATCTAGTATTGCCTTATTTAGTTCATCTCGGGTGGACATTGTCACCAAATCTCCTCCCTACTTGGCCACTTGTATTTCCTTCGCCATTCGCTAATTCTCAGCTATGAGAAAACGAACACTTGAGCTAGTGGCTTCGGAATACAATCTGGTTGCATCGGCCAAAGAAGCTAGATGCTTGTGCACATCAGTCATGATCACTTGCTATAAAAATTTCACAGGGGATGTTTGGTCCTCTGGAATCGGTACTATCTGAGAGTGGACAACTCTGTGATGAGATTCATTAAAGGAGATTTTATGCATCTCTACTTCTAGTTGACCACCAAGGATCTTAGTGCCTTCTTAGTCATTTGAGACTTGCTCTTCATTAGGATGTAATGAAGTAGGTGATTCGACATCTTTGTGATGAGGCATGAGGTCCGTATCATGTTCCAACTCTTGTTGCTCCATGTCTACATCCACCTGTTCAAGCGCATGTTCTATCTCATGAGCAAAGTCTTGCCTCTAAAATGGTTCACCCTGTTCATGTGATTCCAGTTGTTCAAATGAATAAACTACTTGTATAGGCGTTGCTTCATCTATCTGCATGTGATGCACCCCCTTCGGAATTTGCTACTGCTATTGTTGTGCTTCCTTCTCCTGTTGGCCCAGCTCTTGTTCTTTCTGGAGTTTCTCCTTGAGCTCATGCAACTCCTTCTCTGCTTCTTCCATTCTCTTCTTATCCCTTTTCCTTTGCACGATTTTCTTGTCATGCTACTTCCTCTTCACTTGAATAGTCATAACTTCTTGTTCTACAAGTGGATCTGCTCAAAAATTGCAGCTTTTCTCCTCCTCCATGCGGTCGACAATCTTCTTCTTCCCTTTGTTGCGCACAAGTATGCTTGGCTCTACTAGTGCTGTTACTGTTGCTACTTTTGGTGCTCTTTGTGATGCTGCTTCATGCTACTTTGCTAACCACTCTATGGTGAAGCTGACCTATTCATTGTGTTTGGAGGAATTATATCAATATCTCCATGCATCCTCCTCGATCCAATGACATGCGCCATGGATCTAGTTGAACTGAACTCTCGGGCAATGATCCTTCACAATGCAATGTGGGTCATATAAGGTTGAAGCTTCGGTGGTTGAAAGGATACTTCCTCATCTGTTCTGCTTTGAAATCCACTTACTTGATACTTCAGATCTCATATAACTCAGTCCGTAACCGAAGAGTGGGCCAAGGTGCTTTCTTCTTCTGTTGTAGTCTAGCTATCAATCTTGTTGAGATGTGGTATGCTACTTCCTACATGACAAGCACGTCCAAGGAGAAATTTGGCAGAACATGCAGAGACTTCCCCACACTAAACACTCGAATGAATGTGCCAGACGGTGAGGCATACCAATCTGCAATACCTAACAATGCCTTCATCACTTCCTCTGACATGTAGGGTGGATCTTGTTCGAATATCAACCTATACATTAGGGTGAAAAAATGGTTGGACAACACTATGATCACTCCTCTGAAGCTCCATTCGAGCAAAATCTTGAAATACTTGTTCAGAAGAGTCTTCACCAATGACCATGCCCACTCTAAGCCCTGGAACTCATGTCAGGCACAGATTGCATCTAGAATGTAAGTGGACATATAAATATATGCATGCATACCATCGGGTGACTGTCGAGCCTTCATGACTTCTTCCTTCAGCTGGTTAGCCAGTATGCCAGACCAGTTGCATGGTCTTCCTTCTCTATCCAGTTGGTCTAGCGCGATCGCCCAACTTTGAGGGAAGGTTTCAGGGCTTGCTTGACCACTATGTCGACAACCAAATATGACCAAGTATTGGTATGCCTTCCTCAATATCTTTGTCTTGTAGATCTGGTTGGGTATCATCCTGAAGCGAGCTGGCTCCTTTACCCAATCCTTCAAAATGTCTTTGGAGTGAGATCTATTATTGGGAAAGCTGAATGGAGGAGTCATGATAGTCATGGGCATGGTCAGCGGGTACATCTCATCATAATCTCATGCCCAAAAGGTTGCAAGCTTCGCCCCACTAACACTGCTCAAGGTCATCATCTCGGGGTCAGTGTGAGAAACGATCTAGTGAATCATGTCCGCACATGGGAACACGGTGTATCTACATGCAATCCAATACAAACTGAACTTTTGAATGTTCATGTACACCTAACGGTCTTCAATGTCTTCCCCAAAAGTTCCTGTGAATGCTTCATTAACCTCTTGCCACTTTAGTTTGATGTCCTTGTCTAGATAAAACTTCGTATCTTCGTAGATCGCAGACTAGAGGACACCTACTCAATTGTTGCTCCAATTGCAATACCATTAGTGTCCTAGATCCTATTCTCTTGGAAGCCATTGAGATAGATGACTAAATTATATATCTAGAAACAAGAAAGATGCATGGCAAGTGTTATAGACATTTTTGTGCCTCGCGTCAAGGAGCAGGGAATGTCGATAATTACAGGGATCCTCAGTCCCTAAACATGTTGTTCTTACCCCTAAAAGAACAAGGTCATCAATCAACAGCACTTCCAATCAGTTCTCCACCTGAAAACACTTCAGAACAGGCTTATTTTGGATCATGTCAGCTGCTTAACTGAGCTTCTGCGCTGTATTGCAACTGTCCCACTCTGTACCTGCGCTGGAAGTCAAAAACAATGAAGGCTACCTGCGCTAGGCGAGATTGGCCAAGTGGCACAGTCATCCTGCAAGGTGTCAGTTGCCCAGGAAGCTTCCAAACTGACACTTGGGTCATGAGATTCGCCCTGTGATGAGTAAGAGGTACTTGATCACCATGTGTAAGCAAGGATCTCCAAGTGGACACAGGAACTGAAGATTAACTGAAGATGGAGAGGACACTAGTCAGCTATATGCCAGCCTCCAGCTGACTCATCCTTTCCCCTTCCCTCCTATATATAGAGCTCTTCTATGAGGTCTAGGGAGGCTGGAATTTTGTATAAGCAAGGAGGTGCTGTTGGTATACTGCCAGGATTATTGGGTGATTGTTTTACTAGAGGTGAAGAAGAGAGTTCTTGCTGCCGAGGAGGTGCTGCTGGATTGGGGCCAACATCATTGGTTGTAACTTCCTCTGGAACCCTGTTACTTTCTATCAATAAAGTTTGCATGTTCTTCTATATACTTGTTTTACATAGATGCTTTTGTGTTTACATGTATATTTGATGTAACCTAATCCATGCTTCAATTATGATTGCTTGTATCTCGTAGTTTGCTCCCTTTTTGTTGTGCAGATTCTGTGTGTAGCTGGATCTGCTTGGAGAGTAAAGAGCTGGGAACGGGATACAAAGTGAGAAAGACAAGGATCGACTAAGCGCAAGACACCAGGTTGGTTGATCCTCTTTCTATTCTCTCTGTGCTTTCATAAAGATGAACATGAAAACTTTGTCATTTAGTTGTTGCTAAAGTCTGTCACCTTTAGAAAGGGTTAGTGTCATCCGCATCGGATACTTTTCCCCACAACAAACTGGCGACTCCGCTGGGGAGATCCTAGTATCTTGTTGTTGTAGTATTTTTCTATTCATTTCTTGAAGAAAGGAGTACCGAATCGAAAAGCTTTTGACTCTATCAAAAGCGAAGTAGAGGGTTTTGCTACTCTTGCTCCTTTGCTGAGCAAATTCAAGATTTAAAGAGCTAATATACAGATGAATCCTTACTCTTAGTGATAGATCTTTATCCTCTTGATCATCCCTTAGCCTGTACTTAACCCATAGCATTTTATTTCAGTCAAAACAGTACATTTTTGAGCTTTTTATGACCCGGAATTCTTAGCAGACGTAACTCTCGTAAGTCAGTGCAGGCTGTCCACTGGCAGTCTGCATTACAGCGCAGGTAGTCCCTTCGGGAACTGCGCTGAGAGTGAAACTGGTGAACTAGTGCCTGCGCTGGTCCAGTTGGCCTTAGTCTAGCTCAGCTCTTCCTTTGTGTCTTGGCCCTGTTTGCACTTGTTTTTGGCTGATTGCTTGCTGGTTATTGTATTTGCTGTAGACCTCATCTCCTTGACATTATTCCGCCTCAGTTGTGTGATGAAATTGTAAACGTTCTTTCAGTATTTCTTGTTTCAGTTACAATTTCCCATTGTGAAAAGCGAACTTAGTAGCTGTGGTCTCTTAGATTGCGATCTTATGAGTTAGTGTTATTGTTGTTCATAGCTGTTTGTTAAAAGTGGGCCGACAGGAAGTCTGAGTACTGCGTAAGACCCCTTAAAATAACGAGAAGACAAGTATCGTTAGCATTAGATTAGCAAGATGACAAATAAGTAAGAACACCCAGAGAAAAACAAAAGTAGGGGAGAGGAGGGGCAGCCTCGAAATTCTATCCTATACCTGGGGGCATGCAAACTTTTGGAATGCAAGCAAGGGACGACTATTGATTTTTTTTAAATTTTTAGGTCCTCCCTTTAAACCTGTAGGTCTAACCCGTTAAACTCGTAGGATTAGCCGTTTCCAACCTTGCATGAAGAAATCCTGTGGGGCAAAAGTAAAATTTGCCAAAAAATGGAGCATAGCTGTGGCAAGGCCCAAGCTCTATAAAAAATGGATCCTTAGAGGAGGCGTTCTTCTTATGACTGGTATATCGAGCAGTTTTAGCATATAGTTCATGCTCGTTAAAAAATAAACGCGAAATTCGAGCAGTTTTATGACTGAATTTATGCTCGTTAAAAAAATAGAAAAGTGTGAGCAAAAGTTTCCCCCAGAGTTCAAGCTCATGGAAAAAATGAACCGGTAAATAACCTTTTGAGATCGTAAATTCATCAGCCATAAGAACCTTGATCGTGTTTTCATCCATCACCTCCACTGTTCATTTGGCCGATCATTCACTTCCATTTGTGTGTTTACCTCTTTTGAGAAACAGCTGCGAAGAGTGATTTCACCTAGCCATCCTGGTGACACTGCCGAGATTGGAAATTCCAACCTGTACCTGGAATCTGTAGCTATCCCTGTTTATCACTCGTTCCTCAAAAGACGAGTCTTCTTTCAGCTCTTTTCACTGACTCGTAAAATATGAAAAGTTTGCCGAGTTTTGGCCTTCCAGCTCGTTAAATAACCGGAACGCTATCCCTCCTCTAAATTTTAATCTTTTTGGACCTGAGGGATTATTGCACAAAAGGATCGAGCGCTTGTCTTGTTCGGCTCGTTAAAAGTACCGAACAGCCATCCCTTCTGTATTGTTTTATACTTTTTCGGACTTAAGGGATTTGCTGACGAAAAAGGAATTATGGAGTTGACTTTCTGTACCTTTTTAGACTCTCTAAAAATGAAAAGGACCGAGTTTTCCTTGTCGTTAGACTCGTTAAAATGATTAAATAGCGACAAACTTGTCTTTAGACGAGAACGAGTTTCCCTATCGCTAGGCTCGTTAAATCTTAGCGATAGGCTTGCCCGAAGGGCAGGTTATAGAACAAGCATATGTTATCCTCCTCAAGCTTGACAAAAATAAAGAGGTACTGGTCAGAAATGACTGGGGAAAAATTGGGAGAACATCAAAGTTTAGAGGTAGCAAGTCACTCTTGAACATGACACTTTTCTTCCGTATCACATCGGGTTGGGTTGTCTCATTCACCGGTTTCATCACCATGGTCCTCGCCACACCATCCAGTCGGGGTAATGCTACCGATCCATCACATCAGTGTCGTTATATGTTCAAGAGGGGTCATTCAGAAAGTGTCAACCGTGTCCCATCCACTACCATACATTTTCCTTCATCCATTTCATGATCGCCACCCTGAATCATATGTCACAGTTTGTTTCACCTCCACTAAATCATTAGCTCCGTTCCGTGTCATTGATGTGGGATTCATCAAGGCCCTCCTTTGACGGATCACTTCTTGTCGACTTCAGCTCATTATCCAAGAAGTCGATCTAGGAACACCCCCATCAGTACTTTGAAGCTTGCATGCCTCAATGGCAAGTTTCTCACTTCCGGCGACAGGTATACATCAATGACCTTCGACCAGAAGATTTTGCGTGGCGTTCGACGCCAAGTCCTTTATTCACGCCACGTGAATTGTACTGCCGTACCTTGAGGGTCATCGTCATTATTGGTGATTCCTCTCGCGCTTGTTAACGGTTTTCATTATTGACCGGTAATCAAGCGATGTCTTTCCATGTTCGACTTCAGCGTAATTCTCACATGGATCGACTTGTACTTAGAGTGAAGATCGAACGAGTTTGAAGACCCCGGATCTAGTTTCATCCATCCGGGCTGCGATATATATTCAGGAAATATAAAAGCATTTGCCATGTACATCATTGCAGCAGATGATCATCCTCCTCAAAGGATGATAATTTTAGCGGAAGATTATCAGTCTGTCTTCAGACGATCGTCTGTCATATGTACCAAAATGTATTTATAGAAAGTTGAGCATGGGAATACCCGCCTCAGCTAGATCATGAGAATAATGATGAATGAAAGATAATGTATTGTATTGTATTGTATTACAGGGCACTCTCCTCAGCACTGGAACGAACTTCGGACCCTCTAGCTAAAGCATTTCACCCGATTAACGGCCTCATACTTTAGGGGGCAAGTGTTATAGACATTTTTGTGCCTCGCGTCAAGGAGCAGGGAATGTCGATAATTACAGGGATCCTCAGTCCCTAAACATGTTGTTCTTACCCCTAAAAGAACAAGGTCATCAATCAACAACACTTCCAATCAGTTCTCCACCTGAAAACACTTCAGAACAGGCTTATTTTGGATCATGTCAGCTGCTTAACTGAGCTTCTGCGCTGTATTGCAACTGTCCCACTCTGTACCTGCGCTGGAAGTCAAAAACAATGAAGGCTACCTGCGCTGGGCGAGATTGGCCAAGTGGCACAGTCATCCTGCAAGGTGTCAGTTGCCCAGGAAGCTTCCAAACTGACACTTGGGTCATGAGATTCGCCCTGTGATGAGTAAGAGGTACTTGATCACCATGTGTAAGCAAGGATCTCCAAGTGGACACATGAACTGAAGATTAACTGAAGATGGAGAGGACACTAGTCAGCTATATGCCAGCCTCCAGCTAACTCATCCTTTCCTCTTCCCTCCTATATATAGAGCTCTTCTATGAGGTCTAGGGAGGCTGGAATTTTGTATAAGCAAGGAGGTGCTGTTGGTATACTGCCAGGATTATTGGGTGATTGTTTTACTAGAGGTGAAGAAGAGAGTTCTTGCTGCCGAGGAGGTGCTGTTGGATTGGGGCCAACATCATTGGTTGTAACTTCCTCTGGAACCCTGTTACTTTCTATCAATAAAGTTTGCATGTTCTTCTATATACTTGTTTTACATAGATGCTTTTGTGTTTACATGTATATTTGATGTAACCTAATCCATGCTTCAATTATGATTGCTTGTATCTCGTAGTTTGCTCCCTTTTTGTTGTGCAGATTCTGTGTGTAGCTGGATCTGCTTGGAGAGTAAAGAGCTGGGAACGGGATACAAAGTGAGAAGGACAAGGATCGACTAAGCGCAAGACACCAGGTTGGTTGATCCTCTTTCTATTCTCTCTGTGTTTTCATAAAGATGAACATGAAAACTTTGTCATTCAGTTGTTGCTAAAGTCTGTCACCTTTAGAAAGGGTTAGTGTCATCCGCATCGGATACTTTTCCCCACAACAACAAGGAATATGTTAGTGTAAAAAAAGCAAATCCGGGGAAGGACACAACACATACCTCGGGAACTAATGAGCAAGATTGTGCAAATTTCACTCGGAGGCTGGGTGACTAGCTACCAAAACTATGCAAAAGGTTGTATGGGCTATCTAGGAGGTAGGACTGGCTATTGGATCTACGAAATGCGCAATCCATTTTGGTAGCTTGCTACTGGGATTGTGCAATGCGCAATTCTAGCTACAAAGGACTGCTGGCCCATGGTCATATTTGTGCAATTTCTTGGGCCAAGCAGCCATTGTCATCTATAAATGTGAAAAATAGTCATGGAGGCTAGTGTTGATCAAGAATGTGCAAATCTAGAGAGGAAGGTGAGCCTTCCTTCCCTAGATTGCGTAATGAATCCTTAGTGAAGGCAAAGCCTAGGGTAAGGTTGGCCTGACTCGCCGATGGGAAACTGAAAGCATGTAAGACAATGAAATGCATGCTGACACTAAGTGATAGCAGAAGTGATTAATAATGTATGCAAAACATGAATTAAAGATTTAGCAAACATATCAACATGCATGTGGGTGAGGCAGTTTGTTGGTTCGGCGAATGTCCGTGAAAAATGGTTTCATGCATTTGACAATAGTGAGATAATAGCAGAAACTGAAACAGATCTAGGAGAAGCTAGAATATATGTAAAACATAGAAGGTATTCAAAGAAATCAAGAAAAAGTCACTCACAAACAAATACACAGAAAGCGACAAAAATGTTGAAAAAGACAAGTTGAGGCCACTTACCCATGAATAGCTAAGCTAGATGTGTCGAAGAGGCCTAGATGTGACGTTGGATGTCAGAGATAAAATATTGGTGTGAATGAATGAGATTTGATGCTTCGAATAAATAAGTTTGGTCTCATGATGCGCATGCCACAAATCTAGTAAAAAGTGACACTTGGAGGGAAACTTCTAAAACAACTTTCCATGTAACCCCTAGCTGCTAAAAGTAGCTCCCTGAATCATGCAATTCCTTTAGCATTCTTTCTTTTCTATTCCAGGAAGATCAAGTCATGCATGTATGCAAGTCAATTTTCCTTGGTCCTAAGTGGAACTGTTCAACTAGACTATTGATGCATGCCAGTGCTCAGCTGCTTGGGAAAAATGTGCATACCTGGCTGTGAGTTGGGCTCACTGCCCAGGAGGTTTGCACAATTTCTTGGTAGAGTATCTGACTGTTGCCTAGATTTGCACAAATCCTATGTTGGATAGCCTACTACTAGAAAAATTTGTGCAAATCCTGCTAGGAGGGTTGGCTTGCAGGATTGCGTAATACTACAGCCCAGCAGGGTGTCAGAGAGGATTGAACAATTCCTAGAGGGAAGGTTGATTGCCCTCCAGAAATGTGCAGTTTTCAAAGGGAAGTTGTTCAGTTTGCAACTGGACCAAGTTTTGGTGAACAACGTATGAGGAGAATAGATAGATTGTGCTTAACAAGCTTCCTTTGTGCATGAAAAACACTAAAGCTTGAGTAATTGACGAAGCAAGACAAAGTGTTGTGTAAGGTTTGTAGGGAGGCTCCAAAACAAGCTAAGGCAAAATTTTGGAGGGTGGTTGTAGCCGCTACAACACTTGGCGACACAGTGGTAGCACTCTAGCTGTATAAATGGACCTTGTTTGTGAAAAGCAAGTCTAACACCTCCAGAAGTATTGTTCAACTCTCAGCTCATCTTGGCTTCACACTAGCTTGATTATAAGATGTAGCATCCACCAGACTCTTGGTTGATTGACAAAAATTCCAAGCTAAGACAACACAGTTGTTTCGATTGGGGTTGAGGAGTATATAGGTGCACAAGCATTATAGTTGTCAGTGTCTTAGTTTCATCTCTGGTGTTGCTCCACTGCGAGCAGGCCCAGACTGTACCCTAGTGGAGTCACATAGGAACACAAACATGGCTCCGCTACTAGCGAGACTGGTCAGTACCCCGGTGGAGTTACTTGCATCGCATCCCTACGCATGTAGCCTTTATCTTCTTTCGCCTTATTCATTTTTCATTATTTTCATTTCCACTATGCATAAGACTTATTCATTTCAGAGGCGGAAGAGGGATCCTAACTTATTGAGAGCAGAAGAGGTTGTTCCAGCAGAGAAGTAGTTTATAATATCTTTGACGTGCCTGTTAAGATATTCCCCCTCACCTTGCTCTACTTGACTGGGTTGACAAGGGTTAACCCAAAAACAACCTACTAGAGAGGGTGACACTAGTTAGCGCACAAGCGTTTTGTTTTCACCAAGGTTCACTTGAAACAATACATATTTTCCTTCAACTTATCATGGACTAATAGTAACAAGCTCATCATATAGAGGCAAGATGACAGATAACCAAGTAGTGATAATTGTACAAGCCCTCTTGTACTTTACCCAACTTGCTTCAAGATTCATACATGGTTTCATGCAAGACTAACCTATGAATGAAGCAAATGAGCTAACAAACATCAAAGTAAAGTAAAATTAGAAGTGAAAGTGAAAGCAAAGAAAGTAAGAAAGCAAAGCATATAAGCAAACAAGCATCCAAGAAAACAACTGAAAGAAAACACTAGTCCTACTCCTACACTGATGGTGCATAAGCCTAATCATGTGAATTGATATTTCCAATGCAACCACCTGTGCATTGGTAGACCCATGTTGGTGAAGGCTTGGTCCGTGAGCAACCCAGTGGTGCGAACCAGCAAGCAAGAAAGATATAACAATTAAGACAACCACACTTAGTGTTTCAAAGTGCCCACGGGACATGAATGAGTTCATGTCCATGACGAGTAGTCCGTGGACTTATCGTGGTGCTATGTGACACTACATTCAAATTTTAAGAATAAGCACCCTCTTGAATGTAACATGCAAGCAAGTGAAAGAAACAAAGATAACGTGCATCCTACATGAGTGCTTGCGATGTAAGACTCCTCCAATGCATGAGGAATGGGATTGTGTATTTCGAGTGGATGAAGTGTGATCTATGTGTGAGATGGATCTTCAATGCATACAGATGAGTGATGAGGAGCCTTAGGTGATTGAACAATTTCATGATCAGAAGTGAGACTAACCCTAAGAGAGCAAGTGGCTGACATAACCATTAGCTCGGGCTGAAGTGCCTCGATAGTCTTGGTTTTCTCAACTTCATCACTAGGTAGATCATCATACACCGGTGGCTTCGAAATATCAACTACGATAGATTCATGATTGTGATAAAAAATGGAAGCAAATGCATCACAACTACCACAATTAGAAAACTCAATGAATTCTTTGATGTCTTCATGATCAAATGAATCGAAGAGAGGGGTAGATGAAAAGTGAAAAAACTCATCCTCTATGTTTCTGGAAAAGACAGATGAAGGATGAAGTGGATTTTCAATGAGCAAATTATCCTCTCTATTGTCAAATGATGGAGTAACAGATAGTGAGTCTTGTCAGTGATCAACAATGGGTGCATTCGTGGATGAAGATACACATGCAAAATCACGGATGACAGGTTCACCAAAGAGGTTAGGAAATAACGGAGGTAGCTCGGACGTAAGGGATTCATCCTTCGCTGAGAGTTGATGTTGAAGCTCCCACTCATACTCTTCATGAATGACAATGCATGTTGGTTGTGCAACACAACCTCCGTTAGTGGGTTGTTCCTCGTTCACAACAAGTGAAGAGTCCGAAATGGACGAACACGAGAGAACATCATCTGGAGGAACACCTAAGTGAAAAGATGGAGGTCGAAGAAAAGAATGCATATGAGAACTAGAAGGACTCACAACCAAATCTCCCTGAAAATTGAGTTGATTGATGTTGGGAGAGTGTGAAGAATGAACAGGTGTGTGAACATGATCCTCAACATCATTGGGCAATGGTGGAGCTGTTGAACGAGAGGGAAGTAGACAGTCAGTTGAGAGAGTTCCTACTCCCACAGGAGATTGCATAGTTCCATCAATGAAGAATGTTGAAAGAGACTTGATATCAAGCTTCCTCTTGGGATGGGCAAATTTCTTAAGGAAATACTCGAACTGGTCCCAAAGATAAGAAAACTTCATCTGGCATCTCAGAGCTTGAAACTGCAAGTCATGGAAGCGCTTCCAAAAAACAATAATAGATTCATTCAGAGCCCTCTGTTGATGTAACATTTTCCAGTCAAGATGGTCTCGATCAAAATGATAGAATGTGTCGTCAATAATATCACATAAGTGCTGAAATGAGTGCATGGTGTTAGCCGATAGGCTGAGAACCCAACGAAATGGTGATTCACGAAGTGTGTATGCAAGTAGCAAACTGCCCGTTCGTTAGAAAACTCATCTTCCTCATGAATCATGGAAAAAAAGTTATGTAAGTGCTAGGGCCAGGCCACTTCACCTACACCATGATACATGTGAGTGGACAAGAGACTGAACAACTTCCCCGATATGGAGACGTATTCACGATTCAAAAAACACCTTGGGGGAAGAAGAGTGCAAGACTCCATGAAAGATATACAAAGGTTCAAAACTAGATGAGAGGACACTGCTTGTCATTAGGTCCTCCTTCTAGCACCAGAAATGTTGACAGTGCTACACCCACCAGCATGTCAAGGGGATCTGCCTGGTAAGATGTCCCAATTAGACCTTAGACAGTTTGGTCTAGGAGTCCTAGCAATGGGTCATAAGGTAATGCCTTGACTGCAATGTCACATAGAAGAAAGTAGGACAACTTTGTCAGCAGAAAGGGTGTGAATGATGCAGTGAGTCAATGAAGGTGTATGAGAGGTTCCAACACTTTGAAGGGGGAAGGGCGTGAAGGTCAGTTCTAGGTTGAAAGGGGTCAATCCTAACTCAGCTAGGAACACACAACACAGAGGGACACGCACATCTTCCGATGGAGCAGTCCACTTGGATGCGGCAGTCACAGATTAAAAGGTAAGATAACATGCACAACACTCACTAATCAGTCTGAGACGAGTGTGATGGTTGTTATAGAAAGGTTCAAGTGAAAGGTTTGTTTGATGTCCGACAGAGAAGTCGACACAGATGGTGACAACATTAACAACATATGCAACACATTAACAACAAGATTCATATAATTGCATGCAAATCAGTTCATATGCAAGTACATAAGTTAAACAACATATATCATTAAGGCAACCAGAGCAGTCCAACTACAATAACAACATATGCATGAAAATGTGCTAGATCCTATTATATAAAGAAGCGTAAGTCACAATCATACAATACAGCCATGTAAACCTGCTAGCTCCAATAGTGGAACGTTACAACAACATCTCCCTGCTCCTCCAAAGAGATGTACTATCTCTGTGTAGTGGAGAAGCCAAGGCGTGTTACAATACTATCCAAGCCTTCTTCAAGATAGTCTTAGTAGAATCTTGGCTTACCAAAAACCCTTACAATGAGTTATGAGGGACTATTCATAGAAAAGGGTGGGGTGACCCTTGAGATTCCCCTTTGCGACCATTCAACTACCCTCATGAATCTTCGACTACTCGATGACTGTTACATCCACTCTTGACACTTGAGTTACACTTGACATGACTCAACATTACAATGCACATGTACCCATGTGAACAATGAGTTGGAGAAGCCGAGCTAGACATCATTCAGACATAGACAACCATAGAATTCCAACTGCTCGACATCCTCATGTTGATCAACAGTGACATATTGATGCCAAGATTGGTAGTCCTTGATAGTGTCCATATGTTCTAATGTGACATCCATTTGAAACGTAAAGCTTTACTTCATAACTTCTGGGCACACTACTCAGGCTCATCTATCCAACTCGTCTGTGAGAATGTGCATCATTTTCTTCTATGTGGCCAAACCAACAACATACTTGCAAATGATGTCTTCACTGATAGGCAAGCCTGGGTTGATGGTAGTGCGAATCAACTCAGCGAAGTACAAGCCAAGCTCCTGTCGGACCTACTTCTTTGTCTTCAGCTGGGTGAGAGTCCCAAGTGATGGGATCTCATGAGTGTGCACTATAACATCCATGCTTTTGAATACTTTGGCATGGGAAGCCTGTATGCTAGTGATGAGTTGCAGTAGGTCTTCATAGTTCAGGATCCGACTTTGAATACGTGCTTGCAACTCGACCACATTGGCCTTCATCATCTTTTCCAACTAAAGTGGGGCTCCCTTATACTTCATTATCCATGATTACATGTTATCAACAACAATATGTATGTTCTTCAAGATGCGTGCTCTTCTCGCACATTATTGCTGCCATCCGTGGAGATGAACAATTTCTTGATTTGCAATACTAAACTTGGACTAAAATGCTTGCATAACTATGTCCAAGGACACTACTTCATCTAGCATTACCTTCCTCAGTTCAGCACGAGTAGAAATTGTCACAAAGTCTCCTCCTTGCTTAGCCATGTGTAGTTCCTTCCCCATTCGATCATTCTAAGCTATGAGAAAATGAACACTTGAGCTAGTGGCTCCGGTATACACTTTAGTTGCATTGGCCAAAGTAGCTAGATGCTTGTGCACATCAGTCATGATCACTTTCTCTTCAAATTACATGGGGGATGCTTGGTCCTTTGGATTTGGTACTCTCTGAGACTACACAATCCTATGATGGTATTCGTCAAAGGAGATGTTGTACACCTCTACCTCCGGTTGACCACCAAGGATCTCAGTGCCTCCTTGGTCATTTGATACTTTCTCTTCATCAAGATTCCATGAAGTGGGTGAGTCGACTTGTTTGTAATGAGGCATGTGGTTGGTATCCTGTTCCAACTCCTGCTACTCCATTTCTGCATCCATCTGCTCAAGTGCCTATTCTATCTCATGAGCAAAGTCTTGCCCCTGTGATGGTTCACCGTATTCGCCTGATGCCATTTGTTCAAATGAATCAACTACTTGTACGGGTGTTGCTTTGTTTGTCTACATGTGATTCGCCCCTACTAAACCTATTGCTGCTATGCTTCCTTCTCCTGTTGGCGCAAATCTTGTTATTTCTAGAGTTTCTCCCTCATCTCATGTAACTCCTTGTCTACTTCTTCTATTCTCTTCTTATCCCTCTACCTTTGTGAGATTTCCTTATCACGTTGTTGCCTCTTCGCCTGAATAGCCATAGCTACTTGTTCTACAAGTGGATTTTCTCAAAACTTGCAGCTTTTCTCCTCCTCCATGCGGTCAAAAATCTTCCTCTTCCCTTTGTCACACATAGGTACGCTTAGCTCTACTGCCTCTGCTGTTGCGGCTATTGTTGCCGCTATTGGTGCACTTTGTGATTTTTCTTTTCTAACCACTCTATGGCGAAGTCAACCTATTCATTGGATCTAGAGGAATTATAGCAGTATCTCCTTGAGTCCTCCTCGACCCAATGACATGCCCCATGGATCTAGTTGAACTGAACTCTTGCGTAGTGATCCTTCACAATTAAATGTGGGTCATATAGGTTGAAGCTATGGAGGTCAAAAGGATACTTCCTCATTGGTTCTTCTTTGACATCCGCTTACTTGATATTATAGATCTCATATAACCCAATTCGTAATGGAAGAGTCTGCTAAAGTGCTTTCTTCTTCTGCTGTAGTCTAGCTATCAAGCCTGTCGAGATGTGGTACGCTAATTTCAACATGACAAGCACGTCCAAGGCAAAATTTAATAGAACATGCAGAGATGTCTTTGCACTGAACACTCGGATGAAAGTGCTGGACAGTGAGGCATACCAATCTGCAATGCCTAGAAATGCCTTCATCGCTTCCTCTGACATGCAGGTTGGATCTTGTTCGAATATCAACATGTACAATGGGGTGAAAAAATGGTCAGACAGCCGTATGATCACTCCTCTGAAGCTGCATTCAGACAACAACTTGAAATACGTGTTCACAATAGTCTCTGTGGGTGACCATGCCCACTCCAAGCCCTGGAACTCATGTCGGGCACAGGCTGCATCTAGAATGTAAGCGGACATATAAATCATTACATGCATACCATCGGGTGACTATCGAGCCTTTGTGACTTCTTCCTTCAACTTGTGAGCGAGTATGCCAAACTAGTTGCACGGTCTTCCTTCTCTAGCCAACTAGTCCGGCACGATCACCCAACTCCAAGAGAAGGTTTCAGTGCTTACTTGGCCACTCAGTTGACATGCGAATATGACCAAGTATTGGTATGCCTTACCCAATATCTTTGTCTTGTATATCTGGTTTGGTGTCATCCTAAAGTGAGATGACTCCTTTACCCAATCCTTGAAAATGTCTCTGGAGTGATCTCTACTATTGGGCAAGCTGAATGGAGGAGTCATTATAGTCATGGGCTTAGTCATATGATACATTTCACCATAATCTTGAGCCCAGAAGGTTGCAAGCTTCATCCCACCTACACTGCTCAAGGTCATCATCTCGGCGTAAGTGTGAGAAATAATCCAATGAATCATGTCCTTGCATGGGGACGTGGGGTATCTACATGCAATACAGTACAAGCCAGACTTGTGAATGTTCACATACACTGACGGTCTTTGAGGTCCTCCCAAAAATGCCTGTGAATGCTTCATTAACCTCTTGCCACTTCAGTTTGATGTCCTTGTCTAGATACAACTTCATATCTTCGTAGATCGGCACACTACAGGACACCTGCTCAACTACTGCTCCAGATGAAACACCATCAGTGTCGTGAGATCATGCTCCCTTAGAAGCCATTGAGACACATGAACACCTAAAATATCTAGAAAAAAGCAACATGCATGGTAAGGAATATGTCAGTGGAAACAAAGGAAATCCGGGGAAGGACACAACACAAACCTGGGGAACTAATGAGCAAGATTGTGCAAAATTCACTGGGAGGTTGGGTGACTCGGTGCCAGCACTACGCAAAAGGAATTTTGGCCTATATGGGAGGCAGGACTAGCTGTTGAATCTGTGAAATGGGCAATCCAGTTAGGGAGTTGGCCACTGGGATTGCGTAATGCGTAATTCTAGCTGGGAAGGACTGTTGGCTGAGGGTTAGATTTGTGCAATTTCTTGGGCCAAGCAATCACTGTCCTACAGAAATGCACAAAGCAGTCCTGGAGGCCAATGTTGGTCAAGAATGCACAAATCTAGAGAGGAAGGAGAGCCTTCCTTCCCTAGATTGCAGAATTCATCCTTGGTGAAGGCAGAGCTCGGGCCAAGGTTGGCCTGACTCGTCGACGGGCAACTAAAAGCAAGTAAGGCAATGAAATACACGATGACACTAAGTGATAGTAGAAGTGATTAACAGTGCATGCAAAACATGAATGAAAGATTCAACGAACAGATCAACATGCATGTGGGTGAGGCAGTTCACCAGTTAGGAGAACATTCGCGCAAAACGTTTCATGCATATGACAGTAGTGAGATAGCAATGAAAACTAAAATAGTGCTAGGACAAGCTAGAATATATGTAAACGATAGAAGGCATTCAAATAAATCAAGAAAAAAACACTCACACAAATGAATACATAAAAAGGGATAGAAATGATGAAAAAGACAAGTTGAGGCCACTTAGCCATGAATAGCTGAGCCAGATTTGTCGAAGAGTCCCAGATGTGCTATACGATGTTAGATCTCAAAGATTGATGTGAATGAATGAGCTCTGATGCGTCGAATAAATAAGTTTGGTCTCATGACGCATATGCCACAAATATAGGAAAAAGCAACACTTGGAGGTAAACTTCTAAAACAACTTTGCATGTAACATCTGGTTGCTAAAAGTAGCTCCCTAAATCATGGGATGCCTTTTTCATGTTGTCTCTTGCTATTCTAGGAAGATCAAGTCATGCATGCATGCATGCAAGTCAAGTTTCGTTGGTCCCAGGTGGAACTGATCAACTGGGTTTTTCATGCATGCCAGTGCTCAACTGCTTGGGAAAAATGCGCATTCTTGGCTGGGAGCTGGGCTAACTTCTTAGGATGTTTGCGCAAATTCTAAGTAGAGCAGCTTACTACTACCCATGTTTGCGCAAAACCTGGGTTGAATAACCTGCTACTGGGAAAAATTATGCAAGTCCCGCTAGGAGGGTTGGCTAGCATGATTGCACAATCCCAGAGCCTAGTAGGCAGTCAGAGAGGATTGTGCAATTCCTAGAGGGAAGGCTAGTTTACCTCGAGAAATGCACAATTTACAAAGGGAAGTTGCTCAGCCTGCAACTAGACCAAGTCCGAGTGAACAACCTATGATGGGAATGGGTTGACTGTGCTCGACAAGCTGCCTTTGTGCATGAAAATCATTGAAGCTAGAGTGCGTGATGAAGCAAGACAAAGTGCTATGTAAATTTGTTAGGGAGGATCCAAAACAAGCTAAGGAAAAATTTTGGAGGGTGGTTGTAGCCGCTACAACACAATGATAAAAATACATTAGAGAAGAAATTCACATCTTTTGGTTTAGCTTTTATTTAGTTCAGTTTTGGATCTCTTCATTCATTCTCCCATTCTCTCATACTCATGCACACTTAGAGCAATCTTGGAGCATACTTGGAACATTTTTGCATTCACTTGGATTGGAGAAAGAAAGAAAAGAAAGCAAGGAAGTGCAAGGAGGAAGTTGGATCAATGTCTACAACAATGATACTTTGTATGTAACAAGTTGCATGTGTGAATTCCTTGCTGGTTTTCAATGCATGGTATATGCATGTAATTCCTTCATTGCATGTTGTCATTGGCACGGATATTTTACTTTCATAGTGGTTTCAACCTTTCCCTATAATTTATTGGATAACCATGGTGTTGTGGGTTTCCCACTTGTTTTCTGATTTGTTCTTAGGTTGCTTATGGTTGTGGGTTGGAACAAGCGCTCTAGAGCCCTGGAACAACACGAGTTGAGTTACTAGTTCCTAGAGTGTGCGGGTTGGGAAAAATTCTCTAGACAATTGAGGGCTGAGTTATTAGTCCTTTGAGCCTTGGTTTGGATGAAACACTATAGAGCCCTAGTTTAGTTGTGGGTTGAGTTATTAGTTCCTAGAGCCCTGGACAACTTGGGTAGAGCCTGATCTAGTTTATGTTAATGATTCCTAGATCATATATGTGAGATCATTGTGATTGAGGGTTGAGGTTTTTTGGCCTCTAGAAGCCTTGGTTGGTTTTATTTTGGTTTATCCCATGATATCCCATATTCATTCTTGGAATATGGCATGGCGCTGATTGGATGAAAGATATATTTGCTTCAGCCCAATCTATAGTCAGGGGGTACATGGAAGTCCTTGACTTGCTTCACATTTTCCTATGTTAAATAGAGTTATTTTCCTATTGTGATCTATGAGCACATGTACTAGCTTTTTTGGTGATATTATGGTTAATTTTTCATGGTTTCTATTCTAGTTATATGCTAGTCATATGCTCGATTAAATGAAGTTCTCTTACTATGGCTCTCTTTCATGGTTTGATAAGTTATTGAATGGTTGATGAATGCATGGGATAACAAGTTTTATGCAACTTGTTATAGACGGCTTGAGCCTTCTTGGTTACTCCAAGACGAAGATTTGATCCCTGTGATGAGATATGCATTTATGACCTGTAGCTTTCATGTTTACCATATGTTTGACAAAATGTCTATCATGGATTAGACATATCTGTGTCAAGTTTTTTCTTGAGTTTTGATTGGCTTGCCTTGTCATCATCTTTTTTATGTTTTTGGAAAGTTGGAGGTAGTTCTAGGAAGTGGTTTGGATGTCATCCTGGAAAGGTGGCTCAAATATTTGAACCACTCGCACAAAACTTGAGTTTTTAGGTCATAACCGCATGTTAGTGGTATTATGTGTGTGGTTGGGACCCCATAACCGCATTGATTTTGTGTTGTGCATGTGGTTGGGGAGTTTCCCTCATGAAAATATATGTAGCTTATGGATTGACCACTTGAAGTGGTTTATAGGCTCTTGAGTGTTTTGTAGTCTCTTGAGTATGTCTTTAAGTTGTCATTGTGTTGGCCCCATTTCCATAACTGGATCTTAAAGGTTGGCTCATATCATAGTGACACTCATCTCATTTTACCATGGAAAACTTGTGGAAATGGGTAAATGTGGGTTGAGGCATTGTAACTTGTTCCTAATTTTCATTTATTCTAACACTGTCTAGTTTATAAAGATGAGTTTTACATGGTCATATTGATTCCTTTATGAATTTAAGAACATGTATTCGCCCAACAAAAAATATTCTTTTAAATGGTAAACATATTTCAATTTACAAAACCACTTTATTAGATTCATTTATGTTATGAGGAAGTGCAATTTCAATTTGATATGCATTGACAAGTACATTTATTAGACCACTAATCAATGGAAATTGAGGCTTTTTAAAATGCTCCCCAAGTTCCTATATTTGCAAAAATTGGAATCTTAGTGATATTAGTCTTTTGTCTACCTGGATGCGGGTGAAAGGACTGAAAGAATGGTAAGGCCACATGGCCAGCAAGAGCTGCCACGAGCCAGCCCGTGGAGGGACGAGGCACATCAGGCCGAGGGAATAAATGAGGGAGCCTCTGCTCCAGACCTTAATGAGCATTAATGTTGGCAGAAGGTGAGAGAGAAGCGCATTCATGGCGCTCAGGTTCCAAGAGAGGGCTGCGGATTTTAAAGCTGGAGCAAGGATGTTGCAGCGACATTCTTGGCAAGTTCAGTTTCAAGTGCAATCGAGCAGGAACATTCTCTGCTCGCGGAAGACTCTGGAGATTGGGAATTCGATTCGTGAGGCGGACATTCTGGGCAGTTTCTCTGTTCGTATGGCAAGAACAAGAGAAAGACAACCATGTCGAAGAGGGCCTGGTCGTGGGGCTCCTTCTCGCCCTCCCGCAGTGGCAGAAGAGCATCACCACTGTTGTTGCTCCTATTGTTTTCGTAGAATTGGAATTCCCCACCTGCAAGTATCTCAGTTCATGGACACCTCCAACCCGAATGAGGGACCACCAAGGTAGCCTGCGCTTCCAGCGTTCGGCATAGTAGTCTTTAAGCTGGGCAATCTTAATGCCCATGTTTCAATCCTCTTTGTCAGAGACGCAGAGGAGGACCTCGAGGGAGCAAGCAACAGAGAATTACCCTCTGCGAATCCGCTGGACAAAGTCGAAGATCAAGCAGTTGATGCAAAAGGGAAGACGCCCATCCAGGCGGCGTCATCGTCCAAAGCGGGAGCGACATCGTCCAGCGCGGAAGCGAAAGAGGTCCAGGAAGACCCCTTCGAAGGCTTTGGGTACCCGATCGTGGAGATGGACCCGGAAGATTTGGAGCCAGAAGAATAGCACCATCATCCTCCCTCCTTTCAGGTCCTATTTTGTTGTCTTCTGTCTTGGTCGCTTGGTCCTGTTTTGCGGTCCTCTGTCTTGGTCGCTTATTATGAATGGGTCTGGTAATCTTAATATAGGTCCTGCTCTGTTTTCAATTACGTCCCCTAGTTTATTATGGAAGTCTGCTAATATACAGGGTCGCCCCTGCGTGGGCAATGTCAAAGTTAAAACAGTGACTTTCTGTTAAGGTTTTGGGGCATCCAGCGCTCAATGCAAGCAACTGTCAGCTGCCATACCACAATGCCATCACTGGCCTTGGAAAACTTGTTTCACTGCATGTAATTTCTCTCTGTATATAATATAATTTCCTAGAGTAGTCTTACTGAGAAAAAAAAAGATATTAGTCTTTTGTCTAGTTCATAGATTTATTATCCTATGGGTAATTGTTTATTCTACCTTATATTCTTTGGAATTGAAAATTTCATAGGTTTGTCATTGTCTAATGGTTTTTCACATTTTTTACATACACAATTGCTTTTGGACATATTGGTTAATTGATTTTCTATGCCATCTTTCTTAAACCAAGTTTGATTGCATATTAAACAATCATAAACATGAACATCTTGTATTTTTTTTAACTATTTTTGTTCGAACACTATTTTGACTGTATAATCAAACATCTCTAATGTTTCCTTATGTTTATTAGAAAATATGATATTCTATCTTGATTTTGGTCGCTTTGATGGCTTACTAATTAGACTTGTTTCGACAACATCATTGTTTCTTATATGTTTTTTTAAGTTGATGAAATTGCAAACTTGATCTCTTGATTCCATTTATAAGTTATGTATTAAGTCCCATGGTATCTTCATCTGTATTTAGGCTTTTAAATCTATTCACATTATTCCCATTATGATTTTTATAAAGTTCTTCTACATATATATTTTTCTTAGTTGATTTAACATCACGTAAAACAAAATCAATTTTTGTCTCTTTCAAATATTTGGAAAGGAAATGGTTAATATTAATATGAAAATTTGATTGCTTTGATGGTTTTATAACTAGATGTCTTTCAACAATGTCCCTGTTTCTTATATGTTTTATGAGTTGATGCAATGATAATCACAATCTCTTATCTGTAATGATAAGATTTGTATTAAGTTCTATGTTATTTTCATTTGTGTTCACATTTTTAAAGCCATTCAAATTATCACCATTATGTCTTTTAAAGGATACTTCTATATATTAATCTTTGTTAACTACTTCAATACCATGTGAAATGTTTTTCTCTTGTACTATTTCTTTCAAGGTTCATAATGAAAATGATTTATATTCATTCGTAATTGGATAACATGCAATACCTTTGCATCTTCCTTGAATGACCAAAATTTAGCACCAACAGTCAACATATCAACAAACCATATGCATATAGTTATATTGAAGATATAGTGTATCCAATCATAAACAAGGATACCACCATCTATATTCCCTTTTTCATTTTGCATTGCCAGTTCTATAATGTATCCTTACAAATCTACTATTCTATGGAATTTCCTAATCACATTTTTATTCCTATATTTTTCTATGCACTTTAATGAAAATGAATCATTATGAATGATTTCATTTCAAAAAGTCTATGAAATTATGCATCCAAAACAGGGGACATTGTTAAGCGTAGCCCAACTTCGCCTAATTTTAGGTAAAGACTCCGTGTTTTGTGGAGTGGAGCGCATAGTAGATCATGTAGTGGAGTGCAAAATGGATCACACATCGAAGCAATTGAAAATACCACACAGTATAACGACTTTGGGATAGGGAAAAGCCCCTTATTTTTTTCATAATGTAAAATAAAAATGGGTTTTGCGACCATAATTGCTTGTATTTTGGAGAACATGGTATTTGGACCATGGTATTGTAATGATGTACCCTTCGATGTAATATTATATATAGGGTCAAATAATAAGAAGAGATTCGTCAAGTAGTTATGATCCACATATGTGTTATGGTTGAATTCTTGTGATATGTAGTTGGAAGAAGAGGCAAGGCTCTCTAGCTGAGTATGCAAAGGCCTAAATCTACATCTAAGTGTGCACACGACCTGCAACTTACTACGTAGGTCAAGAACTATTTGTTGTACAAAGAATCATTATATTAGAAACAATTCTTATGGATGTAGCCCCACATTGGGGTTAACCACGGTAATTTGGTGTCCTCATGTAGTTTCTTAGAATCTATTGTAGCATAGCATTTTATCACAGTTGCACTTTATTTCAACACAATTATGATTTATGGCTTTATATGACATGTTTAAGTGGTTAGATGAATGCAGCGAAGTAATTTATGAATGTTAGGAATAACAAAAAACTAAAAATACCACATCTACATTTCACTTAAGGCTATAGAAACCTCGTTCTACATCCTCCCATAGTCACTTCAGGTGAGACTGTGATCTACTTGCAGGTCATTGACAAAAGGGCCAATGATAAAGGGTTGTGTTGCTGCAGAGTATAGATCAAACCTGGCTAAGCCCAAATCATAGCCAAAAAATGGTTCCATTGTCAAGACCGAGATCTGTTTGAGGGATATGGATGTCGCACCTGTCAAAGAAGGAAATTCAAGACTAGCTAGAATTAAAAAAGTGATAATTTGCAGATCAAGAAAATAGAAACCCTCATCTAACATCTAAAGCTTGGTTACGAAAGTATATTTTTATAGATCAAGATGAGATTTTCTTCGCATCATTTCTTGTTGAATTGTATAATTCAATATCTAGGTTTACCAAAATCAATAATTGTTTTAAAGGTGGAGAAGCTACGGTGTGGACTCCTCAACTAATACATTGCCTGAAGAGCACTGGCAAAAGGATTTCAAGGGTTGTCTATTTCTGGATTGATAGCATCTTAGTAGGATTCATTACTGAGTTCATAGTAGACTCGACTGTGCCCTATAGAAAAGTGGAACAATGATTCTTCAAAGGACTTTGAGGTAAGTATTTGAAGTCTTTGAAACTTTGGATTAATATGCATTTGTGTGAAAACGGAGTTTTATGGATGCATTAAAATTGCTAGTTTACTTATCTTTGGAAGAAAAGAGAATAAATATGATTCAAAGATCACTATAATGCAAAGTGGAAAGAGATATAGAGTGGATACCAAAATGAGAGTTCATGGACAAGACCCAAAGACCTTTGTAGAGATTGGGTATAGTCCTCTTTTGAGTGAATATGAAAGTGAAAGAGAATATAGCCACCCTGATAAACCCCATGTAACTTCGCAATATTCACGTTCCCAGCCTTAGAGTTCATAAAAGCCAGAATCCAATAATAGCTAGGGTGTTTTTGGCTCTCCCCCTCCCCTTTCTCCCCCTACTCCCCCTACCCCCCATCCACCTCCCCTTATTCATCCCCGACCCCCTCGAAGAAGGAATATGGTTGATGATATTAAGTTGTCTATTTTCAAAGGAACTCGATTGGAGGATTGAGAGAAATTTTGTTTTTTATGTGAAGATGTATGGACCATAAAGAAGATCAATGATGAAAATATAAATAAAGTGCAGCTCATTACAACGTTATGAGATAGATCATTGACATGGTATATGAAGTATTCAAATAACTAAATCATAACATTTGCAGATATTAAGGAAGCACTCATTAGTGAATTTAAGAAGCTGAAGTCTGAGTCACAATGCATCACTAAGTTGAAAGAAATTAGACATAAACTTACTGAATCTCTTTGGGAATTTGATGAGAGATTTAAGGTATTTTTGGATCAAGTGAGCTTCGACATAGTTCCGCAACAACATCAAGAATGGTTTTAAATATCTACACTGTTAGCGCATATCACATTATCGTTGACGTAACAAAAGATAGCAAATCAAGATGAAGCTATGCAGATTGCAATGAAGTTGGAAGCTTCACCTATAGGAGATAATAATATATATATGCAACATATTCAGAGTCAGCTGGTGAACTTAACCCTGTAGATATAAGATATCAAGAAAATCAAAGAAGTCAGAGAAGATGTATAGTGTACAAAGTGCAGGTCGGAGGGTCATTCTAAAGAACAATTTCCTATCTTCAGGGATTACATGGCTAGTTGCGCACTAAACCCCTTAAATATAGGATCCATCCTTTGGTGCGAGATATGTAATACCAGAGAAAAACATCGCTCAAAATATTCTTGCATGTTACAAGAATATGTGCAGACTCCAAGGAACCTATATTGCAAATTCTGTAAATCAATAGGACATGATGAGAATAACTTTTGAGCTTATGAACTAATGGTGGAGCTCGATGCTGACAGTTATAGAATACAAGCAGAAGAACATGTACATGAAGGCATTGGAAATCATGATGCTCAAGGAGGCTACTAAGGAAGAGGTCTAAGTGTTCGAGCTGGTCGAGGACATGGACATATCATTTTCTATAAGTACGGATACACAATTCATTTTGCGAGAGATTGTTAGAAACCTACAACAACATGTAAGTAATGTAAATCCTTTGACCATGTAATAGGATAATGTCTTTTATTTATGGTGAAGATGCAAGAAAAAAGGAATCAATAACCGACACAAAATATTCAAATGATGACTGTAGAAAGAACAACAGATGAAACTTGAATTAGTATTGTTAGCAGAAGTGGAGCTGTGACCAGAAGTGATAAAGAAGATGAGAATAAAGAATCTGAAGGGACATGGGTTAGAAAAACTTTTGAGAAAGTTCCTGTTTTTGATATTTAGAAAAAAAAAGAGGTATTTATGGAAGAAAAGTGAATCTTTATGGATGTTGGTGCTTCGACCTCTAGTGGACAACCAAAGCCTGATCACAAAAGTAGTTGCAACATGTCATCAGCTTCGACACATGATCGAGCTCCCACATAGGGCTAGGATTTAGCAAATCAAGTAGGTATCTTAAAGTATTTTCAGCAGAGTTTTATGAAATTATTAAGCGATCAAAATGACATAGAAGTTCTTCGGGAGTTGTTACATTCCTATGCATCTAAAGAAACACTGTGATGTGAGATCCGTGTTGTCAATAATTTACATCGTCAAAAAAGAATCAAGAGAGATATGAGGCTTAGTGCATAGATAGGAGTATATGAGATGGATCAAGTTATATTGGATTTTGGATGAGGTATCCATAGGGTGATGTGCAAGTATTACTAAACCAATTCATTCTATGATATCCAAGGTATGTAACCTACCATCTTATGATGGTTTAGTTGATTTAAATAATTTTCTTGATGAATATGAAGAACAAGTTCGAGAAAATCAAAGGTTTCCAGCCTTGGATATAGGCCTAAAAGCTACCCTGGCTAGATGGTGGAATGTACACAAAGATAATATAGAAGGCTGGAAGGAATGTCCAATATTGATGTGGATAAGGTTTGGAAAGATAAATACAGAGATAGAGATAAAATATGATTGTGAAACTAATCCTAGTAAGCATATCCATCTATGCACTACAGCATGGAAGGAGATTCCATAGCAAGAATTGGTACATGGATTCATTCATACATTAGAAACAATCCCTAAGAACCGGTACCTAGAAATAGAGCTTCAACATGGTCTAGTAAACTAGGCAGACATGGTTGATGGCTTCATATTAATATTCAACTTTGAGGATGATTTCCCATACATATATTTTGCCCTTCAAACAATTAATAAGAATATCTTTGAGAATGTAACCCCACTGACATGGCAACAACCTGATAAGTCTACGTAGATAGAAAATGATATGGAATATTATAACCTTACTCTAGATGAACAAAAATATCCTCACAACATCGACATAGCAGAATCATAAGGATATCGTGAAGTAACTGGACCTGAGCTGGAGATACCAAACATAACAAAGCCACTAAAAGCTAAGAAGGTGAACATAGGTTCAAAGAGGGAACCTAAGTTTGCAACCAAAGGAGACTACTGGGATGAAGAGGTAGTCAATAAATCTATTGAGTTAATTCATGAATACCAAGAATTATTTCCCACCAAATTTTCAGAGATGAAGGGTATAATAGGATATCTAGGAGTCATGAAGATTCCCCTTAAGCCTGATGCAAAGCCAGTGAAACAAAGACCTTACAGGCTAAACCGAAAGTATAAGGAGAAAGTAAATATAGAGCTTGATAAGATGATAATAACAAGAATTATTGAACTAGTAGAAGAATCAAAATGGGTGAGTCCTATGGTGGTGCAAGAGAAGAATATTCAAGGAGAAATTAGGACCTGTGTTGATCTAAGGAAGTTGAATGATGCATCTTTACATGATCGCTTCCGTAGACCTTTCACAGATGAAGCGTTAGACAATGTAGGAGGTCTAGAAGTTTACTCATTTACATATGGATTGCACCTAATGATCATCATAAAACCACATTTTCTATACAATGGGGCTCATATCAATACATAGTAATGCCTTTTGTATTGAAAAATTCCCCTGCTATATTTTCTAGGGTGGTGGTTGTAGCTTTTAAGGAATACATTCATAATTTTCTAGAGGTATATTTTGATGACTGGAATTTATTTAGGTCACCATGCAAACATGTTGGGAGTTTAAGACTTATGCTCGACACATGTCGACAATATAAGATCTTTTTGAACCTAAATAAGTGCATATTTTGTGTGCCTTTTGGCATATTGTTGGGACATATTGATTGTAAGAAAGGATTGATGGTGGACCTTGCTAAGGTTGCTATCGTTGTGAGCTTACATCCACCTAAGACAGTAAGACAACTTCACACTACATTGGGATGTACTGGGTATTACAAGAAATTCATCAATGAGTATGCGTAATTCACTGTGCCTATGGAGAAATTGTTAAAGAAGGATGTAATAAGAGCCTCGACATATTGAAAGAAAACATGGTAGTTTCACCTATATTAGTGTTCCATGATTGTAATAAGGAATTCAATGTCCATGTCGATGCTTCTTATATAGCTTTGGGAGTAGTAAAGGCACAACCTGGTGTAGGAGAAATTTATCATCCTATAGCTTTTGCAGGTAGAAAGTTATCTAGAGTAGAAAAGAATTGCACCACTAAAAAAAGGGAAGGATTGGCCATGGTGTATGCTTTATAGAATTTTAGACACTAGTTGTTGTGATCACACCTTAAAATGTTTATAGATCATTATGGACTGTAGTATTTAGCTAATAAGCCTGTCTTAGGAGGGAATATTGCAGATGGTTACTGCTATTTCAGGAATATGAATTTCAAATCATTGTTAAACTAGGGAGACTGAGTACAAGACCTAACCATCTGTCAAGATTGGAAACAGGGGAAGAACCAACTAGCATGGAGGATAATCTCCGTGATACACATCGATTTTCAATCAGAGTTGCAAATGACCATTTTGCAAATATCATTCAGTTTTTTACCACAAACATGGCTCCTTTAGAATATACTATGCAACAAAAGAAAGAACTAGTGGTTAAGGAAACACAGTTTTCATTAATAGCAGGACATTTATATAAGATGGGACAAGATGAAATATTGCACATATATGTTCCTAAACATGAAAGACAGATGATTCTAGCCGAATCTCATGGTGCCCCAGCTGGTGGATATTATGGAAGAAAATCTAATGCTCAAAAGATTTTGAGAGAAGTATTTTCGTGGCCTGCACTACATAAAGTTGCAAAGGAGTACTGTAGAGCATGTGATATGTGGGAAGGAAAACAAAACCTTTTAAGAAAAGATGAGATGCCATTGGTACCACAAGTTACATTTCAATCCTTTGATAAGTGGGCTATTGATTTTGTTGGACCCATAAACCCACATAGAAAGAGGACTAGTGTGAGGTACATATTTATACAACTGATTGCTTGACAAGATGGGCCAAAGCACAACTAGAAAGGAACTGCAGCACAGAGACTACTGCAAAGTTTATTTTTGAGTACATATTGTCTAGATTTGGATGTCCAAATATTTTGATGAGCGAACAAGGTTCACACTTCCTAAATAAGACTATTGAAGCATTGACTGAGGAGTTCCAAGTTTATCATCAAAAGAGTAACCCTTATCACCCTCAATCTAATGGAATAGTATAATGATTTAAAAAAAAAAATGAAAATGAACTTACCAAGGTATGCAATGTGAATATAGATGCTTGAGACCTTATAATTCCAGTAACTTTATGGGATTATAGGACCACATGCAAAAATTTGACAGGTCATACACCCTTTGGATTAGCTTATGGGAAAGAAGTTGTGATGCCCATGCAGTACATCATCCCTAGCTTGAGGATTGCAAGTTTTATTGATATTGTAGACCCTAATATAATGAAGAAAATAATGGTGTAGTTTCTTTCTTTGGAAGAAGACAAATTCATAGAAGGATTTCATCATCAGTTACAAAAAACAAGAGAGAAAGCTTGGCATGATAGACATATTAAGTAGAAGAAGTTCCAAGTAGGGGACCTTGTTCTCCTCTATGATAGTAAGTTTGTAAAATTTCCAGGAAATATCAAGATGCATTAGTTGGGTCCATACATTATCAAGCATATTATTGATGGAGGCACAGTTCAATTAGAAAAGTTAAATGGAAAATTGATTCAAGGAAGAGTAAATGGTAGTAGTTTGAAGATATATAGGGACATACCTACCCCTATAGCTTCATTCTAAAGAAGAAAGGAGAAAATTCTTAATGCCACCTGTAGCTGAAAGTGGGCATTGGACTATAAACTATGCTATAGAGAGCTTGATGTAGGGAAATACTTCACTACACTCTGCATTATGTTGAACGACATAGGAACTGCGACGTAACAAGGGTTGTTCACTACAATATAGGATACATCGAAGTTCGATGGAAAAATATGACCGTTAAAAGGGGAAAGTTAATGTTGAAGCGTGCAGAAAGTTTTATTTATGAGGACAGATAGACAAGATCTAAGGATAGACATGCAATTAATGATTGCAATCTGAGCACAATTTGAACAAAATTTGAGCTAATAATGGGGTTAGGAATTCAAAATTGTTATAAAAGTCACCTCCTGCCGAGATTTGGCACGTGGATGAATTGAGAATTCAAGTGTTGTTGTTGTAGAAAGATTGCAGAAATGTTCACTATCGTATGTCATACAAGAGTTATTAGGAAGAAATTGTTCATAATTTTCATGAGAAGGGCTTACCTGGAATCATGGAAACAACGGAAACAATCATTGTTATGCCCACAATAACATCATTACCCACTCACCAGAGATATCCATGGAAGAAATGAACCAAGGAACATAGGATAAAGAAGAAACAAGATAAGAAACCTGCCGAACCTAAAGAACAACCCAAAAAAATTAGAGACAATGAGGAAGAAGTAGAGAAAGAAAAGTAGATGGAAAGGGATATCACAACATTTCCATCACCACTCCAACCACACAGTACACTGAGAAAACCAAATTCTAAATAGGTCAAAGACTCGAAGGATGCAAAGTTTGGAACCTTCACAACCCTATTACCAAAATTAGTGTGATTTCTTGGAGAATTACTTGGGAAAATTTCATAGCTAAATTTCGTAGTGTACCACTTCAATGACAGAAAAAAATACCCACATTTTGCACGAGATAGATATATAAAACAACTAAATTACCCAAAGAGTGGTGTGACGAGATTAGATCTGCCGTAGTGGGCGAATCGATTGGCACAGTCAAGATTGATGAACATGTTAAATGTGCCTCACTTTGACAGACGTTTGGGGAGAACAACTTGTATGTCACAACTACTCATGTTGGTGCATGATGGATGCCTATGGATGGGGAAGAGGATCCCTATAGATCCAATGTTGATCTAGAGAATCACAATACTATTGTATCAAGGGCAGAACCATGCAGAAGAATTTGTTGGAAATGATCAAGATCGTGCTATATTCAAAATCATGAAGGAGGAGCTTGGACTTACAAAAAGAAAGAGAGGATATGCCATAATATCAATCAGTAACCAAGGAGATTTCTCGAAAACACACATATTGGCTAGGATTATCATGTGAAAGTGTTCGGCTAATGAAGTCCCTGCAACAGTTGTTTCGTTAGCTAATGTACCAATGGGGTTCAGTACAACTGGGTTGAATACCTTTGCAAAGAATTTATGGATGACTGCTGCGAGGTTTAGGAGAAAGGTACCAAATTCCATTATGCATGGTTGATATTGATAATTGCAATGTTGGCATGGAAAGAGCTGGAGGGTTCGAAGTTCCCTCTCGTAGCTTCAAATGTTTGTGAAGTTGCGTGCTTTTCCTCACTATGGTATACCACTCAACCATCCCATGCAATGGAGAACAATATGTTTTTCTTGTTACAATACATGGATTTTCATATGTTGGTGAACCAACACCCTCACCTTTCGCCGAACCTATATGAGAAGTATAGCGTTATTGTGAAGTTTAGGGATGATTTCCACAAAGTATATATATAGGATCCCAGGGACACAAATAAGGAATGACATCCCCTGCCATACTCAGTAATAGAGGATGACCTCTTAGCACTGGTACAAAAATGGCCAACACAATGGATGACTGCGCTGGAAACACAGGAAGAAGATAATGTGACAACGGAGGACACAACGTAGCATGGAGAAGGGGGTAGAAAGGGCAAAAACAAGGATGAATATGACTCAGAGGAAGAAGTTCAACATGACGAGGGCCACCAGGATCCTCTTGAAGGAGATGAGTAGAACAAGGAGTTGGAAAAGATCGATACAGACCCCATTGTCACAAAAAAAGAAAGGCATGCATCAAAGCTGCATCAAAAACTAGAAAGAGGTAGAAGGTAGACAAGACAATGGGTGTAACACTAGTGGTCCTCACTAAAGTGGACTTAGACCAAATAAGGGACAGGATGCAGGAAGAAATAGAAGAAACATGGAGAAAGTTAAAAGATCGCTATAGTGCACTCCTAACAGGTGTCGAAGAGCAGATTTCAGATCTAAAAATACTAGCATAGACAATTAGACATGTAACACAGATTGTGTAGAAGATTATAAAAGAAAGAAAAATAGAGCCTACACTTGTAGCGGGGATAGCATTGTTACCTACTGGAGCATTCCAGTTTGAGTTTGTCGAGGTTCAATAGCAGGCTAAATAATGGAGGAATATCAACATGAACATTGCAGCAGTACCATTGCATAGATTACATAAGCCGCACTTGGAAATAATAGAGGATCTGAAGCTACGTGAACAACACACGTTGTAGTTGAATCTTTAGGTAGAAAGAGAAAGAGCTTTGCTATAGCAGAAGCTCGACTAGATGATCCAGGAGAGGGATCAAGTAGTTCAACAACAACAGAAGATCAAGGAGGTGGTTGAAGCAACATGCAGAGAGATTTTAGACCTTGATGTTTGAGAAGAAGAATTAGTGGAGGACAAGGTCGTGAAGCTAGGCCTTGTAGTTAAAGGATACAAGGAGAAAATCACCGCAGTACAATTTAAATATGAAATGCATATCAATGAGCTACAGATGAAGTTGTAGCCAACCACGCTGCAAGAAGTAAGAGAAAAGAGGGAGAATGACCTAAAGGCTGTAGTGGGTAGCATCTCCGCAGTAGTGACAGACTGTGGGAAACTTTTGGTTGAGAGTTTATAGATTTAGACTTCGCTGTAGGAAGATCCAAATGTATAGAAACTATAGGAATACATTCAAAAAAAGTAAGAGGAGCTAGAAGAGATATGTCCAACTGCGAATACCTTACCAACCTCGCAGAAGCTCTCCAAGATCAATGAGGGAAATTCCCTCTAGAAAAATATGAGGATCTAAGGAAGGAAGAGTAGTTTTTTATAGAGAGAACTCAACCATGGAAAGATAAGGCTCTCCAACTCTCCCAAGCAATAGATAAGAAGCTTCAAGAGCTTCGACATAGGGAAGAAAAAGTGATGTAAAAGGCTACAAAACCTATGACAGAAGCACTATTGGAAGAGGTGCGCAGTGAAGAGAAGCATTTCACAGAGACTCTCCAGTAGTTCAACAATGTCTACAACAACATCGTAGCAAAAATTAGAGGCAAAGAGGCTGAGTCACTTGGGATGAGTCGCATTTAAGTGCCGGGGGTCTATTGGGTGCATCACAACTTGACCTAGTTTTTAGCAATGACTCTACATTTTGTGGAGCGGAGCGCATAGTAGAGCATGAAACAGAGTGTGAAGTGGACTGTGTAGTGGAGTAGTTGAATATACCGCACAGTATAAGGGCTTTGGGATAGAAAAAATCCCCTTCCTTTTGTAATAATATAAAATGTTAATGGGTTTTCGGACGATAACTTCTTATATCATGGAGTCCATGGTATTCTAATGATGTACCCTTCGATGTAATAGTATATATAGGGTAAAATAATAAGAAGAGAGTCATCAATTAGTTAAGATTCATATCTATGTTATGGCCGAAATATTGTGATCTGTAGTTGGAAGAAGAGGTGAGGATTTGTAGCTGAGTGCACAGAGGCCTAAGTCTGTAGCTAAGTGCACAGAGAGCCTACAGCTTAGTGCATAGGTCAAGAACTATTTCTTGTACAAAGAATAATTATATTAGAAACTGTTTTTTTAGACATAGCCCCACATTGGGGTGAACCACGGTAATTTGGTGCCTTCATGTGTATAGTTGCTTACTATCTATTGTAGTGTAGCATTTTATCACAATTGCACTTAATTTCAACACAATGATTATATATGGATTTATATGATATGTTTAAGTGGTTAAATGAATGCAGTGAAGTAATTTATGAATGTTAGGAATAAGAAAACATAAAAATACCACATCTCCATGTCACTCAAGGTTGCAGAAAGCTAGTTCTACATCCTTCCATAGTCACTTCGGGTGAGACTGCGATCTACTTGCAAGTCATTTCCAAAAGGACCAGTGATTAAGGGTTTTGTTGGTGCGCAATATAAATCGAACCTAGGCCAGCCAAAATCATATCGAATGGACATCATGTTCGTTTTTTATTGATTGACATGTCCTTTCAAAACAACTTTCATTGTAAATATTGTTGAACCCAACTAATATCTCAAACTTATGTCTCATCATGATTTCCTCTATTTTGATCCTTTTATGTTATGTTTCTTAGCACTTTGTTATATTCATGATATTCTTATAATTAGTTGTTAATAGACCTTTTTTCTTGCACAAAAGTGGTTCAAAATGTTCAACAATTTCATTTTCATCATGGAAAAACATGTCCTAACTTTCTTCACATAAATTAGGATTAAAATGAAAATATCTTTTCATTCATGTCTTTGACCAAATCCATATCAAATTTTTTAGCCAATTTGATAACTAATGAATATAAAATATGTCCCCCATAGTCCTCATTTTTCCACAATTATAGAAGTCGAAGTTTATTTTGTCGTCATTTCCAAATAAACATTTGGGTTATTCATACCATGCATCTCTACCAATGCATCTATGTTCAATTCATGTTGGTAAGATAATACTTTTTCAATGTTCCATCCATATAAACAAATTTTGTAATGTTTTATCATTCCTTCTCGTAATTCTATTGAAGTGTATCTACAATGCAATAGAAATTGCATAACATCAAATAGGAAATCTCCTACAAAATATGAAAAATTGTATGAATGAAATAGATTATGCTATATTAGAATTCCATCTATACACTCTCTTTTTATAAGAAAAAAATGCTTATGCATTTATGCCTTAGCAATCACACTTTAAACATTTCCTGAATGCACTATGAGCTATCGCTTCACGATTCACACAACATAAAGAACATTCATGGAAACAAAAAAAATGATATAGATATACACAATAAATCCATAAGATAATACAAAATATACAAATTTAAATAATATGAGTGTATCCACATCAATGATCCAAATTTACTTGAAAAATAGTGGTAAAACTCGTTTGTAACAACTATGTTTGGAAGTGAATTGCAACAAACAAAGTCACAAAACTAGTCAAACCAACTTACTCCCACGTATAATTTCCAAGCACTCTAAGGACTTGCATTCAGAACAAAGGAAAAACGATGTACATGATAAATATATCATATAATTTGTCCATGTCTTTGACAACAACTTCTCTACAAATTTATTACACTAACAACCAAAGCACACAACACTTAGCACAAAACTACATATTGCTGATTTTAACAGCTAACAAAACAAAAACCTAGCAGACCACATAGGATAGAACTTTCCAGAAAACCATTCTTAACATGCCCCATCGAGAACTAATTGAATATGCCTTAGAAACATGCATGCCAAAAAGCGCATGTTGAACACTTGACCAATGCAACTACGTCACCTTACTTTTTGAAATTTTGTTTGGTTCTCTATGCTAATTTGGATTTATGTCCATCCTTAAATATAGATGGATGTTATAGAAATAATGTGCATATTTATTGACACACTGCGCAGAGTGCACAGTTTCGAAGGAATAAATCCCCATAAAACTTAGATTTCTTTAAGAATTTTTGAATTGAACACTTATTGTCCAATATTAAATAAAGTGTGTTTTCAATCCCTGTGAGAAATAAGTGTTCTGTTGGAGAACGGTTTTGTAAAATAATAAACACAAATTTTATTCCATAACTCTCTGCACTTCCACCTGCATTATCCCTCTGCACATTTCTTCTACACACTTCACTTTGGCACAATACTATACTCGAAAACCATATTGTTCCCAATTTTTAAAAAATCAAAGACATCAAACATTGTTTTGAAAACCACACATCAGATCACTGACAACAAAAAAATTTCAAAACTCCTTTATATTTCAACAAAAATAAAATGATCCCACCCTTATTCCACACCTAATATACACCTAAAACAAAAATTACATGCCCCAAACATTAATAAGCGTTGATACCCCCGAGTGAAGGCAAATGAGAGTAGAGCCAACTTTTATTCTTTTCATTATTGAAGATTTTTAGTTTTTTCACTATAAAGTTCAGAACATGTTATATGTATTAATATTTCAAATTTATGTGAGTTGTGAAGGTATAAAACAAGATTTTATTGTGCTTCGTCTACACCTATGCATAACCACACCTCCACACATAGAGTTTTCGAACATAGTTTTGGGAACCAAACATCGAACTACCCACAAAGCCATTTTGCTAGAGCTCTTTTGCATCTTGATATCAAATAAAAAGATCCCATGTCAACATGGTAGTGCACACATTTTATTACCTACCCTTATTTCAAAATAACTATGTGGGGAGTGAATTTATGTAATGGTATGAACATTATAGATATAATTTTTCGTTGTTTTCTTTGCATACCCATTCTCTCGCGCAACACTACTTCCTCACAAGCATTGAAGAGATAGTTAATTTAATATTGTATAATAAGTACTTAATTCACAAATGTGAAATCACACTTAGTATTCGGGAAGATCAAATAAAACGAGTGCATGTTGATACAACAGTGGGGACAGCTAATCACCCATCCTTATTTCACACTCGATATATGTGTGACTCAAACTTTTCGTGCCCCAAAATTTTTAGTTTTTTTTACAAGAATGTTTGAAATATTTTATGTGTTTTAATATTTTAAAGTTATGTAGAGTGTGAAGGTACAAAAGAAGATTTCAGTGAGATTATTCCATACCTATGCACAACTACACCTCTGCACATAGAGCCAGTGATCATAGTTTTGAGAATCGAACATTATACCACCCACAAAGAAATTACTCCATAGCTCTTTTACATCCTGATATCAAATAAAACATTACCACATCAACATACTAGTGTGCACAACTAATCACCCACCCTTATTTCAAGGGTATGAACATTGTGGATGAAAGTTTCTACTATTTTGTCCATACACTATTTCTCCCGTATAATAATTCTTCCTACACACATTAAAAAGACATTTTAGTTAATATTGGATAATAGGTACTTCATTCACAAATGTGAAATAAACATTTTTATTCCAGAAGCTCAAATAAAATTAGCCCATGTAGACATAGTAGTGGGGAATGTTAATCACTCGCCTTTAAAATTTCCATGTCCCAATAGTTAATAAGCCAAAAATGCTAATTATTAACTGAATATTATATAGTGGTGTAGGGAGGGAGGTATGTGGGAATGTATGGAGAGATATGAAACATTATGGAACAAAGATTCTATTCCTTGGTCCAAACAACCATTCTCCCACACAACACTTATTCTTCACATGAATAAAAATGGAACTTCAATTAATTACATGATAAGTATTTAATTTACAAACGTATGCGCAAATGCAAGAAACTGTGAATGAAATCACAACCATTCATCTCTTTCAAAAAATTGAGTTCACGTTCATGTAGAGCGTTAGCTTCAATACTTTAGGGATTGAGTATCCCTCATATGTAAAGTATTTGATATCCTTGTGAACCTCTTATTGAGAAATGCGCTAAAGTCTCAAAGTCTCCCAAATAGTTCTCCACAAGTACTTCATGTTTGGAACTATTTCGACTCCAGAGCTTGCCTTTCCTCCTTTGCACTTAGTAGATCCATTTCCTCTACATATATAAAAAAAATATGGAAGTGATTAAAGTTAGGAAATTTCATGTTCTCACATATTGCCATACAATCCCTATGTAGGTGTAGAGGTGCTTCTCCTCACTTCTTTACCTCTGCACTTAACTTCTCTCCAAGACATCCTTCATGCCACACAAATTCATAGCTCCATGCACCTATTCTCCCACACAAGTAAACCTATAAAAGTTTAATTTGAAATAAGATGGAAACACACTAGCAATCCTTGTGATAGTATCAGTGCTAATTTCAGTGTCATAGCACTCACCAATGAAACACCCCCTACCCCCACCCTCCCCTCTTACTTAAATGAGATTCTCAAAGCATTGTGTCAATTTCAGTGTCAAAGCACTCACCAATGGAATGACCACTAACAAAATTAGCCTTTTTTTAATTTTAAAATGATTTTTCAAGAACTGACAAATACCAAAACGAAATCACCCTCCACTAGGGTAATTATATCACATCAAACTTTGCTCAACATATACAAAATTAGAAATAAGAATTTCAAAAATTAGAAAATTATTTTTTTATTTGCGAAAAAAGGGATATTCAACATTTTCCCAAAAAATTGTTTTAAATTGAAAAATCTTGCCAAAATAATCGAGATTCAATAAACATTGACCACTAGGTGAGCGTTATAGTCTCTGGCAAGGCATGGACTAATAATATGATGTACCTAGTTTATGATTTCTATATTTCTCTTTCATAACAAAAACATTTATTGATGGATATTTGGAAATGAAAAATACATAATCTAATAAAGTATAGAACCATTTTTAAGTTTTCTATTTTTTATTTTTATTTTGAATAAACAATTTTATTTTATGGTTTTATATATCATATTGTTCCCTTAAGTTATTGTTTTTATTAAGTAAATTCATTTTCAACAAAAATTTTTCCTTCATAATTTATTTAGGTTTTTGCTCTTTATAACTTTTTAAATAGGAATATGGTGCCCTTTAGGAGTGATAAAAAAATTTTGGGTTAGTTATTCCTTAATTAATTAATTATGCAGTGTAATTTCTGAAGTTTTTGCATTAACTTGTGATGAGTTTAGGGGGAGTTTCCAAAGCTCAAGTTAGCCAACTCACAGGAGCTCGATTACATTATTGGTGGAGATAGAGGGTTTTGAGGAGTTTTTCAAGGTCCAACTGAGTTTTGTTTCCATTTTTCATCATTGGGATTAGTTCCACACAGTTTGATCTTTGTTTTGTTGCATTCCGACATTTTTTCTAAAATGGAGTTATTAACAAGCATGTTTTAATTCTTAATGGGCTTTGGATGGTCGATGTGATCATGGAGGTGAATTAAGAATTTTATGGGGTTAAAAGTGGCTTTAATTAGTTATTAAAAGTCACTTTATTAAATAAAGAAAGGAAAAGTGATTTTAATTTTTAATTAGCAGGAAATGGTAAAAAAAGGTGGCAAAAAGATTCAAGTGAGTTATAAAAAAGGGAAATGAGGGGGAATTTCCTCACTCTAGTCTTTTTCCATTTAAGACAAGGATTTTTGGAGAACTCTTGGAGAAGAGTTTAACATTTTCAAAACTTTAAGTCTGGTTTCTACGTTTGGTATTGAAACCATACACCATAGATATTTTGGAGTGAGATGTCACTTATATTTTGTCATTGAGATTCAAATAAGAGGAATATTTGCATAATATAAGGAGGTAATAATGTTATTAGTTGATTTTATCTTCTAATGTTAAGCTTATCATTCTCTTTTATACGATGAAGACACATTCTTAGAAGATCCAAAGACTTCCATGAGTCTAGAGGTCAATTTATATTGTAAAAGAGCCAAATAGTATGTTCTATCTTGCTAGATGAGTTCCATCTAAAGAGGTTGAATTATCTTGTTATTTGTTAGCTAGTTTGTGTGATAAGTCGGTTGAATCCCTCATTCCTAAAGGTTATCAAGTTTCTTGTGTTATATGGAAGAGTTTCACTTTGTTTCTAGTTTAACATGGCTCCCATTGTTGGTTGTGGGTTTATTCTCCAAGTTGGCCGAGTTATATTCCAAAGACAGAGTATTTACTAGTAAACATGGATTCAATATTGGCATCTATTCTATGGGTCAAGTTGTTGGAAGTAAGGGATGAGAGGCAAAATATTTTGTGAGATGACTTTATTAACTCAAGGGTCGAGTTCTCATGTTGGATGTAGCAGAGTTTTTTGATTCATTTCAACCTCCAATGGTTTCCATCTTAGTCACTATTGTGTGGGTTGTGGAGTCACACTAAATACAAGTATGTGGGAGCTGTGATTTTTGACAAAAGGACCACGGAATTTGCTAAGTTTGCATAGTAATAATGGGTTGTCTATACTTCATAAAATAACCCAAATTTCAAGAAGCCAACATTGGTCCAAGTCCACCTTTAAGGATTGATATTTGTGACTATATTTCATACATTCAAACCATGTTCCTTTACTCCTATTTACTCATTTTGTATTCCTATATCAAGTCAAGAAAAAAGTTGTTTATGTTTGGATCTATGATTATATTGTCTTGTATAAAAAATAAGTATATTTATGGGTCTAATATAAATCATTCCAAGTTATTTTTAAGTTCTATTTTGGAACTTTTTGAGAATTGTACAAGCTAATTTGAAAGGAACCCTTAAGAAATTCACCTATGATAGTGTGCTAAAATATAGTTTGTGGGAGCTGTGATTTTTGACAAAAGGACCACGGAATTTGCTAAGTTTGCATAGCAATAATGGGTTGTCTATACTTCATAAAATAACCCAAATTTCAAGAAGCCAACATTGGTCCAAGTCCACCTTTAAGGATTGATATTTGTGACTATATTTCATACATTCAAACCATGTTCCTTTACTCCTATTTACTCATTTTGTATTCCTATATCAAGTCAAGAAAAAAGTTGTTTATGTTTGGATCTATGCTTATATTGTCTTGTATCAAAAATAAGTATATTTATGGGTCTAATATAAATCATTCCAAGTTATTTTTAAGTTCTATTTTGGAACTTTTTGAGAATTGTACAAGCTAATTTGAAAGGAACCCTTAAGAAATTCACCTACGATAGTGTGCTAAAATATAGTTTGACGAAATATATCATTGCAGACTTCATTAAAAAATCAATCATTTATTGGAAAATTTAAGGTATTTCCATAGTGGTATCTTACCGTGGTATCCAAACATGGTCTTGGCCCAGTTGTGATTCTAAATAAAGAAATATGAAGATAAATCAAGAACTAATGGAGGAAGTTTTTGAATCTATGCATAGATATAAAAAGAATTTAACAACATTTTTAGAGCATCCTGAATGGTTGAGCCATTCTTTTCAATTGGAAATAAGAAAGAGGGGCTCAAATATGAATAAGTGGATGACTTCTTGGAAGTGCGTGCACTTTTTCATGTTGAGGATGTGTTCAAAGAGGTTTACAAAATAACAATGTTTATTACTCCGTTAGAACCATCCTATGAGGCTAATAACACCAATAAATATGATAATAGGATGAAAATACATAGAATAGATTTTCCCAATCAATTATTAATAATGATTATGGTGATTCAGTGTGTTAGCACCTAACAATTATATAAATATAGACGTTGATAAAATTTCTCATGTTTTATGCATGAATTATGACAAGGAGGAAGTTAATTCTGGGAAGTGTGATGATAGCTCCCATGAGTCCCATCATTTTGCAAGGGAATTGAGGATAGGTGAAGACATCATTGTTGCAACCCTGAGGCATTATGATGATACACGGGCATTGGTGGGGGACTATTACTAGAGAAAGGAAGTGGCACATGATAGTTTGGGAGGAGAGCCTTCCCTTAAATATTTTCATACTCTTATAAAGGAATTTGTAGAGATGAAATCCAACTACCTACACCTCCTTTCAGATAGACATCTCCTACTCATGCTTGCTATGATATATTAGAATTTTCTAGTAGGGAAAGATGAGGAATTTGACATGATTACACATAAGCTTGAGACTTCCCAAGAGTCCTTAAAGGAAAGCTAGGTGGCCCTTAAAGAATCATAGTTGTAGGTTGAGAAGCTTTGTATGGAGTTGAGTTATCTTCGCTCTTCATCCTCCATAGCATACATTCAATTAACTATGGAAACCATCACATAAGAGGATGCTAGGGGCACTCATGATTTGATGGAGGAGCCTCCCATGATGGTTGAGAATAAGGAGGACACAGATGAACTGGCACTTTCAAAGATGTATGTCCTAAAGGTTCCTAATTATGCACCCATGGGATGTGGAGATAGGTATATTTTATAGGAGGATAGATTCATTTTGGATTTAGGTTTAGTTGACATGAGTGCAGTGGACACTGGAAACCTGAGTTTGCATTGGTAGCTAGATGGGGCTTTCCATCATAATAGAGGTGCAAGATGACTATGGAATTGGTGGGATGGTTGACCCAGTGATTGAGTGCACACATTCTTCATGGGAGTTCCAGATACCACTAGAGGCCAATCAGTTTATTAGCAGAATCTAAGAGATGTCTTGACACATCATCCATGTGTGGGGTTACAATTAAGAGTTATTCAGATTGGATGGAATTGGTATCCACCAGGTAGGGAATTATATGGAGAAGATAGTCTTCCACTAAGGCATTAGAGATAGGAGACACTGAGGATTGACACCATAGTGACATCCCCATTAGCATGTGAGGAGATATCCCACTCATATCTATTAGGACAACAGAGGATGTATGATGGGCTCAGTAGTGGAGTAAAATTTACATTGGCACATGTGGGATACCAAACGATATCAAGTTATACATTAGTAGGTAGTGGTATCTAATGGTGCATAGACATATGTAATGTGGTACGATTTTATGTAGAGGAGTGTATGGATATGTGGTTTTATGAATTAGTGTATGATGCTAGACATTAGGATTTTTAAGTGTTTCCTCTATAGAGATGTCTTGACAAGGACGTTAGGCATACCATTAGGTTTATCTTACCTAGGATCAATGAGGTAATGGATGAGCATATCTTTATCATACCCCTTGGTACTCACATGCCTATCTCTTCACCGTATTCCTTACAGCCATAGATCATTTAGTTTGTGCCCCTTGATGCTTGCATCACAAGTAGAAGGACATGGAGGGGTTCACTTGAGATATTTATATGGGACACTGTGCATCAAGAGAGAGACTTCCCAACTGTGGCATATGGTCAGGGCTTGAATTGGAATATGAAAGCTTGGGGATGGCCTGGTCTACTATAGAGAGAACATAAGTTCTACCCCTAATCTCACACATAGTAAGATGCATGGCACACTTTTTGCAGGACATTATGAGGTGGTCTCTGATCGTGACATACAATAGATGGTAAACCTCTCTAATAGGAGGGTGTCTAAACAACACGCAATATTGGGATGCGTCAAACAAATTATTTATGTGATCTATAAGGACCAACATGGCTTAGAAGGAAGTACATTTTTTTTTCTGGATAAAGGCTAATCTATTAAATAAGAAAAAGAAAATTATTTACAAAGAGGCCTAGGCCTCTGAAGATGCAAGGGAGCATCCTCTGTCAGAGAAGACTGCAGGTGCTCACGGCAACCTGGATTACATATATGGAGAAAATGACAGAGAGCATAACAGTGGCTGTAGCTAATGGCCTTCTGGCTTACAAAAAGAGGACTATACAAAAGAGCAGCATTTGATTGATATGAGATTGCCTGTAGAGTGTAGCTTGCTGCTGAAAACAAAGTACCAAACTGTGGTAGGGAGTCCAAATTCTTCAAAAGTCTGGAAGATCTGAGAGTTCTTGAGGACTCCCTACTATGAAACCGGTGGCTGGATCCTTCTGAACCCGAAGGTGTTCCTTCAAAATTTAAAAACACTTTCATTAAGCATCAAAGAAAAACATGAACTAAGCCTCTGGCGGCTTACCTTGTTCAGTGCCTGGCTTGTAAGCCTCCTCATTCATCTCCAGACTGTTGGTAGGCTGAGTGTCTATGTTGGCAGTATTCTGAGGCGAGCCATGAGCCAGATGCTGAGGCAAACCATGAATTGGTTGCTGAGGCGAGCTCAAGCCCGGAAGAGGCTTCATCAGAGTAACATCAACAACAATTTCCTTGTCAATATCTTCTCCTACTACTGGTACCCAAGCATGATTCAATGACTCCAGCTCCCTATCAGGCTCTTCCTGGCTGGACGAATCATCCTCTTCCTCTGTAGCAATGACTGTTATGAGCAATGAGAGACGGGTCTCGTTCCTCCGGCAGCGAAAAGTGCAGCGTGAAGTGTGGACTTGGCTGTCCATCTGGTCAGACTCTTCAGAGGGAGACGACGGAGGCTCCAACATGGCAACGGGCTGAATTGCCTGGGCCTCTTGCCTGCCGCGGATTCCCCATACCCCTCCACGTCTTGTGACTTCCCTCTGTCGTGGCGCCATTAACCCTGGAGAGCACACTTTGCAAACAATGGATAGTGACAATTCAGAAATGAAACTTGCTATCAGTTCCTCCCTAATTACAATTACCTAGTTATGGTGCATAACCAAGCATTTTTCCAGCGAATGCCCAGAACACACCGTCGGAACAGAGTGCTCAGAACATGCGGCTGGAATGGGAGTTAAGCTGTGGCTTCTGCCCCTACCACCCGCTATCTGCTCAAACTCACACTCAAACGAATTAACTTCGCAATACCTCATATCCCCACTGTGATACCTGCGCAGCATTTTATAGGACCCTGAGCTGAGCATTTCGGCGGCAATGGAGCCAAAACTCCATAGAATGGCGTACATGAACATCAATTCGCCTCGCGCGAGGCCATCCTTCTTCCGCAGAGCCATCCGCTCCATCTTAAGCAGCGTTAATGCTTGGCATGGGCGAGTTAAATGACCGTCCTGCCAGACGATCCTAAGATCACAGCTGCCCCCCATTACGTGTAGTCGGATGAGACCAGGTGTCACCCGCATCCGGGTTTAGAAGGAAGTACATTGATTATCAATACATGGTGTATATTTATTGAGTGCATGTGGGGATCAAAGGTGAGGCATAGATGGATTACAAAAACTATTATTACTATGTAGTGGTGGTCAGTAAAATTAGAAATGTGTGAACCTATGATTGGTTGCATAATTCAGAGTCTCTATTGGTTGATAGATCACTCCACCTATAGATGAGTAGAATTATAATATCCATTGATCTAACTCATTTTTTGGTTGACATATGGATGATTGTTGAGGCCTTCACCATGTGGCAATGTGGATTTTCCCTATTGTTGCATGGGATTAAGTCTACTTGTAGATTGGTAGATTACGATCTCAGTGAGATGCCTTGGTAGGAGGTGCTTCAGGGTTGTTGGTCTATACCGTATAGTGGGGATCCAAAGGAGGAGGATTCAATAGGAGCACAATGGATAGTTAGTCAGTTCCATATTGGTGCAATGTCAGCCTGGTAGTCTCATTTTGAGAACAACATGGGATCTTGACATTACAGGGATTGGAAATTTAGCTGCCATTATCAATAGGTTGGTTTCTACAGGGGAATATCACTTATATATTCCATTAGACTTCATTTAGGAGGATATTTATTTATTTCTGATTGATTTGTTGATTGTATCATAGAAGGAATTCATGGTAATTTCATATGGATGAGGAGCCTTTTCATCATGAGTTAGATTACACTTCCAAGAGTTTACTCTTAAGGTACATGTGATTGGTTTTCAAGTAGAGGAGATTTTTAAGGAGTTGATTGGGATTTTGGATTATCAAGATCACGTAGTTATTAGAAGTATGCAAAGGGCCTCTGGTTTATATCCCCCATTGAGGAGTGAGTGGGGCAAGGCATACTTCACAAGGATCATGATGGTTTGGTACCCTAACATCCTAAGATCCATTCATGTTAGGCTAGTGCAATTTTCTGGAGTGATTAGGAGGTATATTTGGGACTCTAATATTAATTGGGATAAGCTTTTTGAGAGGTAGCAAGTGATGAAATTTCTTGAGGACAAGAAATTTTGTGGAGGGAGACTATAATGTCCCCAATTTTTGCATTACCTTGTGATGAGATTAGGATGAGTTTCCAGAGCTCATGTCAGCTAGGTCATAGGAGCTTGATTACATTATTGGTGAGTCCAAAGGGTTTTGAGAATTTTAAAGGGGCATAATTGAGATTTTGTTCCATATTCCATCTTAGGATCATTTTTGTATAGTTTTTATCTTGGTTCTAATACATTTCAATGATTTATGTAAAACAAAGTTATTAAGAAGAATATTTTAATTAATTACACTTAAGGTATTGTTTTGGGCTAATTACTTGGAAAAAAGCCTTAGTGTAATAGATCATTGGAATTGGGCTACAAATATATATAGGGAAAAATGATTAAAAGGTTCTTTAGGTTTCCAGTGTGAAAATGCAGAAAAATTAGGTTTTTTCGGGTTTAAAAGTGGCTTTAATTAGTTAAGAAAAGTCACTTTATTAAATAAAGAAAGGAAAGTTGTTTTAATTGGAGGGAAATGATAAAATGGGTGGAAAAATGAGCTAGGTGAGTTATAAAAAGGGAACGAGGGGGTCTATCCTAATCCTAGTCCTTTTCCATTTTGAGAAAAAGGATTTTGGAGAACTCTGGGAGATGATTCTAGGGTTCTGGAAGCCTTAAGTCTAGTTTCTAGTTTCGGTGTTGAAATCATGCAACCTAGGTAGTTTGGAGTGTGAGATAACTAATATTTCACCATTTGGCTTTAAAGAAGAATATGATTTCCATAACATAAGGAAGTAACAATGTTCTCAGTTTATTTTATCTTCGAATGTTAAGCTTTTAATTCTCTTTTACATGATGAGGACACATTCTTGGAAGGGACAAATACTTCCATGAGTCCAGAGGTTAATTTCTATTGGAAAAGGGCCAAATATTGTGTTCTCCCTTGTTGGATGAGTTCCATATAAAGAGGCCAAATAATATTTTTATTTGATGACTGGTTTCCATGATAAGTGGGACAAATCCCTCATTCCTAAAGGTGTTCTAGTTTTCTATCTTATTGGGCATAGTTTTCCTTTGTTTCTAGCTAATCTTGGCTTCCATTTTTAGTCATGGGTTAATTATCCAAGATAGACAAGTTCTATGGCAAAGGAAGTGTATTTACTAGCCAACAAGTGTTTGAGTATGGCATTATTATGTGGATCGAGTTATTGGAAGGAGGGGTTGAGTTTTAAGGGCTAAGAAACATATTGTACTTAGGAACACATTTATTAACTAAACGGTAGAGTTCTCATGTTGGTCTTAATAGAGTTTTTGGGTTGATTACAACCTCTAGTGGCTACCACATTAGTGTTTGTTATGTGCGTTGTGGATTCACACTATATACTAGTATGTGGGAGCTCTCATTTATAAGAAAAGGGCCATGGAATTTTATGAGTTTTCATATTAAGAAGGGGGTGTCTGGACTTCATAAAATAAGCCCATATTTCAGGAAGCCAATGCTAGTCCATCTCTACTTTTAAGGATTGATGTTTTTGACTTTATAGTAGACATTCAAACCAAGTTCATTTACTCTTATTTAATCACTATGTATTCCTATATCAAGTCAAGAAAAAAGTTGTTTATTTTTGGATCTATAATTATATTGTCTTGTATCAACAATATGCATATTTCCGAGACTACTGTAAATCAGTCCAAGTTAATTTGAAGTTCTAATTCGACACTTGTTGAGAAATGTACATGTTGATTTGAAAGAAAACCTAAAGAAACTCACCTACAACAGTGTGCTAACAAACTCTTTGGTGATATATCTCACTAAAGACTTCATTAAAACCTCAAGAAATGCACCTCTAGTAGTGTGCTAAGAAATTGTTTTGTAAAAACTCTCACTAAAGACTTCATGAAAAACTCATTCATTTGTTGGAAGATTTAAGGTATGCCTAGAGGGGTATCTTACATGCAGATTCATTGTGTGTGTTGTAGCTCTACTTGAGTCATTTATTAGATATAGTGAATGTTTCCATTTAACTATTTAACAAAAATTTGCATTCACAAATTGAGTTACTAGTTCCAATTATCTATTGTTGAAGACCATATCTCACCAAAATTCATTAAAATCTTAATTCAATGATGAATTTGTTGATGCAATGATTAATCCATATTTAAAATCAATATGTCTCTACTTTATCGAATGGTTAGAAGTTTCAAAGTACTAATTGCAAAAATCAAATCAAGTACTATGCTGAGATATTTTTTGAAAAGGTTTATTTGAGTTTCCATTCAAAACCTCTTAAAGTGGGTAATTATGTTTTCATAAAGTTTGTTGGAATCCTAAACTCACTTCCACATGAAGCCGCTTAGATTGTTGTAATCACAATTCACTCTCACATTAAGGAAGACACCTCTAAAGGCCATATTATTTTTTTACATAGCTATAAAATATTTTACATTGAACTTCTTAGGAAAATTTACTCTCATTCTCTTCTACTTGATTGGAGCTAATTTGTAGATATATCAATATCTATTTCTAGTGACTACAATTAATAGACATTTTACTTCATGTATGTCATTTGTTGTAGAATTTGGCTACAAATAATACCTCAATTGGCCACTTTCTCATCACTTTCATAGCATCTCAACATGTAGATTGTGTCAATAATTCACTCGAGCTAGGATTTGAACTCCTTTAGATAATTAAAGAATTTCATCATACCATTAGTTTAATGCATTGGTAGAATGTGAAAACCTAAATCCACACTACTATGCTATTGGGTAATTACCCTAATTGTTTCTTTAACTAATTGATGTGATGGAGTGAGCATCAAAGAGTGAATATTTTTGTTACTAGGATATGCACTTAAAGCTTACCAATCAACGTGACTAGCTGATATATCCAATTAAATCACTCTCAAGGCCATCTACAATATCTAGGTTATAACTATTTTGAGTGTTGAATTCTATATAGTCAGTTACAACATTTAGAATTAGTATTGACAATTTAATCAAGTTGTTGGCATATTCTAATTTCTTGTGATTTGTTATGTAATTGACAACAAACAACAATACGAGTTCAGAAGATGGATATGAGTGCATTATTCTACTGGTACACAATATTCTCACCTATAATGTTATGGGGGAGTAGCTTCCTATACACATGCATCTTTTGAATTAAAGTAATTGATATATTTATAGATGCATTGGGTTACAATAGGAGCTATAGATGCAAATATATGACCAGAAAAATTTACCCTCAATAAGTAATTAGAGTAGAGTGCAGTGGAAATGACCTTGCAGATTGTTTTGAAGTGCTTTGAATTGTCAAAACATTATGATTTTTTGAGGATTACTTTATATTTTCCATAATAAGAAAACCAAGTAGTGATTCAATATAAAAATTGATTACTTCATGCATATGGAGGAAAAATAAAAACCTTATATGCTTATTTAGTGAATCTCAATGATAATTCCCCTTCTAGTTGGATGATGAGAAGATTAAGTATTAGGTTGAGGAACCAATCATATTATATTCTTAATATATATGAATTGGCCTAAAAATAGATTACTACAATTAAAAATGAACTCATAGATAAAACGATGATAGTGTCTATAAATTTAGAACACTAAAATAGTTATTTTAGTTAGGTAGTTATTTTAGTTAGGTATTCAGAAGAAAAATACTTGCATCGAAGACATGGTTATTTATGACCAAGTATTTGAAAACTATTTATTATCATTGGTGTAATTACTACTATGTTGTTTGCAATATGATGTTTACAAGTAACACAAAAGAATAGGTAATTTTGAAGTTGGGTGTCTTTCTACAAGATAGAGAAAGACAATCAAGATTTTAATCCCGCATGTTCTCTTATTTGGTGAATGGAGCGAGATATAAGTCCCTTGTTTATAGCTCATATTCACTAAATCAAATATCTCATCCTTGTCTCAACAAATTGATGGTATATGGTTGGAGATGCAACATAATATATAACATCATCTTCTTTATGAGATTTATTGAAATCAAGTTCTTCTAGTTGTTTCTTTCAACAATTAAGTGATATGTTGTTCCATTCATCCACATGTATGACTAGAATAGGTTCCCTCCTTTGTTAGAATCCTCTCATTCCTTTTTCTAGACAAGTGCAATTGTGATACTAGTGTTGCACTCCACACTAATGATCCACTTTACCGTATCCATTTAATATAGTGACATTGAGGATGAATAATATTCTATGGATATTATCTTCCCAAATATCAAGTGTACAATAAAATACCCATTGTTTTTTTCTATGTAATTTTAGAAGATACATACCATTTTCTTGTGTCCTTCTTTAAGTTCTGATTATTATTTCTACATCTTTGTTTAACTAGATATTCTAAGATTGGTTCTTGACGTAATTTAGTAGAAAGTATGGATTGGTTACCAATAGCTAGGAATTACAAGTAAATTGCATAATCATATGTAATACATGGAAGAGTAAAGAGACACTAAGATGTGGAGAGCCAACAAATCAACACTTATATTATATATATGAGATGACCAATTAGAACTAGTACATAGAGCTAAGAACATGCATATATATCTGGAATAGACAATTAATATATTTTAATTGTTTGAACCGACTTTACCAATACAACTAAGTCAGTTGACTAAATTAAGGACTCGAATGATGTAATACATTCTTAAGTGTGTTGACTTAACTAGGCCAGTCGATTGAGTCAGTTAGTCCCACCATCTCCCCCACCCTCATTTCCTTCTTCTTCCTTGAAGAATGCTAGTTGTCCAAAAATTAATTTTTGGTCTATGACAATGTTTTTTTCTTCTACTTTCTTGTACGTTGGTTGGTCAATAAACCCTTAATGTCGGTCATACGTTCCTACTTGTGCTCTTCCCAAGGGAATTAGAATATAAATTCTTCTTCTCTGCTTGTCCCATAGTTACTAGTTAGAACCCTTGACCTCTATGTTGTTGGGAAAAGTATCCAATACGGAATGACCTTATCCCACTCTAAGGGTGATAGTACCTCAGCAACAACCGAATGCAAAGCTATTCAAGATTACTTCTTTATGAGATGTAAGAGAGAGGAGAAAGAGATCCACTAACCGTTATCTTCCGCTAATGATTGATCCAATCTTCCTTTTTTGCTGCTTGCTCCCAGCTCCTTGCTCTTTCACTGGCCCAGCTACACAAAGATCCTATAAAAGCACAAGAAAGGGAAACTACAAGAAGCATACATCCATAATTGATTCAAGGATTGGAATAAATCAAATATTCAAGCATCAATACGCCACAAAGACACATGCATACAGAATAACCTCAAATGTTTTATTAATGGAAGAAGTAAAGTTCTGAGAATGTTACAACCATAAAAGGCCCAATCCAGCAACACCTCCCAGCAAAAAGAAATCTCCTCTTCACCTCCTTCAAGCAAATCACCCAATAGTTCTATGCACAAACCAACAACACTTCCTTACATTCACAAGATTCCAGCCTCCCTAGACTTCATGAGAGAGCTCTATATATAGGAGTTTTGGAGAAAGGATGAGTCAGCTTGAGCTTGGCATGGAGCTGACTAGTGTCCTCTCCCACTTCAGTTATTCTTCAGTTCTTGAGTCCACTTGGAGGTTCTTGCTTCCACTTGGAGATCTAGATCATCTTACTCATCACAAGGCGAATTCCCTGATCCAAGTGTCATTTTGGAAGCTTCCTGGGCATTTGACACCTTGCAGAATGACTGTGCCACTTGGCCAATCTCACCCAGCGCAGGTAGCCTTCATTTCTTTTGACATTCAGCACAGGTACAGAGTGGAGCAGTTGACATTCAGCGCAGATGCTCAGTGGAGCAGCTGACATGATCTAGAATTAGCTTGTTTTTGAGTGTTTTCAGGTGGAGAACTGATTTTTAGTGCTGTGGTTTGCTGACCTTGTTCCTCTAGGGGTAGGAACAACATGTTTAGGGACTTTGGATCCCTCAGATTATTGGCATTTCATGCTTCATGCTTATGCACAAAAATGTCTATAACAGTTGCCCCCTAAAGTATGAGGTCGTTTATCGGGTAAAATGCTTTATCAGGAGGATCCGAAGTTCATTCAATCGCTGAGAGGTGCCCTGTAATAAAATACAATACAATACATTATTTTTCATTCTGCTTTCATGATCTAGCTGAGGCGGGCATTCCCATGCTCATCTTTATAAATTCATTTTGGTACATAGAACAGACGATCGTCTGATGGTAGACTGATAATTCTCTGCTGAAATTATCATCCTTTGAGTAGGATGATCATCTGCTGCAATGATGTACATATCAAATGTCTTTATATTTCCTGAATATATATCGCAGCCCGGATGGATGAAACTAGATCCGGGGTCTTCAAAACTCGTTCGATCTTCACTCTAAGTACAAGTCGGTCCATGTGAGAATTGCGCTGAAGTCGAACATGGAAAGACATCGCTTGATTACCGGTCAATAATGTAAACCGTTAACAAGCGCGAGAGGAATCACCAATAATGACAATGACCCTCAAGGTACTGCAGTACAATTCACGTGGTGTGAATAAAGGAGTTGGCGTCGAACACCACGCAAAATCTTCTGGTCGAAGGTCATTAGTGTATACCTGTCGCCGGAAGTGAGAAACTTGCCATTGAGGCATGCAAGCTTCAAAGTACTGGGGGGGTTGTTCCTAGATCAACTTCTTGGATAATGAGTTGAAGTCGACAAGAAGCGATCCGTCAAAGGAGGGCCTTAATGAATCCCACATCAGTGACACGGAACGGAGCTAATGATTTTAGTGGAGGTGAAAACAATCTGTGAAATATGATTCAGGGTGGTGATCATGGGTGGATGAAGGATAATGTATGGCAGTGGATGGGACACGGTTGACTCTTTCTGAACAACATCTCTTGAACATATAACGACACTAATGTGATGGATCGGTAGCATTACCCCAAATGTGGATGGTTTGGCGAGGACCATGGTGATGAGACCGGTGAATGAAACAACCCAACCCGATGTGATACGGAGGACAAAGTGTCATGTTCAAGAGCGACTTGCTACCATTAAAGCTTTGAGGTTCTCCCAACTTTTCCCCAGTCATTTCTGACCAATACCTCTTTATTTTTGTCAAGCTTGAGGAGGATAACATATGCCTATTCTATAACCTGCCCTTCGGGCAAGCCCATCGCTATGTTTTAACGAGCCTAGCGATAGGGAAACTCGTTCTCATCTAAAGACAAGTTTGTCGCTATTTAATCATTTTAACGAGTCTAACGACAAGGAAAACTCGGTCCTTTTCATTTTTAGAGAGTCTGAAAAGGTACAGAATGTTAACTCCAAAATTCCTTTTTCGTCATCTAATCCCTTAAGTCCGAAAAAGTATAAAACAATACAGAAGGGATGAATTTTCGATAACTTTAACGAGCCGAATAAAACAAGCGCTCGACCTTTTTGTGTAATAATCCCTCAGGTCCAAAAAGATTAAAATCTAGAGGAGGGATAGCTCTTCCGGTCACTTTAACGAGCTAGAAGGCCAAAACTCGGCAAACTTTTCATATTTTACGAGTCAGATGAGAAGAGCTCAAAGAAGACTCGTCTTTCGAGGAACGAGTGATAAACAGGGATAGCAGCAGATTCCATGTATAGGTTGGAATTTTCCAATCACGGCAGTGTCACAAGGATGGCTAAATGAAATCACTCTTCGCAGTTGTTCCTCAAAATGGGTAAACAATCATATGGGGGTGAATGATCGGCCAAATGGAATGGAGGTGGCAAGTGCAAACATGACCAAGGCTTTTTATGGCTAATAAATTTACGATCACAATGGTTATTCACCGGAATAGGTTCATTTTTTAATGAGCTTAAACTCTGGAGGAAACTCTTGCTCACGCTTTTCTAATTTTTAATGAGCATAAATTCCACGGTAAAACTGCTCGATCTTATGTTTATTTTTTAACGAGCATGAACTATGTATAAAACTGCTCGGTTATATGGTCAAATTTTGATTTTTTACCATTGTTAGCTTTTCTCTTTTCAAATATAGTACTGCTTTTTCAATTATTGCAACAAACTTTGTTAGAAATGAATAATATTTGCATGAAAATGAGATTATAACCCTAATATTTCACTTTAAACTGTGTAAAAGCCATTAAAAGGTGTTTTTACCTCTCATTTACCATTTCATTTGCATTGGTTTGTTGGAGCTCTGGAGGTGCCTCTTCCCCCTTGATTTTCACCAGCTGATTCTGGGAGATTCTGCGGACGATTTTCGGCGCCGTCTGGACCAGGTAGGAGCTAAACCCTAGCTCTTTCTTTTCATGGTTTCTTTTTCCTGTTTCATGCCTGTTTTCTAGCATTTCTGAGCCCCAGGGGTTTTGCAAAATCGCCCTAGTTCTAGCGCAGGTTCCTCTTTCGAAACCTGCGCTGAAGGTCAAGCTGCGTTAAGGCAGCCTGACCCTCAGCGCAGGTGGGAGGCTCTCTGCCTGTGCTGGGCTCAAAAACTAAGTTTTTTAGGTCATTTTTTGATGATTTTTTCGCCAGTTTCTCATCAAAATCAGGAACTTACTCCTTCTCTTGTTTGCCTTGCAGGGAACTTTGAACAAAATGTCTCTTACGTGGCGAGAACGAGAACATGAAGAGGAAGACATGATTGCCCTCCATGACCCGGTCACGGTGAACGCGTTGCGGAACTGTGGCCTGCTGAAGTTCTTCCGTATCTTTAGTATGAGGGCACCGATTTCTTTACTGCAGTACATGCTTGATGCTTGGGATCCTGTTAACCAAGTGTTCCAGATTAGGGGAAAGGTCATCCCCTTGACCATAGAGGACATGTACTTCTTGACTGGACTGTCAAGACGAGGTGCCCCCATTTCCTTGTCAGGTACGGCCTGGGGGACTGATTCTACCAGAGATTATGTCTGCCAGTACTGCAGGGAAGGTTCTCAGCCGAGCAGAGACTGCAAGATTGTTATCTGTGAGATTACTGATCGAGCTCTCAGGTCCATTCTGTTCACTATTGGTAGGATGGCCGGCAGTGCAGCTCTACATGTTGCCAACAGGTCTTATATGCAGCACGCTTTGGAGTGTCTCCAACCGAAAGTATTCAACTGGTGTGATGCAGTACTTGTTCAGATGAAAAGTCAGTTGACCAAGGTAAAGGACGGGAAGCTGAAGAACTTTGGATTTGGTTCTGTTCTGACTACATTTGCCTTGGAGAAAATCCCACTGATGCAGCCTCAGTACATCATACTCGACTTGCCTTCTCCGACTGAGCCAGGCATGCAGAGGTGGGTCGACCACATGTCTAGGCATGCTGGTCAACCTCAGATTACTTTTACTGAGGCCTTCTTTAGGTGGTTCGAGCGTCAGGAGATGGCGTTTTCCGAGTATCCATATGTGGGTATGGATTTCCGAGGCGATCCGGATTTGGTGCTACCGGATGGCGAGCAATGGGGCGCCATTGGTAAACTCCTTGACCATATTATTGTTTACTGTTCTTATTCATAATGTTGCTGTGCTTTATTATATCAAGACTTTTAATTGTACTCTTGGGTGCATGCAGATATTGGTCCTGTTCGTCCAGCAGTTCGTCCGAGATCGCCAGTTGCTGCCCCGGCAGTGGAGCCTGCTAGGAGAGTTGTTATTCGCGATCTTGACGACACTGAGACCCTTACAGCTGTGCAGGAGCAGGTTGAGAGACTTACTCGCGGTCTTCCCGATGTACAGATTGACGAGTTACCTTTACAGCTGTAGCGGCATACTATCGGCGTGCCTAGACGATGGACTCGTCTCTTGCGCATGATTGCACAGGCTGTGACGTACTATCATGAGCACCACTAGGCTAGGCTACCCCCTAGCATCTTTTTGAGTTTTTAGGTCATATGACCAATTTTGTCTTGGTTACAGAACATTATGTATGAACTTATATAAATAGCTTATATGTATTTTGATTTTCGAGTTTTATTCTGGTTGACTTATGTGATCCATATGTACAATCTTTAATGATGTGTCCTTTTTATAAATGTTGCAAATGTCTATCTAACACATAGTTTGCTAATGAGTCAGTTAATGTGTTTAAGTTTCTTGAAATATGTTGATATTGAATTGAATCAAATCGTCCTTCTAAGATCTTAACCCTTAGGAACATGCGATGAATAGCTGGATTGCGAACAGAATATATACCATTGAGTTGTAGTATTACGAGCTGTGAGTCTAGCCTGACAATTAGTCGGCGTATGCCACGTGTGATGGCATCAGAGAGTAGTTCTATCAATGCCCTATACTCAGCGATGTTATTCGTTGATTGCCCAATACATACACCTCTGAAACTTACTAACTCGCCGCTTGGATAAAAAATGGCCCAGGCTGCGGAGGACAAGTTCCGCGAACTACGACTCGCTCCGTCGACATATCCAACACATGTCTCCAGAAGGTTCAACATCTACAACGGAAAAAGGTGGATCACTCGACCAAAACAAACACTTTAGCGAAAACAAAATACAACAAAAGCATGCAGGTTACTAGTTCAGCATAGTAACGCTTGAGGTACAACCCGTTGCGGGGCTGCGCCAGTGGAATTCCATCCTAATCCATTAACTCATAGGCTCCTTTTGCTAACACCCTTTTAACAATATAGGGGCCCATCCATAAGGACTTGAATTTACTTGCTCCCAATTTATCGGATTCTTGGTCATAAAGCAAGACCAAATCACCTTCTGAGAAGACACGGGGTTTGACATTTTTGTCGAACTGAGCCTTGACTCGTTTCTTATGGGCCTCGTTAGCCAAAGCGGCGTCACGACGGGTTTCATCCAACTGGATTAATTCCAAGAAACGAGCCTCTTCTTCTGAAGTTCCGGGGAGAAGATCGATTGCGAGTTTAAGCGACGAAATTTCGCACTGGATTGGCAAGACTGCTTCCAGGCCATACACCAGTTGAAAAGGTGTGAACCCGGTTGCGTTCTTTACCGACGTTCGGTAAGCCCACAAGGCTGAGTACAGGATTAGGTGCCACCTTCTTTTATGAACCCCAATCATCCTTTGCAACATACGCTTCAGGACCTTGTTTATTGCATCAACTTGTCCATTGGCTTGCGGATAATATGGGGTAGAGCTGTCGTGAGATAGCCCTATCTTGGTAGCTAATTCGACCATCATGTGGTTGCGAAAATGCGACCCATGATTTGTAACTATAGCTTGTGGTACGCCGAACCTGGCGACTACATGATTGAAAAAGAAAAGGGCAGCTGTTTCACCAGTGTTATCCAATGTAGGCATCGCCTCGGCCCATTTGGTAAAATAGTCGACAACGACTATAATATACCCATGCCCCCCGGTCGAGGTGGGGTTACATTGCATGAAATCGATGCCCCACTTGGCGAAGGGCCCAACAGCAACTATCGGTTGTAAAGGTGCGGGTGGTTGTCTGGTTTTGCTATCAAAGATTTGACAAGCATGGCAACTTCTGACTGCGGTTATGGAATCTTCGAACATGGTTAGCCAGAGGTATCCTGCTCGTAAGATTCTTTGTGCTGTTGCATATCCAGACTAATGCCCCCCACACGCGCCTGAATGACAATCATTCAGGGCTTTTTCGGCCTCCTCATGGGTAAGGCACCTCCTCAGAACTGTATCGACACCACGACGGTAAAGTGCATCACCGACGATCATGTAGTCTTTTGCTTGGTATCGTATACATTTTTGTTCGGAGCGAGAGGTGTTTGGCCTGAATTTTTGGATTTGGAGATAAACTATGATATCTCCATACCACTCATCGCTTATAGATATCAGAAACAAACTTTCGTCCACGATTGACTCTTCTGATGTTTCATCGTTGGACAACGATGGGAGATCGCATAACAATTCTGCGAAAACTAGAGCTTTCTTTGATTTGGATTTTACAAATTCCAGATCAAACTCTTGAAGGATCACTATCCATTTTGAATATTTTCCCCCCAGCAACTGTCGCGACAGTATATAAGTCATGGGGTTGCAATCTGACAAGATGGTAGTTTTCCGAAAGAGGACATAATGTCGAAACCTTTGAATCGCTTGAACAGCTACAAGTGCTAGTTTTTCAACATAAGAATATTTAATTTCTGTATCGTTTAATTTTTTACTTAAATAATAGATAGGATGTTCAATTCCATCGACTTCTTGAACTAAAACCATCGCAATGGTCGTATCCGCTGCAGCCAGATACAGGTTAAAATCTCTTTGATAGTCTAGGGCGTACATTAATGATGCTTTTACTAGACAATATTTCAGAGCATCAAAGGAAGCTTGCGCCACCTGGTCCCAGACAAAAGGTACATCCTTTTTCAAAAGATGAGTATAACCCTTAGCAAGTTCTACGTAATTTGGAATGAACCTCCTCAGAAATTTTGCTTTCCCTTGGATTTTCTGAATCTGAAGCAAATTTGAAGGTGGAGGCAAATTAATGATTGCCTGAACCTTACAGGGGTCGAGACGAATCCCATATTTAGAGACTACAAAGCCAAGTAAATGACCAGAACCGACGCAAAACACACATTTGTGCGGATTGAGTCTTATCTTGTAGTGTCGGCAACGTAGAAATATCGCTCTTAAATGCTGCGGATGATCAGTCCGCTTTCGCGAATGAGCCAGAAGATCGTCGAGATAAGGTTGAACAATGTTCTTGATGTCATGGAAGGCATAATTCATCGCCCTCTGAAACGTCGCCCCTGCGTTCTTTAAACCAAAGGGTAATTTTCGATAAGCGAATGTGCCCCACGGACAAATAAATGCAGTCTTTGACTGGTCCTGTGGGCGGATATTTATTTGATTATACCGGGAAAATCCATCCATAAATGAAAAGATTTCACATCCGGCGCATTCATCAATTACCTGGTCGATGAAGGGTGTAGGGTAGTTGTCCTTAGGACAAGCTTGGTTTACATCCCTGTAATCGACACACACTCTAATCGTCCCTTGTTTCTTCATAACAGGGACAATATTCGATACCCAATCGGTTAGAGGAACCGGGTAGATGAATCCAGCATGGAGGAGTTTTTTCAACTTCCGTCTTAATGGCAGCGGCTTTCTTCGGGTGCACTTGCCGAAGCCGTTGCCTTACTGGTTTGACATCAGGATACATTTTAATTTCATGTTCAACGATACTCGAGTCAATGCCTGGCATTTCATCATATGACCAAGCAAAGACATCTCTAAATTCACGAAAAAGAGCGTTATATATTTCCAGTTCTGAAGGGGAACAACCTTTGCCGACATAAATATTCTCTGCAATATCTGTTTTATGGCTATAGTCTCTTCAATATTGGATAGGTTTCGCTCGGAATCCATCGTGTTTACAGTATTTGTTAGGAATTCGAATACTGAAGGGTGATAAAGGTCACTTTGAGTATCTTCTTCATATTCCAGAAGAAGGGAAAGATGGTGGTGATCATTCCATGGTTCCCCCTCAATCATCATTGATTGTAAGATTCCTTCGGCAGTCCCATGTACTTTCGACCAAGGATCTAATGGGGTTCCATATTCTCTAGACCTATCTACCCAAACGCTTGATGAGCGTTGATTTGGGTTCGCCTCCCATGCTTGAAACATTGATTGCTACAATATTTCTAAAGGACTTGGGGGCAAAGCCATTGAATGATCCATGTTTACCTTCGTGGAAGATATCATGTTGCAGGTTGCTACAAACGGTACATTTCCTGTATAAATAGGAGGGGGTAGCGCGAAAGTTCCCATCAATGTGGGGTCTTTCAATAATCCTACTTCGATGTCTTGAATTGAATGGTTGCTCTCATGGATCATGGGAATGCTTCCTGTAACTTGTGAACCATTAGGGAGGAAATTCTGTTGGTCGACGATCGTAATCCCTCCTTCAAATGGGAATGCGATCTTCCTAAAATAAGTCGACATGACAGCTGCCATGGCATAAATCCATGGTCTACCCAGTAGGATGTTATAGTCAAAATTTCCATCAATGACCTCAACATCTATTTCTACTGTCTTTCCTCCTAGTTCAACTTTCAAGTTATTAAGGATACCGTATGGGGTATAAGTCCTTCCGTCGAAAGCTTTTAATGTCGTCGAAGATCGCGACAAGGTTGGAGATCCTAAAGTTTTCCAGCAACTCATTGACATAATACATGTCGAGGCTCCCTCATCAATTATTGTTTTGTGAACAGTTTTGTTGAGTGCTTTCACTTGAATAAGGAAAGCTAGCTGAGCTGGTAAGTGAGGATCATATCCCTTGTGATCAAAGGATACAAGATTGGAATCCTTGGGATCAACCCCACCAATTGCCGATAACAACGTCTGCCTTTGGGTTGGACAATTTTGTAGCACTTCAAGAGTCGACATAGCAGATGGCGATTGGGCCAAATCTTCCACTATGTTGTAATGTTGCGCCGCTCTGGCGTGAGGATTAAATGTCGACTTGTGTACTACACCCTTTGGCGGTTTTATTGTTAATTCAGGGATGGTGGGTGTTACAACTTCTATCAAAGTTGTTGTCGAACTACTTGGTTGATCTTTACCTTTTTCGTTCGACAGCTGAGGATTCCCATAATCTTTGTTCCTTGTCGAAATCAAAGCATCATTCTGCTGTTTCGAAACCGACAACATAAGGACTTGCGACGGGGAAGCATTTCCACTATCAACCAGATTTTGACCTGTGTTGGGAAATGGATCAGTTAACACAGCTGATGTTTGGGAACTTTTAAAGAACCTCTTTAACTCAGCTTTGAATGGGCAATTCTTTGTGCCATGATCCTTATCATCACATATTAGACATGGATAACTTTGTTTCCCTTTCCCAGGAGGGTTTGAAGAATTTTTCCCAGGGAATGACTCACCCTGTTTCTTCTTCTTCCCTTTGTTTTGTTTCTTCTTGCTTCCTGGTTGATTGGTTTCTTTGCCTTTATCTTCTGATACGGCATTTACTTCCGAAGCAAGAATTTCTTCTTTTGCATTTCGATCCGAATTCTTACGGGCTTTCTTTGACGAAGCCTTTATCGATTTCGTGTTTGCTGTGCCAATCACGCCATCACCGGCATGAGAGTCACTATTTGATTTAGGAGGGGGAGGAATTGAAAATTCCGGTCTAGGGGCGTCAGGTATTTTGTCATAGAGCATGCCGGACTGAGTATAAACTAAGTCCAAATACTGCGCATGAGCAATAACTTGCTCCTCTGTTACGACTCCCCCCTTGGCCACATCTTCCGTAATAGCCGGAAGTAACGACTTTATAAACCATTTAGCTAATAGATGATCGGGAACATATGTTTTCACCATCCTACGACGACGACGCCACTCATGTATATGATCAGATATATGGGTAGCAGTTGTCTGTTTGAAGTTGGTTAATATTTCTGTTCCCATTTCATACCTTATTGGTAATTGAAAATGGGTTAAGAAAGTCATGGCTAGGGAACTAAAATTGTCGAAAGAGGCTCTTGGCAATTCAATATACCATTTAGCCGCTGGACCTGTCAATGTCCTCTGAAAAAGGCGAAGCCTTATCGAATCGTCGTTAAGGGTGTTCGACGAACACCACAGATGAAAAGTCATCACGTGATTCGACGGGTCTTCACCTGGATTTCCATTGAATTTAGGAATGTCAGATGGAAGTTTGTGAGGAATCGCCAGCCACCAAGGGGCATAAGCAATCGGATCGTTTGTTAAACGATGTAAATCAGGTAACTCTAAAGTCACCACGAATGGTAACTGTTGATTCAGGTTAGGTGAAGCGTAACCAGGGTACGATGGAATCGCTTGAGCAGTGGCTCTTTGCATACCAGCATAATGTAATTGATGTTGGTATGACTGATACGGTTGGTGGACTTGACCACTGTAAAGTGGTTGGTTTTGATCGTTTTGGATATATGGTTGTCCACTGTTCGCAAAGATCTGCTGCTCAGAACCTTGGTACACTTGCTGGAACTGCAGTTGTTGGTATTGCACAAGCCATGGTTGTGACGCCATGTTCTGTTGCACCATGCTAACCATTGGACCAAGGTGTGGGGTAATTGTACCCGTTTGTACTTGTGTCGTCCCACCAGTTGGTGATTGTGGTTGTGACCTATGGTCAAGCGACTGTTGCATTACAACCTGAGAAATTTGAGGTTGACATGTAACAGGTATCGCTTGAACTTGCAACATGGTTACAATAGCCGGTGTGGTTGGGATGTTCGTCACAGGTACACACTGTTGCATAGAATATACAATCCTTGGTTGTTGAGGTAGCATAGGTAACCAACTACTTGATGCAATTCCAGTATAACCTGAACATTGTTGTGAACTCACGTATGGATACCCTCCTGGAGGGGATAGTGAAAGGGCGTATTGCCCCCCATACGGTATCAATCCCGAACTCAAAGGGATCGATTGCCCAGATTGACCTCCATGAGGATCAATATGTCGAGTTTCAAGATAAGAATTACCGGGTATTACTCCGGATGAACAAACTGGAACAGACCATACTGTCGAAATAGTCCCTTGGTGGACTCCTTCTAGCTGTTGAGAGCTATTTGGGATAGTTGGTATGCCGGCAAACATCGTGGGAGTGACGGCAGGGGCCTCTTCTGTCGTTGTGTCATTTGACACAGTCCTAGATGATGACGGTTGTTCAGACATTTTAAGTCTATCCAATAGATTGCCTAGCGATTCTACAGGGACTTCCACTCGTGGTGGATTAACTTCTGATGAAGGAAATAGAGTGACCCTGACTCCAAAATGAGTTGGAGTACTTGCTTGCGGATCCTCTGCAATTTCCTCTATCGCAATCAAACCCGGTGGAAGAGGAAGACCGTCAGGTCCGTAAAATATTTCTGGTGCTGAAGAAGTGGTTGTTTCGACAGCGACAGTTGTTTGAGGAACAAAACTCTCTGGACCGGTTACTGATGGAACAGGTTCAGTTACACAAGTATTTGCCCCCGGACTAGGATCAGTATTACTGTCCTTCTGTGGCTGTTGAACTTCTTCTATAGAGGCAGGGTTCCCAGAAATGTTAGGAGTAACCGGAACCTCAGATGCAGTCGGAACACTTGTTCTAACTTTTATAGGAGATTTTGAACCGGTTAAACGAGTTCGCTTTGTCCGTACTGTTTTCGATTCCGGAGACAAAGACGGTTGACTCGTAAGCCTCTGCGAACGACGGGGTTTCAATTGACTTTCTTCCACGATTGCGGATTACTCGATCAACCAAAATATTAAAAGGGGAAATTTGTGTTTCCGAATTGAATGAATTTTATTAGACTCTTTTAGACACAACTTGCTTTTTCACTTTTTAAGAGTCGAGAAAAAGCTAAAGATGACTCTAGTCTCCTTCGATGTATTAACGAGCCCGAAGTGACAAATGCTCGGTTGGACTTTTTCAGTTATAGAGTTTGAAAAAGGCCAAAAGAAATTTCTCTGGAGATCTAGGTAGAGGGTGTGCCAAACCTTTCGCAAAACCACAAAATACATTTTACGGTACGGGTGGTCGATCTTCGTGAATGTTGTGTTCACTGCATTGCGATCAGTAAGGCGGCCGACACGGCTTCCTAAGGATAAAAGATATATGCCTATAGGGTTCTCCCAATATATACGCGACGGTACGTGGGAGCACAAGTCCGTATTAGTGCCACCGACTCTCAGGAGGAATCACCCACCTTCGTCGAGATCGACAGTCACTACGTTTAACAACGCCGGAACACGTCTCTAGCTTAGACCTCTATGTGTTTTCGTTATGTTTCAAAGCATTGTTAGGTTCATTCAATATATTTTAAGTTGATATTTTTAAATTTTGCCTTTCAAGGTTCACCACGAGATGTATTGATACAAATTCCTAAATGCAGTCTAAGATGAGAAGCAAGCTTTTTCAATCTTTTTGACTTATGAAAATCTTAACTACTGAGGGAAAAGAGAGACAAAATATTTTCACACAGATCAAAGGGCACTCGCTAATGCACTTTTTCCCTAAATCAACATACAAACTTATATGAAAAATGCAAAATGCAAGTATTTCTTTTCTCTTTCTTAATGTTTGTGCGACACAAAAAGAAAGCTGTTGTATAATTTCGAATTCAATTTCAAGCGAAAGAAAACAAGCTTGTCCAAAATCGAAAGACACCTTAAGATTTACTTGTTTCGAAACTAGAAATATATAAATTCAAACCAAATGATGAAATCAAAAGCTTAATCAGCTATGAACAACAAACAAACTAACTCTTAAGACCAATACGACACTTAATCACAGGTCTAGATCTAAGAGGTCACAACAAGACTAGTTCACTTTCGTTATGGGAAACTGTAAATGATACAAGAAATACACAAAGAACGAACACAGTTTCTTTATACAACCGAGGCGGAATAGTGGCAAGGAAAGTTGGTTTCAGATAGGCACATTGACTGGTAACAGGCAGCAAAAAACAAGAGTGAAAATAGGGCAAGAAACAACAGGAAACCCCAGTAGCACTAGGCAAAACTGGTCCAGCGCAGGTAGAACACTGTCTGTTTGACCTTTAGTGTAGGTAGCCCCTTTGGGAACTGCACTGAAATGCAGACAGCCTTCACATAGCCTGCACTGAAGAACGAAACTTTCGTTTCTCTTGGCTTCCGGGTCACAGATTGCTCAAAAATTCACAGTTTTTGGCCAAATCAGAAGCTATCAGTGAAGGACACACTAAGGGATGACAAGAAGGATGAAAAGCTATCACTAAGAGCTTATTAGAGTCCTTGTGGATTAGCTCTTCAAATCATAAACTTGCCCAGAAACTGAGCTAGAGTAGTTGCCCTCTACTTTGCATTTGAAAGATCCAAATGCAGTTCGATTCGGTACTCCCTTTGTTTAGGAAATGATTAGCAAAAACACAAACAACCAACAAGATACGATCCCCAGTGGAGTCACCAATTTGTTGTTGGGAAAAGTATCCAATACAGAATGACCCTATCCCACTCTAAGGGTGATAGTACCTCAGCAACGACCGAATGCAAAGCTATTCAAGATTACTTCTTTATGAGATGTAAGAGAGAGGAGAAAGAGATCCACTAACCGTTATCTTCCGCTAATGATTGATCCAATCTTCCTTTTTTGCTGCTTGCTCCCAGCTCCTTGCTCTTTCACTGGCCTAGCTACACAAAGATCCTGCAAAAGCACAAGAAAGGGAAACTACAAGAAGCATACATCCATAATTGATTCAAGGATTAGAATAAATCAAATATACAAGCATCAATACGCCACAAAGACACATGCATATAGAAGAACCTCGAATGCTTTATTAATGGAAGAAGTAAAGTTCTGAGAATGTTACAACCATAAAAGGCCCAATCCAGCAACACCTCCCAGCAGAAAGAAATCTCCTCTTCACCTCCTTCAAGTAAATCACCCAATAGTTCTATGCACAAACCAACAGTACTTCCTTACATTCACAAGATTCCAACCTCCCTAGACCTCATGAGAGAGCTCTATATATAGGAGTTTTGGAGAAAGGACGAGTCAGCTTGAGCTTGGCATGGAGCTGACTAGTGTCCTCTCCCACTTCAGTTATTCTTCAGTTCTTGAGTCCACTTGGAGGTTCTTGCTTCCACTTGGAGATCTAGATCGTCTTACTCATCACAAGGCGAATTCCCTGATCCAAGTGTCATTTTGGAAGCTTCCTGGGAATTTGACACCTTGCAGAATGACTGTGCCACTTGGCCAATCTCGCCCAGTGCAGGTAGCCTTCATTGCTTTTGACATTCAGCACAGGTACAGAGTGGAGCAGTTGACATTCAGTGCAGATGCTCAGTGGAGCAGCTGACATGATCCAGAATTAGCTTGTTTTTGAGTGTTTTTAGGTGGAGAACTGATCTTTAGTGCTGTGGTTTGCTGACCTTGTTCCTCTAGGGGTAGGAACAACATGTTTAGGAACTTTGGATCCCTAAGATTATTGACATTTCATGCTTCATGCTTAGGCACAAAAATGTCTATAACACTCTAACTTTAGAATTTCAAAGCACCACTGATGTTTGGGCTTGTATTTTGACGTACTTGGATCAAGAAAATGAAACTTGGGTGAGGAGGTGTTGTTTTATTTGATGGTGCTTGAATAAGTGCTTCTCCAATGGCCATACAATAAATTAATGGTTCATGTGTTTTAAGGTGTTGTTCGAATACGAACCAATATTTTACGAAGTGTTGAGCTTGCACCACCAAAGTTTTCATGTTTTCCAAGTCTCATGGTTTGTTATCTATTGAAATCTATTGTATCAACCATTGGTTGGGCATACCTTGCTGGTAAAATTGTTTTATTTTGAAATTGATGTTTTGTAAATTTTCACTGGTGTTGGCTGCTTCAATTTATTCCTTCTTTCCTCCCCTCAACCACTATTCGTCCTCTTGCATCAATTTCACTTCTAACATCCTTATGAAATTTTAGTTTCTATTGCAGTCCTTACCTCACATTAAAATGCGATATATTTTTGTTATGCTCATAGTCAACTGCATGTATTCGATGAGTAAGTTGGCTAGTTATTCAAAATCATTCCAAGTGTAGTCACTATTTCCAACATTCTCTCTAAACTAAGTTTAGCCTTCACAAATTCTTTGTATTCATGTTGGATGATGACCGATAATTCCTAGATTCCTTATTCATTTTCCTTCTACTCTAGGGTGGCATGCACATTTGTTTGCACAATGTGGTGTATAAATTGATAGACCAACTTATAAATAACAGCAAGTGGATCATCAATCTAGGTTGAAATATTTAAGTTTTTTCTGCTGCCATGCTCCTAGAGTTTGACCATATCTCCTCTTCATACTACTTCCATTATTTTAATTTGTCATTGTAAGTCATTTTCCTTTTCCATCTCCCCCTAGATTCTTTTGTTGTATATTCTAATTAAGAAAAGGGAAGTATTTCATATGGATAAGTAATATCATATGGCAGGAAGGTCAACCTATTCTTGTAATTTTTATTTTTTGTATTTTTCCTTATCCTCTTGTTCACATGGCTTATTTGATGATCTTAACCCTATTGTTGAAGGGGATGTCTTAACGAGGGTAAACTATGCAGCTTGTTGCTTTGATTGGGGTGTGTCTTATGTGTCTATTGTCACTGGTTCAATCTTTACCAAAGTTCCCTTATGCAAGTTGGCTAGATTGAATTGGTTTGATGATATTTCTTCTATGCCTACCTATTTTCAATTTTATATATGTTGACCATAATTCACCTCTACAATTGTTGTTAGAGTGATGAATGGTGAGTTTGTTATAAGGTTGATGTTAGGGACTTATTCTTTCTATTTACCACCTCCACTAAACTAATCTTGGATCAAATTTTTTGGTGATGTTTCCCTTTTGGTATTCAACTACACTATAATTTTATGTTATTGTGATTCCTTATTCTATTCCACAAACATATTTTAATTAACTATTTCAATAAAACATTCTTTGGCATGACCCAAAGATTGTGAAATGTCTGGGCCAACAGATGACCCTAGAAACTCTTGTGTCTTCCTTGGACTCTTCTTCATTGAGTCATTCACTATTGTTTCTTCCAACACTTGCTTTGCTATTGCATGAAGGACTTGTTTTAGTTTTGGGTCTTTGATAGTAATATTAGTTAAGACCTCTTGCCAATTGATTCTAAATAATTTTTGCTCAACTTAAACTAATATGTTGGCTTCTTTTCTTGGTAACCCTTTTGACGATTCTGGAAAGAGACCCAACAAGCGAAATTTGAAATATGTTGTACACATTTTCGTTTCTCTTTCTTCCTCCCATTCCCCATCTATCAATGGAAAAAAGACTTTAGTCTAGGTTTCCCAAGTAGCTGGTTGTATCAAGAAGATGTTATTTTTTGTCAAATAAGCTTGTAAAAAATATATTGTGTTAAAGGATGGTATGGAAGTTCACAAGGCTTAACATCTTTGAACAATACATATCAAACATTCACCATGTCAAGGTGCAACTACATATGTACAATACTTGATAGAATCCATTGGATAGTCTGTGAGACTCTCCATCCATTTGTTAGAAGTTTTAAATTCATCAACTAATTATTGAATATATCTTCTGGGGAGACTGACTTAGATGTTCCCAACCAACCACATGAAAAACTCTTGTTGTTCTCTATCTAAGAGACACGTTTCACTATAAATAAGGTTTTGGCAGCTGAAAGGACCTGCATCATGTCCAATCAAATCAAAAGAAATGGGAACAAAATAACTTTCCTAAAATTTTGGCATTCCTAGTAGTTGGTGTTTACCATGTTGGTGACGTGGTCTACCCAATTATAATGTTTTCCCCAACCTTGTGATTTGGATAATGGATTCAAGCATGATTATTTTTACGTCAAATGATTTTCTATCTAGAGTAATATAGGGATATTATGATGCATGCCCATTTCACCCAAGGATCCTTGACATGAATGGTAGTTAATATTTCAAAGTTCTTTGTTGTCAATCCACCTATAAACTCTTTGATATATAGGAAGTTGATTCGATTGTCTTTAGTTTTTTTATCCTTGGTGTGTGACACATCAATGAACTCATAAATGGACATGGTTGTGACATTTACTATTTTTTTGAACCACAACATACCATCATGGTACTGATTAACAGTAAACTTCGCTGCATCCTCTTTTAGGCAATAAAATTTCACGACTAGTGGGCCACCCAAATAATCCTTTGTCCTAGCTTAGAGAAGAATTTTGATCCAAACTTATGTAGGAATGTAAGAAATTAAAAATATACACATAAACATAGAGATGTAGTAGAAATAAAACTTCATTTCGTTATTATAATAGAACTAAAATATGCTTACATATGAAAATGAAAATAAACTAGCTTGGATGATGGTAGCTTATCTCTGAGAAAAGATGTGGCGGCTACATGCATCTGAACTATGTTACAATTAGGCTAAAAGGCCTATTTATTATTGAGGAACAATGGAAAACCCTAAAAATCCAAAAACCTAACCCTACAAGATGAAGCGCCAAAACTATGGGCCCTGTTAGGGTAAATTAGTACATCAACTTCTCAGGGTTGTAACATTGGCATACGATCTGCGTTTGACATGCACAATACCTCATTATAAAGATATATCGGAGGACTAAAAATTTCAACTACAAACATCAAATAAACACATATTTTTTCTCGTTTTCCATAAAAGCATCGTTTAGGGCCTTAAAAAAGCTCCAACCGTTCAGGACTCAAAAAACAAACAAAAATAGTAAAATGTGCTACAATTAAGGAAACTGAAAATTTTAAAGAAACACCGATGGGGGTCGAAGTAGAATAGGTGAGTGGCCTCCATATCGATCTAGATTAGTCCTCCCCCCTTAGGAAAAAATGGTCCCCGTTGCATTTAGTGCCTCTGTGAGATGGGGAAACTTCTACTAAACCTGGCCCCTGTTGAGCCACTTGCCTTGGTGCAGGAGTTGGCCAGTTTTGACAACCCGATATAGTTTGATCTTCTATTGGCAATTATTCTTGTTCTATGTGTCCATGATTCAATCATTTTTGGCAGGTTCCATGTAGTCTGCTTTTAACTCTATTGGTGTAAGTTGTTCTCCAATGTCTTACGTGTCCATTAATGGTGGAAAGTATGGTTGAAGGTAGTTCACATTAAACATTGCGTGCAAGCCAAGTAATGGTTGAATATTCAACTCAAAGGCATTGACCCCTACAACCTTGGTGATGGTGCATGACCCATATCTGAGCAGGTGAAGCTTGTAGTCGGGCCTAGCGAGGCATTTCTTCTGCAGACGTAACCAAACTTTGTTGCCCACCTAGAACTCGTGTGACACTCCATCCTGATCATGCTTGTGCTTGTACTTATCATTATCTCTGTCCAATATGTCATGGACCTACAGGTGGATGTGTCGAATGCACTCAATGAAGTTGTTAGCCCTATCAGCTTTGGACTAGACATGAGTTCAATCCTCTTGAGTAGCTACAAATGATATGGCCACATCAATGGGACATAGTGGCTAGAATTCCAGTCCCATGTTAGGTCCCTGCAATACTAGTGTATTCCCCCATTATTCTTGTCGTTGCAACCCCTTGTTTTTATTGTTGTGCCAATCTTGTCCCCATATTGTTATTATTGTTCCCCATAGAAGCCCATTATTGTTATTGTTGTGCCCTTAGATAATTAGTATTATGTCGACTCTGACTATATTGTGATCCCTTAGACTCATATATATAGAAAAGAGGTTTTTTCATTTGTAGCATCCAAGAATGATTCATTCTTTTAATGTAAATGAGTTTCCCCCTCAGAGAGGATTATTTTTAAGTCGTTGATCTATCTCTTCTTCCATTTTGTGAGATGGTTCCATAACATTTGGGATTGGCGCTTTGGATTCTAAGGATTCGCTGCTTCAAATAGGTCATGATGGATTTTTTGCTATAATTATTTTTCTACGAAGCTTGAGAAGCTAAAAAAAGAACTCATTTGAGATGAAATCGTGATGAATGGTGTGTTTGAATTTTAGACTGTTTCTCGCTAAATTTTGGGAGATATGAACAAAGGAAGTTAGGGTTTTTGCAGGCTCCCGAATTCCATATCAAACAAACGACCTTGGGAAAATCATCATAAATTTCTCTCTTAGCATCATATTCCAATTTTTTAAAATGTGACAGAACGAGGACGAACTTTAGTTTGTTGGGTATCATTTTCCAAGCCAAAGGTCAGAACTATGATATGTGGAATGTCGTACAAGTTTTCTCTACCGAACCATTCTATAATCTGGCCATTGTGGGAGATTGGGCATAAAAATTTCTTAGAAAATACATTCTTGATCAGATTTGTATGGTTGGAAACAAGATTTATAGGTCTACCATAGGAAGAAATTTCTGACGTTGGAGATCTGAAATTATAGATATACAATAGATTCAATATCGAGCTCCTACAAGGCAAAAAAAGGTGTGTACTATTATTAAAAATTTTCATATGTTTTCTTTGGAAAATTAGTTTGAAGTGATTAAAAGGGAATAGTGAATAAAATTATCATTAGTTGATTCCCCAAATAAATAAAATGGCAACACCTAGTAAGCAACCCTAAAGCTCTACTATGACACATAAAGAATATGAAGAAATGGGACATGATATCAAAATTACGAGACCAAATGCAACAAATTTCACTCCCACAAAAAGTAATGGAAGCTAAGATGGATGGTTTAAAGAATGGAATGGAAGCTAATATGGATGGTTTAAAGAATGGAGTGGAAGCTAATATGGATGGTATAGAAGCAAAACTTGAAGGCAACATGGAGGATTTAAATATAGATTCGACAAAGTTGCTACAAGAAATGCTTACTAATGATGAAAGGCTAGTAAAGGAAACTCATGATGAGAAAAAACAAAATAAATGTTAATCATGATTTCGTAGACTCTAAAATTAGATTGAAGACCCAACACGTTCCAAAGATTGATATGATGAAGTTTGATAGGAAGAATTCCGTAACTTGGATACTAAAAATGGAGCAATATTTTGATCTACATAATGTACAAAACACACAAAATATACCATTGCAACTTTATATTTGGAACCCAATTAGTTTGTATGGTATCAATGGATTTTCTCTCCTAAAAAAATTGTCACGTGGTCAATTTTTATAGACCAAATGATAAAACATTATGATGCAAAGAGCAACACCTTGTCTAGCTAATTGATAAATATCAAACAAAAAGGTTCAATGGTGGAGCACATTGAGGACTTCCAAAAATGAACATAAGGGTAAAATATATTCCATAGTAGCATAGGATTGATGTGATGATAGGGAATTTAAAGGATAACATCCAACATGTGGTTCACCTTTGGGAACCTGATTCATTGGAGAAGGAATTTAGGTTGGTAAGAAAAATTGAAAGCAAAATTATGGAAACAAGGAAGCCTACCACTCACAACTATAAAGATGGAAGTGTTGTTGCCTCTAGCCTTCTAGAACCTACAAGGTTGACACCACAACAATTGGAAGAAAAAAATAGCAAAAGGACTTTGCTACCATTGTGATAGAAAATAGACTAAAGGTCATAAGTGTGTTGAGAAGAAATTATTTTACATAGATTGTCAAGAGAAGGAGGAAAAGGAACAAGAAATGTCAAAAGAAGAGGATATACACCAGGAACAAACCCTAGAGAAAGAAGAAATGAATCTGACCATATCTTGTAATGCATTGGTAGGAATTACCACTCGTCAAACTCTCAAGATAGAAGGACATATGAAGAAGAAAAAGGTAATAGTGTTGATTGATTCGGGTAGTACCCATAATTTTATTCATTGCAAAATAGCCAAGGAATGTAATTTCTTCCTATATCCAGCACCACAATGTTAAGTGATGGTTGCAAATGGAGGAACCATAAATTTCTCTATAAAGTTCCATAACATCAATCTTTCCATGGGATAATATGTATTGAATAGTCAATGCTTTCCATTCCAATGGGTGGTCCTGATGTTGTACTAAGAGTCCAATGGCTACAATCTTTGTGTACGATAGCTTTTAATTTTCAAGAACTTTTCTTGATATTTTTTGGGAAGAAAAGGAAGTTGAATTAAGGGGTATCACAGGGAAACCAGGAAATATAATCAACTCTAACAAAATGACAAAGCTTCTAAAGAAAGAACAATGGGGTGTAATTGCACAATTATGTTCACTAGAGGTCCCCACATCGAAATCATCTATTTCTCGAGATCTCCAAAAAGTCTTGGACAATCACTCCAAGGTATTTGAGACTCCCAAAAACTCCTCACCTATTCATGATCATGACCATGCTATTCATTTGATTCCAGGAAGTGTACCTCCAAATATCAAGCCTTACAGATATGTCTATGCCCAAAAGAGACAAATTGAACGTATGGTTGCAGAAATATTGGACGTTGGTAGAGTTCAAACTAGTCAAATTTATTTTTATGTTCTCTTAGTATTGGTGCACAAGAGGGATGGATCATGGTGCATGTGCTTATATTATAGGGAACTCAACAAGCTTAATATTAAATATAAATTTCCCATTCCTGTCATTGATGAATTATTGGATGAATTAGATGGAGGAATTTACTTCACCAAGTTGGATCTTCATTTAGGATATCATCAAATCATTAAAAAGACTGAAGACATTTCAAAAAACAACATTTAGAGCTCGTGAGGGTCATTATGATTTTTTGGTCATGCCTTTTGGCCTCACCAATGCACCTTATACATTTCAAGGCTTAATGAATTCAATTTTCAAACCCTTCCTTAGATATTTTGCTTTAGTATTTTTTGATGATATATTAATCTATAGACAGTATTGCAAGGATCATGTTCAACATGTTTATAGGCTGCTCAAACTATTCGAGGAGAAAAAATTATATGCAAGAACCTCCAAATGTTTCTTTGGAGTATAGGAGGTGGAATATCTAGGTCGTATTTTATCTCATGAAGGTGTTAAGGTAGACCCTAGCAAAATTAAAGCCATTAAGGAATCGAAAATTCCCACATCCATAAAGCATCTACAAGGATTTCTCAGGTTGAAAGGTTATTATCGTAAGTTTGTTAAGAATTATGGGATAATTAATAGCAACACCTCTAACAAAATTACTAAAGAAAGATTATTTTCTTGGACTCTAGAACCAATGGAGGCCTTCAAACCTCTTAAAGAGGCAATGTGCCAAGCACCAATCTTAGCTATGCCAGACTTCACAAAAACCTTTATTGTGGAATGTGATACCTTCGGAAATGGAATTGGTGTTGTTTTAATGCACGAAGGAATTGGTGTTGTTTTCTACAAAAAGGGAAGAAAAATGTTGTTGTAGATGCGTTGTCAAGAAAGGATAAGGACATGGAAGAATTGATTTGTGCTATTTCTATAATCCAACCAAATTGGACAAATGAAGCAAGGGATGAATGGAATAATGACGAAGAAGTGTGGGCACTCATTCAAAAGTTGCATCAAGATCCTAGTACATTTGATACATTTAGCTGGAAAAATGATTTGTTGTGGTACGAAGATCACTTATACCTCTTTAAGAATTCCCAACTCAAATAAAAGATTCTTTTGGAATTGCACACCTCTCCCTTAGGAGGGCACTCAGGATTTTTAAAAATTTACCATAGGGTTAAGAAGGAATTTTTCTGGGATGGCCTTAAAGATGATATTGAAAAATTTGTGGTGGAATGTTTGGTTTTCCAACAAGATAAAGTTGAGACAATTAATATCTCGAGTCTCTTACAACCTTTATCCATTCCAAGTCAATGTTGGGAGGAGGTTTCAATGGATTTTAACATAGGTTTACCCAAATCTGAAGGAAAGACTGTCATCATGGTGGTAATTGATAGACTTACCAAGTATGCACACTTTTTTGCATTATCTCATCCATTTAAAGCCAGTACAGTTGTTGCTTCATTTATTGAAACAATTCAAAATCTACATGGAAATCGAAATATTATTGTAAGCGACAAAGATCCCATTTTCACTGGAAACCTTTTGAAGAAATTATTTTCTTGTATGGGTACTCAGTTAGCTCATAGCTCACCTTATCATCTTCAATCTGATGGGAAAACTAAGATAATGAACAAATTTTAGGAAATATATCTCCATTGCTTTGTATGTGATAAACAAATACAATGGGTCAAGTGACTGCTTCTAGCTGAATGGTGGTATAACTATTACACTAGACAATCCCCCTTGTAGACAAGAGAAATCTCCCTAGATCCTAGATGGAAACTAGAAACAATCACGACAAATGAACTGACTCTTTCCATAAGTTGAACTTGTTCGAATTATATGCAGTATATATAATGTATAAACATCTTACTGGTTTCACGAAATCCCTGATGAATATTCCTTCTTGTGACTTGATGCAGTTCTTCAATGTTTGATAGGACCGGCAAAAATAAACCATAAAAGGATCAAAATCACATGTGCTATAATAATCTAAACAACTTAGCCTGATGATCAAGGAAATTAGGGATTTAATTTTCCTTAATAAATATAATAAACAATTGAAAATCATCATTTGTATGAATCAGAAGATAAGAGGAGCCTTACAACCTTCACGTTTATGTTGTGAGGTCCCTCCTGAGTTCCTTCAATATCCTCCTCAGATGACAAGCTCTCGAATCTCAAACCAACAACATAAGTTTATATTCTTTGAATTTTGGCCTCCTTCCATCCCTCGACCCTCTATTCCTTTTATAGACAAAAGGGGAGGAAGTTTAAGAACCCTAAGAAGAGGATGAACCTCCTTTAATGAGGGATGAGGTTACCATGAGAAAAGGGATGGAAATGCATCTTAAGAAGGTTATAGTTTGTATAGTCATTACCTGGAAGAATTCAGTTGGGAAATATTTAACCAATTATTTTTCTAAGATGTGATTTTTATTTTTACTTTCTATACCTACACGGGTTTATATCTACAGATAGAGCGTAGCTCTATCTTGTTCTCAGAAACAATTTTAGCGCATGCACGGGAAACTCTAGAGAAATCGTCACAGGTGGAACTTAACTAGGTGTGAGAGATATTTGACCCAAATTTCTCATGTACTTCAACATATATTGAGTTGGTTGACTTATAAGGGAGTTGGTTTCAACATGTTCACGAATTGTGAAATTATCCATAAACTAATCAGGTGTCATAGAGAAAAATTGACATGTAATAAATTTCTCCCTAAAGTGTGAAGTCTAAAAAATAAGTTCAAAAGATTGAAGAACTTTATCATTCCAAGGATTAGATCAGAGGCAACAGTCGGAAACCTGTAGGGAACATTCAAGGGAACACAATGAAAAATATATATCAAAAATAATCTTTGAGGTAGGCATTCCCATACTGAAAGTAAATCAAACTTAATGAAAAATCATGGAAAAACTAAGATCATATAGACAGTAGACACAATATGGACACAACCATCTGTCTACATAATCAGGACTATAAATTCTCCTTGCAACCTGGATTTATGAAACTAGATACAGGGTCTTGATCTCCATCTCTCAATCCACAGTACAATTCTAACAATGCAGGTGAATGTTTCAAAGTTTAACATGGCAACAACCACTTGATTACTGGGCAATGATGTGAACTGCTAACAAGTGCGAGAGAAACCACCAATAATGAAAATGGTTCTCAAGGTACTCTTAGTACAATCTATGAAGTGTGAATATGTGATTTGAAGTCGAACACTCATAGAATCGTTCGATCAAAGGCAAATGATGAGAAACTGTTGTCAAAAGTGAGAAACCTACCATTAAGGCATGCAAGCCCCAAGGTACTGAAGGTTTCTAAATCAACTTCCTAGATAATAAGTTTAAATTGATAGGAAGTGATCCGTCGTAGGAAAGCCTACAACATGAAACATGATATCAAGTTTTGAAAATTTTGCAAGGACTGGCTGAAGGATAGCCAACATAAATGAGGGCAAAGATTTTGCAAAGGTATTTGAACCAAGGTTGAACTTCTCTTGAACACATAACAACACAATAATGTTTTGGCAGCATTTCACTTAATGATAATATCCAAAACCATGAATACCTCCAATGAGGTTTGATTAGCTGTAAGGCAAATGGATTTCCCAACCTAGACATGAATGTGAAGGAGTGTCGTGTTTAAGAGTGACATGCTACCTTTGAAATGATCATGTAAAATGGACACTGTTAGAGTCGGTCTAGTAGCCCTCCATCAGCGATCAAAGCTCTTTGCATTTGCATAAAGTAGGTGTTTCATCAGTGTCATCTCATTGCATTCCATTAGGCATGCCATAACCCTGATGGAGGAGCTGGTGTCTTTATTCCCCTCTTGGCACTGCTGGATCAAGTTGTTTCAGTCAATAAACTCTTTCAAGGTTACTTGTCTTGTCTTGAGGTCAAAGTCCTAGGTCTAGGGTTTAGGTCCAATTTGTCTTTGAGGTCATGTCTTCAAAAGTCAATAAATGCCCAGCAGGCCAGAGGGATGACTATCAAAGTTTTTCTTCAAAAGATTTCATCTTGTACAGCTAATTTTTACCTTGGATTTAAAAACCCTGTTTTTAAAGACAAGGTAATTTTTTCATTTTTGTAAAAGTTGTAAAAATTCAAAATTCTTCGAAAGTCAGCATGCAGCCCTAGTCCCCTTTGCCAAAATTCCTCAGAAGCTATCCCTGCAAAAAGTTTCAAGAAAAAGCATCAGTTCAACCAATTTTAGGACAAAGGGAAACCATAAAGTCAGCAGCATTTAAATTTTGAAAAAGTGTCAAGCTAAAAACATTAGAAAGAGGGTTTGAGGGGAAATTAATTTAAATCAAGCATATAAATCCCCTCTCTCCCTCCATTTGATCATCATTTGCCTCAAAGCAATAGTGAAAAACGATTTGGAGAGAAATTGGGTGAAATTGTAGAAAGAGCCCGCATGCGACCTGTCAAGACCTGCGCGCGACGTGTTGGGCAGGCACGACATGTTAGGGGGTTCTTAGCAGTTAGGAAAATACACTGGCGTGACGTGTTGGCTGCGCGCGACCTGTCAAGACCAGCTCGCGACGTGTTGGGAATTCATCCACAAAAAATTGTCTGTAAACTGTCAAACGACCCCAAAATTCTTCAAGATTTCAGGTAGGCCTCTGATCATCAAATTATTTTGCTTGATAAAGAAAAATGAGCATGGGAAATGTGTTTTAATGCCATCAACTTGAAATGAGAAGTTCATGTATATTTGCTTTAAAAATGTCAAAATGCAAGTAGAGATAGGATTTTGTTTTGCTGCTCTCAAAGGTCATCCCTTTCACTCCAATTTTTTCCCCCACATCCCAACCATCTCCCTTATCATTTTTACCTAATCTACCTACCAAAAAATATCAAAGGCCCAAAACCCTACCCATATGACTAAAATCCAATAATATAACCGTAAACCCTACTTCCCATAAAATCTTTGCAAATGATAATGGTATGATGTTGTATATGTCATGATTCCTTCCCTTAATTCCCTTTGTCATGTATTTTCCCTAATTCCCCTTAGAAGTCTCCCTTCCCTAACATCTCCCTTGTGTTATTTGTCCCCTTGAAGCAGCATTTCAAATAGGGTAAAACAACTGGTCATTTGAGCAGAAGCAGCAGTACATTTCAGCCACTTTGCTCTTGAAACCATGTCAAAAACCGAAACCGACTATGAGCAAAGTGATGACCGTGAGTCAACACCAGAAGTTGAGGTACAAAGGAGGCCTCACAGGGGTGGTAAGAGTGGTCACCATGTGAGAGAGAAGCCCACCTCTTTGACCTATTTGCAGGCTTATCCACTTGCAGTCACATGTTTCCGCTACCTCTCATGTTATGAATTTTGCGAGAGGATTTCTCAAATTTAGCACCATAGGGAATTGGTCCGCTTGTTTGTTTTGCATCTGCATGATGGGAATGTAAGTCTTGCAGGGATGGATTTTATATTGTCATCTGAAATTATTGCTCAAGCAACAGGGATACCCAATGTGGGAGAAGAGTGGAACAAGCGCAAACTATTGGACAGATTTCAATATGGGCCCTTCATTAAACCTGCCTACATGAGGTACATGACTGGTATGTTTCCCTTCAAATTTTTGAGGGATGAGTATGCTCCCTTGATGAGGCTCATCATGCGTTATTTCTCCTGTGAGGGCAAATTTTCATATTTGTATTCGTACCATATTCGCTTGTTGATGCATTTCACATGAGTATGGATGATGAACATACAATTTTTCATGTGCCGGAATATTGAGAAGATGGTACCCTTGGTGTAGAGAAAGAGCCCAACACAGCAACACAGGAGTATCTATCATTATGGTTTGATCCAGCTTGTGTTCATACATCAGTTGGCTCAGCAGGGTATCACATGGGAGGATTTTATCTCTCGAGATTTTTTCACAGCACCAGCATCATCACCCCCTGAGGTTGTTCATGAGGAGGGAGGGCCTTCACAGCAGCATGATATTCCTAAGACCAGACATGTCAGCTCCCCTCCATTGGTCACATATCAAAGAGGCCACAGGGCCTTATTTGTATCAGCTAGGCGAGTATTATCTCCACACCAGGTGGAAGGGGTCTCGCCTTCTTCATCAGCACCACAAGTGTTATCTCCACACCAGGTGGAAGGGGCCTCATCTTTGATAGCAACACAGGTACTAGAGAGAGTCAAGCAGACCAAGATTGATGAGGGGCCATCAGGTGATCCAGGCATAGATGTTGTTGACCTTGATATCAGTTCTCCTAGCCTAGAGTCAAAGGAGATCATTCAGCACCTAAGGGCTGAAAATGACTCATTGCAACAAATATTGGAAATGGCGAATTGGAAAATCACCTACTTAGAGCTGTGCAATAAGCAACTTGAAGAGGAGCACACTCTTGATGAGTTGCGGAGGATCCATGAAGACCGCAACTTGGCTTGTAAGAGACCCGGTGATTTGGTACCCGTTGACCGAGAGGCTATCCTTCTCCAGGTCAATGCTCATTTGGAGAGGTTGCTGGCCAAGGCCAACAAGGATAAGGACCTATTTCGGAACATGAAGAACCACTATTGGGCCCGAATGCACGTATGCAAAGCAAGAATGAAGGTGCTCCAAAGACGGTTGGCCAAAGCACTAAAACGAAGGAAAAGGCCCGATCCCCTCCACATCTTGGCTGATACTTCCTTGAAGGAGCATGATGCTAAATGACTTAACTCCAGCACAAATTTCAAAAAAATTTGAGCATTTTTGGTCACTTGTGAAATTTTGGGCAAAAAACAGGTTTTCTCCACCAACACGTCGCGCGCCGCGCGCGACCTTTTCGATGGGCAACTCCATTTCACGAAAACTCAGCATTTTTGGATTTTTCATCCAAAGATACAACTGCTCAGCAATTACCAAGATATTTCATCAAGTTTTGAGCCTTCAGAAGGTCAAAAAACAAGCAAAAAATGACTTTCTGCCACCTTTTTGACACACAGGAAGCAGTCTTGGAAGCTTGCAATTTGGGAGAGGAAAATGGCCACCAAATTCAGAAATTCCACTTGTGTTGGAAAGTAGACATCCAGACCTTTCCAACAAGCCCACTTTTGCCTCATTTGGACACCTGGAAGTGCCTCAAAAGCAGCTCCAACGACGCGCGACTTGTTTAGGATCAGGGCGCGACGTGTTGGGCAGTTTTCACAGAAATTCACCTACAGCTCAGCAAAACGCAGTTTTGACTGGATTTGACTTTTTGAAGTAGATTTTGATCCTCCTTATTGTAAATGATGTAATTTTATGATATTTTGACACTTATTTATCTCTTCTAGAAGATTCATTCATGAGATAGGAAAAAATTTAATGAATGAATTGGTTTCCTAGCTTATAGAGGCAAGTTGTTTTGACTGCCTAGTTCTTAGTGCTCAGTTTAGAATTGGTTGAAACAGCTCCTAGGATAGTGAGCTCGACCCCTAGAGGCAAGGAAAGAAGTTATATTGCCTATATTATGTACTTTCTTGTTCATTTTCATGGTTGGACTCTTGAGGGAGAAAGCTCTATTGTATTACTCATTGTATCTCTGCAATTTTGTCAAAGGAAGAAAGACCAGGGTTTTGCAGTCCTTGTTGGGATTCCTGTGGTTACATGTATTGATGGTGTGTTTCTATTTGTACTTGTAAGTTTGTTATGTGAATCATCTCGTTACTTTTCCTTCTGTAAATTAGGCAAATGAAGTGTTAAAGTAGAATTCATGATTGCCATGCTCTGCTTTTAAGTTTGCTTAATATTTATGTTTTCATCTGTCTAAAGAGAACTCTTGAAGGTTTCTTGCTCTCTTTTTCCCCTCACCGGTCATTCTTATCCATTCACTTAATTCAAAGGCATCAATATAGTCTCCTACCTTTCCCCAAAGAACCCCCTGCAAAAACTGTGTCTAATCCCCACACCCAAAATTGCCTTTCCCCGATTTTCCACCAAAATCCTAAAACTTCCCAATTCAAACCTTTTATCAGTTTACTAGCCTAAAATCAATGTTTACTTATTGGTTATCTCGCCCTTTGAAGATATTTACCGAGATAGACCGGAGAGAGCCCTCTCCTGCCCCGTAGGGCTAGCTACGAGGCTAAGTGGTTTGATGTTGCCTTGGACTTTACCTTTTTCAGCCTGAGGTGAAATTTCAAGCGCTAACATATTGGCGACCATACTGGGGAGAACAAACTTGTTTGTGGATTGATGTGTTTGTTTCATAAGTCTTAGATGGAGCTTGAAGTTATGCCAGGTAGCCTTCGAAACGCTTTTGCTTTGCATAAGCGAAAGTAGATAAACGCTGCTTCAGTCCATCTCCGTGAGCTTGTGAATACAACACTTCATTTGCATTTCACCCCAGTACATGTATCAAGTTCAGATCTGATTGTTGATGGTGGACAACGATCAAACACTTGAAAGGCTGAAATCATTCACTTGGCGACTCTAAATTAGTTTTGAGATCAGATCCAAAGACTCCACTGGAGGATGATCCCGACCAGAAGAAACATGAAAGGAGAATATGGCAAGATCGGGTACTCGAGTTGGAATTTCATCCAAGACATTTTGTTCTTTGTCATAAATTATTTCTTCTCTTTTCCCAAGAATGTCAAGACTACGTTGCAAAGTATACTATGCTTGAGAAAAGATCCTAGGCCTGCAGTTGATTCTTTCCCTTTGAAGATTGTGAATACCAAAGATTTGCATACCTTTGAGCTTGATCAAGACCTTTGTTCTAAATATTGTGATGACCATCTTCAAATTGATGAGCCTCAAGAGACCAAGACTGATTCTATACCCGTTGTACATACACCTACACCTTGTAAAATTCCAGATCGGTATAAACCTCTTGTTTTACCTTCTGTTCTCCATGCTTTCGCAAAAAACTATGATCTATACTTGTCGAGGTTTGATGGTGAATGTAAGAATGTCAAAACTGAGCAACATGTGCAGAATTTTGAATCTTTTCTAGATCTTTTTGAAGTTGATGAAGAAGATGTCAGTATAAGGCATTTTGCTCTTTCTTTGCAAGCCAAAGTCAAGAGTTGGTTCAAATCCCTGCCTGATGCGAGCATCTCACGTTTCTAGCAGTTCATCAAAGTTTTTCTCGATAGGTGGATGATCGGGTAGAACCTTTTCTTGATTGTAGAAGAGTATAACCAGCTGAAAAGATTGCCAGGGGAGACAGTACAACAATTTTCGGCCAGATTTAATCAAGTTTATTATTCAATTCCAGTTGATATAAGGCCTACTCCTAGATCTGCTCTCTTGCACTATCCGGGTGCCTTTGATCCGGAGATGGAGTTTCAGCTGAGAGAAAGGGATATTGCAACACTTCACGAGATGCAAAATAGTGCAGTAAATGTAGAAGCTCATCTGCTGATCCGGAGGGCAAGGTTGAAAGAAGAAGAGATGAAAAACATAGATCCGGAAGAATCAACATCTCTAGAGGTGAAGCTTGACATTTTGGTAAGTTCAGTGGAAAAGATGATGGACAAGATCAACGCAAGGAATGATTATGATGTTCAATCCCATGACTTGTCAATTGAAGAAGAACAAATGGCTGATCCAAAAGATTTTGTTTCTTATCCTAGTTGTCATAGATCTGATAATGATTGTTTTGTAGATCACCTTGGCAAAGAAAGCACTGTTGATATGACCTGCATGCTTGATGATATGTTTTATACTGATGATTTGCCTCAGTTTGATCAGTATGACGATGATTATGTTCTCCAAACAGAAGCTAATCTTGCAGACAAATCAGCAGCTAGTTTGTGGGAGGAGGAAGAAGTTCACTTACAACAGCTCGAGTACAATGATCAATCGATCCATATGAGCTATGACAATGATGAGGAAAGTGCATCAAAGATTGAAGTAAGTGAAGGATATTTTCCTTTTTGTTTTGAATCATTTCAGTTCATCAGAGATAACTACCATGCAATCAGAAATAAATGTCAACAAGTCTTTTTGCTCAAGACTTCTCATATTCAGATTTGCAACCCCCGAAAGCCATTGATTTTCAAGTTGCAGCTGAAGACTTGGAAGTGGACACACATGATTTAATGATTCAAGGTGACTCCATACCATTCTGTTTTGAATCATTTCAGTTTTTGAAGGGTAGATTGCATAGTAAATATCCAAATGAACAGCCTATCACAAATCAACAATCTCTCAGTGTTAATGTTGAGGATGAGTCCGATAACAAAATTCTTGAGCAGCTTGTAGCATCAGATTTGCAGCCACCAAATGAAATTGAAGGTCAGATTACAGATGAAGCTGTGGAAGATGAAATACATGATTTGATGATGCAGGAAGATTCTATACCCTTTTGTTTCGAAGCATTTCAGTTTATAAGGCAGAATCTTCGTAAAATCTCTCAAGAAAAAGATGAACAGCTAGAAGGATGTCATACATTTTCAATGGATACATTACAACAGTCTTTTCAAGTTTTTCATGATCCAATAACTGATGTTTTGGATGAGGTTTGCAGTCAAAGTCTTTTTCCATTGATTACAGGTGAGCTTGAAACATGTGCTGATATGAATTTGATCCAACAGCCGGTTTCTTTGTCATTTTCAGCAGAGGTCTCATCACAAGGCTCAGATCAAAGTTTGCATTCATGGTATGAGAAAACGAGAAGTAATCCATTGCATGAGCTAAGTTCCAGTGTGCTTGAATTTCAAGATCCTTATGCAGTGTTTTTGGAGGTGGATAGAGAATTCATATCATTCTACGGATATGTTTCCAAGTTGTCATGGGAGTTTCCTTTCAGTAGTTCTCTCTTGTTGTTCATAAGCGAGAACTTGTGGAGAATTCAACCAGCAGATGGGATACTTACTTGGTTGCATTGGTTGTTTCATTTCACTTGATCAGGTGATGAATGAAACTGTTAGAGTAGGTTTTGATGAATAAGCTCCACTTTGAGCATCGTTTCTAGTTTTTCGGTTGTGTTTAAGTATTGAGTCAATTTTTAGTTGAGTGAGAGTCAATTTGTGTTGTCAAGTCATCATTTTTCAGTCATGCATTTCAACTTGAGTCTTTGACTCCATTGCCCAATGATTGAAAAGCATTGGTCTGCTCTCCCAGAGGTCTAAGGTTCTTGGTACCTCCAAGGAGCTACCATCCCCATTGGAGCCAATGTTAGAGTCGGTCTAGTAGCCCTCCATCAGTGATCAAAGCTCTTTACATTTGCATAAAGTAGGTGTTTCATCAGTGTCATCTCATTGCATTCCATTAGGCATGCCATAACCCTGATGGAGGAGCTGGTGTCTTTATTCCCCTCTTGGCACTGCTGGATCAAGTTGTTTCAGTCAATAAATTCTTTCAAGGTTACTTGTCTTGTCTTGAGGTCAAAGTCCTATGTCTAGGGTTTAGGTCCAATTTGTCTTTGAGGTCATGTCTTTAAAATTCAATAAATGCCTAGCAGGCCAGAGGGATGACTATCAAAGTTTTTCTTCAAAAGATTTCATCTTGTACAGCTAATTTTTACCTTGGATTTAAAAACCTTGTTTTTAAAGACTAGGTAATTTTTTCATTTTTGTAAAAGTTGTAAAAATTCAAATTTCTTCGAAAGTTAGCATGCAGCCCTGGTCCCCTTTGCCAAGATTCCTCAGAAGCTATCCCTGCAAAAATTTTCAAGAAAAAGCATCAGTTCAACCAATTTCAGGACAAAAGGAAACCATAAAGTCAGCAGCATTTAAATTTTGAAAAAGTGTCAAGTTAAAAACATTAGAAAGAGGGTTTGAGGGGAAATTAATTTAAATCAAGCCTATAAAGCCCCTCTCTCCCTCCATTTGATCATCATTTGCCTCAAAGCAATAGTGAAAAACGATTTGGAGAGAAATTGGGTGAAATTGTACACAGAGCCCGCGCGCGACCTGTCAAGACCTACGCGCGACGTGTTGGGCAGGCGCGACGTGTCAGGTGGGTCTTAGCAGTTAGGAAAATACACTGGTGAGATGTGTTGGCTGCACGTGACCTGTCAAGACCAGCTCGCGACGTGTTGGGAATTCATCCACAAAAAATTGCCAGTAAACTGCCAAACGACCCCAAAATTCTTCAAGATTGTAGGTAGGCCTCTGATCATCGAAGTATTTTTCTTGATAAAGAAAAATGAGCATGGGAAATGTGTTTTAATGCCATCAACTTGAAATGAGAAGTTCATGTATATTTGCTTTAAAAATGTCAAAATGCAAGTAGAGATAGGGTTTTGTTTTGCTGCTCTCAAAGGTCATCCCTTTCACTCCAATTTTTTCCCCCACATCCCAACCATCTCCCTTATCATTTTTACCTAATCTGCCTACCAAAAAATATCAAAGGCCCAAAACCCTATCCATATCCCTAAAATCCAATAATATAACCTTAAACCCTACTTCCCATAAAATCTTTGCAAATGATAATGGTATGATGTTGTATATGTCATGATTCCTTCCATTAATTCCCTTTTTCATGTATTTTCCCTAATTCCCCTTAAAATTCTCCCTTCGCTAACATCTCCCTTGTGTTATTTGTCCCCTTGAAGCAGCATTTCAAACAGCGTAAAACAACAGGGCATTTGAGCAGAAGCAGCAGTACATTTCATCCATTTTGCTCTTGAAACCATGTTAGAAACTGAAATCGACTATGAGCAAAGTGATGACCATGAGTCAACACCAGAAGTTGAGGTACAAAGGAGGCCTCACAGGGGTGGTAAGAGTGGTCACCATGTGAGAGAGGAGCCCACCTCTTTGACCTATTTGCAGGCTTGTCCACTTGCAGTCACATGTTTCTGCTACCTATCATGTTATGAATTTTGCGAGAGGATTTCTCAAATTCAGCACCATAGGGAATTGGTCCACTTGTTTGTTTTGCATCTGCATGATGGGCATGTAAATCTTGCAGGGGTGGATTTTATATTGTCATCTGAAATTATTGCTCAAGCAACAGGGATACCCAATGTGGGAGAAGAGTGGAACAAGCGCAAACTATTGGACAGATTTGAGTATGAGCCCTTCATTAAACCTGCCTACATGAGGTACATGACTGGTATGTTTCCCTTCAAATTTTTGAGGGATGAGTATGCTCCCTTGATGAGGCTCATCATGCGCTATTTCTCCTGTGAGGGCAGATTTTCATATTTGTATTTGTACCATATTCGCTTGTTGATGCATTTCATGCGGGTACGGATGATGAACATACCATTTTTCATGTGCCAGAATATTGAGAAGATGGTGCCCTTGGTGCAGAGAAAGAGCCCAGCATAGCAACACAGGAGTCTCTATCATTATGGTTTGATCTAGCTTGTGATCATACATCAGTTGGCTCAGCAGGGTATCACATGGGAGGATTTTATCTCTCGAGATTTTTTCACAGCACCAGCATCATCACCCCCTGAGGTTGTTCATGAGGAGGGAGGGCCTTCACAGCAGCATGATATTCCTGAGACCAGACATGTCAGCTCCCCTCCATTGGTCACATATCAGAGAGGCCATAGGGCCTTATTTGCATCAGCTAGGCGAGTATTATCTCCACACCAGGTGGAAGGGGTCTCACCTTCTTCATCAGCACCACGAGTGTTATCTCCGCACTAGGTGGAAGGGGCCTCATCTCCGACAGCAACACGGGTACTAGAGAGAGGCAAGCATCCCAAGATTGATGAGGGGCCATCAGGTGATCCAGGCATAGATGTTGTTGACCTTGATATCAGTTCTCCTAGCCTAGAGTCAAAGGAGATCATTCAGCACCTAAGGGCTGAAAATGACTCATTGCAGCAAAGATTGGAAATGGCAAATTGGACAATCACCTACTTAGAGCAGCGCAACAAGCAACTTGAAGAGGAGCACACTCTTGATGAGTTGCAGAGGATCCATGAAGACCACAACTTGGCTCGTAAGAGACCCGGTGATTTGGTACCCGTTGAGCGAGAGGCTATGCTTCTCCAGGTCAATGCTCATTTGGAGAGGTTTCTCGCCAAGGCAAACAAAGATAAGGACCTGCTCCGGAACATGAAGAACCACTATTGGGCCCGAATGCACGTATGCAAAGCAAGAATGAAGGTGCTCCAAAGACGGTTGGCCAAAGCACTAAAATGAAGGAAAAGGCCCGATCCCCTCCATATCTTGGCTGAGGCTTCCTTGAAGGAGCATGATGCTAAATGACTTAACTCTAGCACAAATTTCAAAAAAAATTGAGCATTTTTGGTCACTTGTGAATTTTTGGGCAAAAAACAGGTTTTCTCCACCAACACGTCGCGCGCCGCGCGCGACCTTTTCGATGGGCAACTCCATTTCAGGAAAACTTAGCATTTTTGGATTTTTCATGCAAATAGACACCTTCTCAGCAATTACCAAGAGATTTCATCAAGTTTTGAGCCTCCAGAAGGTCAAAAAACAAGCAAAAAATGACTTTCTGCCACCTTTTTGACACACAGGAAGCAGTCTTGGGAGATTCCAATTTTGGAGCAGTAAATGGCCACCAAATTCAGAAATTCCACTTGGGTTGGAAAGCAGACATCTAGACCTTTCCAACAAGCCCACTTTTGCCTCATTTGGACACCTGGAAGTGCCTCACAAGCAGCTCCAACGGCGCGCAATGTGTTCAGGATCAGGGCGCGACGTGTTGGGCAGTTTTCACAAAAATTCACCTACAGCTCAGCAAAACGCAGTTTTGACTGGATTTGACTTTTTGGAGTAGATTTTGATCCTCCTTGTTGTAAATGATGTAATTTTATGATATTTTGAAACTTATTTATCTCTTCTAGAAGATTCATTCATGAGATAGGAAAAAATTTAATGAATGAATTGGTTTCCTAGCTTATAGAGGCAAGTTGTTTTGACTGCCTAGTTTTTAGTGCTCAGATTAGAATTGGTTGAAACAGCTCCTAGGATAGTGAGTTCGACCCCTAGAGGCAAGGAAAGATGTTATATTGCCTATATTATGTACTTTCTTGGTCATTTTCATGGTTGGACTCTTGAGGGAGAAAGCTCTATTGTATTACTCATTGTATCTCTGCAATTTTGGCAAAGGAAGAAAGACCAGGGTTTTGCAGTCCTTTTTGGGATTCCTGTGGTTACATGTATTGATGGTGTCTTTCTCTTTGTACTTGTAAGTTTTTTATGTGAATCATCTCCTTACTTTTCCTTCTGCAAATTAGGCAAATGAAGTGTTAAAGTAGAATTCATGATTGCCATGCTCTGCTTTTAAGTTTGCTTAATATTTATGTTTTCATCTGTCTAAAGAGAACTCTTGAAGGTTTCTTGCTCTCTTTGGCCCCTCACCGGTCATTTCTATCCATTCACTTAATTCAAAGGCATCAATACAGTCTCCTACCTTGCCCCAAAGAACTGGCTGCAAAAACTATGTCCAATCCCCGCACCCAAAATTGCCTTTCCCCGATTTTCCACCAAAATCCTAAAACTTCCCAATTCAAACCTTTTATCAGTTTACTAGCCTAAAATCAGTGTTTCCTTATTGGTTATGTTGCCCTTTAAAGATCTTTACCGAGATAGACCGGAGAGAGCCCTCTCCTGCCCCGTAGGGCTAGCTACGAGGCTAAGTGGTTTGATGTTGCCTTGGAGTTTACCTTTTTCAGCCTGAGGTGAAATTTCAAGCGCTAACACACACCTTCCCCAACTTCCCCCCACCATTACTGGCAAGTACCTCTTTATTTTTTACAAGCTTTGGGAGGATAACATATGCTTGGACTATAAGCTCATGCTTTGGATGAGTCCATCAAATTATTTTTAGCAAACCCTAAGAAGGAGTGGTTCGGTCTCATCATGCTTAATGAGTCTTGTAATGTTTAATTTTGTGAGTTCAGTAAAGGAGTAAATCAATGCCATTTTATTTTAATATTTTGAAAAGGGAAAGAAAAGGAAACTCATTCTGTTCTTTTACTGTTAAATTTTAACAAGACCAGAGAAAGTAAATTTCAGTGTTTTTCATTTTTGGAGTGTCAGAAGAAAAATATAAGTAGACTCCATTAGGTTATTTTTTGTCAGTTTATTGTCTCAGGTCTGAAAAAGGATAGAATAATACAAGAGAGAGCTCTATTGACCATGTTCGATCAATGTATACCTTTTTCGTAAATAGTCCTAGTTCAGTATGTAAAAGGGATAAACTTGTACTGAGTGGATGGTTGTTCATTTACTTCTATGAGTTTGAACAAGTAAGTACTCAACAATCTTTTCATTATGATAGATTCTAAAAAGGGCTTAAAAGAAGACTCCGAGAGTTCTGATTTTCATCATTTTTAAAGAGCATTAAAAGAGATAAAATTATGTTGAAATGTCAAGAAACATTTATCTTGATCCCGTAAACGATCTTGCACATTTAAACTCAATAACCTATCATAACTGCTCAAAAAGGGTGTTTTCCCTCTCAAAAAGATTCAAAACATAAAAAGTAATATTTTTTAAGCTAAAAAAACTTATAAAAGTGGGAAAATTAATTTTTTTTACCATTTCATTTTCACTAGTTTAGAGTATAGAGAGGGGTTTTTACCATCGAACTTCTAGGAATGATTCTGAGCCAACCGGTGGACAAAATCACACACTGTTTCCTCCAAGTATAAGATCTCTCCATAACTTAGCTTTATGTCCATTCAATTTTTCATTTTAAGCTTTCATTTGGTTTTTTGGGACAAAGATTTGTTGAGAAATGTGCCCTCGACCTTGTGCATGTTTCGTTCAATTGGGCCAGCACAGGCCAATAAAATTTTCCATACGAAAAATCTCAGAATCTGCAGAATTCTGCAGGAAAATTTTGTGCATCTATGCCCTGTCCATAAAAGGGCAGTCATGCATGCGCTGGGGGATATTTTTAAAACAAGTTTTGAACCCCAAAAAACATGAAATGTGTTTCAAAAATGATTCTAACTGCTTTTAAATGGTCATTTCATGTCATTTGATTGCTCAAAAATGGAGTGGAGGGAAAGAGAGCATGAAACCAATGATTTGGTAGCTTTGGCGGATCCGGCCACTTTGGAGTCTCTGAGGACTTGTGGCCTCCTCAAACACTGACTTATCCCTGGGATGAAAGCCCAGGTAGATCTAATGGCATGGTTGGTGAGGGCTTGGAATGTCTAGGAACAGTTCTTTATGATCGTTGATCACCGCCTCATGATTGATACCGATGACATCTATTTTCTGACTGGGTTGTCTCATCGGGGAGCTGATATTCACGTTTTGGATCCACAGCAGTGGGAGATACTACTAATGGATACCTATGAAACTTTTGCAGGGGTGTACTACCCAAATATGGATGGATTGTCATTCAATCCATCAAACTTTTACCCTTGAGGACCTTTTCTTTCATTGTTTGCAAATTGTGTGGTAGTGTTGCCCTTCATCTAGCCACATGGGCACAGATGCAGACATTAGTGGAATACTATGAATCCATGGTATATAACCGGTGCAAGGTATTAGTGGTAAACATGAAGGGCCAGTTGACTATGTGCAAGAATGGTAAACTTAATAATTTTGGTTATGGTGCCATTATTGTTGCCTTTTCCCTAGAGAGGGTTCCTATTCTTCGGCCACAACAAATTCTGCTAGACAAGGGGTGTTCAATGGATCCATGCATGATGAGGTGGGTTGCACTAATGGAACATCCATCACTTGTAGTGAGATATACGACATAGTTTTTGGACTGGTTGACCCAACAGATTGTTCCGATCTAGTAATTTTCATATGCTGGGATGGATTACAGAGGTGATCCTGATATCCCACTTCCAGCTAGAGCTCAGTGGGGTGATCTAGGTAAGATTTATTTTATTTTGACATATTTTCAAATTTTTCAATTTTTAACTATTTTTTGTCTTGAAAGGATAGTTATCTGAAATACATGTGTATATGTGGGTCCAACCCTACCATCCAGGATGAGACAATATGATAGACGTGGTGGGAAACCTATAGTAGCTGCAGCAACGAATCTAGAGGCAATTGACATCTTGAGAGTGTTGGAGCACAACCTTGAGATGTTGACTTCCCACATCCCAGAGACTGGGGTTGATGACATTCCACATGCCTATCAGAGGCTCGTAGTTGGAGTTGTAGGGCCTCTCAGACATTTACTGCATCGAGTTTCTCGTGCTATCGATTTTTATCATGAGCATCATCATACCTAGTTGTTCTAGTTTCTATGACAATTTTTGACTTTTTGGTGTCAGCATATTTAGAAAATAAAAGGCCATGGGGCCTTATGTCCTCAGATGACACATTTTGTAGACACACCCAAACTCTATTTTAATGAAAAATCTACTAGTTTTCACCTATGTTTATCTCGATCAATGTATGAATGAATATTGTTTTTAATTTACAAATGTTGCAAATGTCTATTTAAAACATGATTTTCCAGTGCATCTTTCAATGTGTTTAAATATCTCAGAATGTATTGACATTCGATATAATCAAATATCCTTTCCAAGAGACGGACTCATAAAATTAACCTTAACATGGTTGGACTCATTACTGAATAAACATCATTTAAATATAATACTGTGAGCTGCGAATCTAACCTAATGATCAAACACCAGATACCAAATGTAATTGCACCATCTAATAGCTCAATGAATGCACTATATTTCGGCATATTGTTTGTTGTTTGACCAAGGCATATTACGTGAAAAGAGACTAGTGTGTGACTAGGTGAATAGATAACATAGGCTGCGGAAGACAAATTTTAAGTACTACAACTAGCACCATCAGTAAAGCCAATGTAAGTCAAATAAACCTTCGACATCTGCAAATCAAGTGTAAAAACGAGATAAGCAGAAGAAGTAGTAGAAAATTTGAAAAACACTAATTTATCACACATACCAAAAAAACATTAAATAATGTACAAAAATTCCTCAAAAATTTGTGCAAAATATTTCTTTAGGTAAAGACCATTTTTGGGCTTTCCCAAAGGAACACCATCATGATCAACCATCTCATAGGAACCTTTAGCTAATATGCGTTTTATGATGTAAGGGCCATGCCATACGGGCTCAAATTTCACTGCACCTAGCTTGTCATGAGCTTGATCATATACCAATACTAGGTCACCTTCTGAATATGTATGGGGATTAACGTTTTGAACATATTGGGATTTAACGTGTTTCTGGTGAGCTTTGCTAGCCAATACGACATTTCGGCGATTTTCATCTAGATGAGCTAAATGTACAAAGTGTTCTTCATGTGAAGAGGTAGTCGGTAACAATTTGATGGCTAATTTAAGAGATGGAATTTCACATTCAATAGGTAATTCAACGTCCAAACCATAAACAAGTTGGAAAGGGGTAAAACGAGTTGATGTTTTTATAGTAGTGAAGTAAGCCCACAATGCTGAAAAGGGCATAGAGTGCTAGTTTCCTTTATGCATACCAACTATCCATTTAATCATATTGGTTAAAAGTTTATTCACAACTTCGACCTAACCAATAGCTTCTAGATAATATGGAGTAAAGCTATCATGGAGAACACTGAGTTGTGTGGATATTTCAACAATCATAAATTTATGAAAATGACTACCATGGTTTGTAACAATAGCTTGTGGGATGCCGAACCGAGAAATCACATGATTTAAAATGAAAATATCTGCAATTTTGACGTCATCTCTATATGTAGGCATCGACTCAACCCATTTTGTAAAGTAATCAGCTGCAAGGGTAATAGATCCATTCCCCTCGATCGAGTGAGGGTTAGAAGTGATGAAGTTGATGTCCCATTTGGCAAAAGGACCGACAACTACGATAGGGTGAACATGAGTGGGAGGTGATCACATTTTGCGATCATAAATTTCGTAATTATGGCATTTTCACACTGTAGTGATGCAATATTTAAATATTTATGATCAAAAATAGCCAGCATGTAATATATTTTGGGCAGTATCATACCCAGACATGTGACCACCACATGCTCTAGTGTGGTAGTCATTTAAATTTTTTTCAGCTTCTTGAAAAGTTAAACAATGTCGGAATACAGAATCGACACCATGACGATAAAGGGTGTCACGAATAATGTTGTATTGTTGGGATTGCTATCTGATTCACTGACGATCATTTTTGGATAGCTCGGGCCTAAAATTTTGTGTTTGGAGATATACAATGATGTCTCCATACCACGGATCTAACGTAATAATAAGACAGAGAGATTCACCAGCAAAAGAATATTCTGCTACAGTTTCTATATCAGTATGGGGAAAGTCACAGAATAGTTCTTCGAAACCAAGGATTTATTTGATTTTTACTTTTCAAATTCCAAATCAAACTCTTCTAAAATGACTATCCACTTTGAGTATTTTCCCCCTAGAAATTGTTTCATGAGAATGTACATCATAGGGTTACAATTTGAAATGACAGTCATTTTTCAGAGAAGTATATAGTGACATAATTGTTGAACAACTTGCAGCGCTGCCATGGCTAGCTTCTCCACATGTGCATATTTAATATCAGTTTTAGTGAGACTCCTACTCAAATAGTAAATCACATGTTCGCTTCTAGAATCATCCTCTTGGACTAACACCATGCCAATGGTGTCATCAGATGAAACTAAGTACAATAATTAGTCTCGATGATAATCAAGTGGATGAAGTAAAGGTGCATTAGTCAGTGCATGCTTTAATGCATCAAAATATTTATCAGCAAGCTCATCCCAGAAAAATGGAATACCCTTTTTCAACAGTCGAGTAAAACCCTAGGTTAGTTCAACATAATTGTGGATGAATTTATGCAAAAAAAATTCCTTCCCTTTGCAAACTTTGGAGCTGAATAAAGCTAGAAGGAGTAGGAAAACTAAAAATTGCCTCTACCTTGATTGGATCGACATGAATGCCTTCTTACTTAACGATGAAACCTAGAAGACGACTGGATTTCATACAAAAGACACATTTGTGCGGATTCAAGTGAATATTGTAATTCCTACACCTAATGAAAATTTCTTTTAAGTGTAATGGGTGATCCTGTCATTTCATGGAATGAGCCGAGAGGTCATCTAAATAAGGCTAAACAATATGCTTGATATCATGGAACGCGTAAGACATTGCTCGTTGAAAAGTCGCGCCAACATTTTTTAGGCCAAATGGGAGTTTGCGATAACAAAATGTTCCCCATGGGCATATAAATTTGGTTTTATATTGATCAAATAGGAGTATGTTTATCTGATTATAGCTAGAAAATCCATCCATGAAGGAAAAAATTTCATTCGTAGCACAGTCATCAACAATTTGGTCGATATACAAAGTTGGATAATTGTCCTTGGGATAAGCTTTATTGATATATCTGTATTAGACACACACTCAAATAGTTCCTTTCTTTTTGTTAACGAGCACAATATTTGATACCCAATTGATTAAATGAATAGGGTAAATGAATTCTTCTTTCAACAATTTCTCAACCTCAGTTTTGATAGAAACAACTTTTGCGGATGTATAGGACATAATCATTGTCTAACTAGCTTAGCATCCGGATAATTTTTTATTTCATGTATAAGAATGCTAGGGTCAATTCTTGGCATCTCCACATAGGACTAGGAAAAAATGTTACAGAATTCCTCAAATAGGGCTTTGTAAGTTGAAATCTCTTTTAACAAACAAGAAGCTCCTATATGAATATTTTCAATTATTTTGGGTTTCACTAAGGTATGGATAGGTATTGTTGTTGATATGTTCCCTAGATTCTATTCAGAACTGGAAGAAAGGGTAGATATTGGACTTTGAGGATCGCTAAGGATCTCAAATGAAAATAATGATGATAATTTATTCTCTATTTTATCAAAGGATGGTAAGGAACTTGAACGATGGTGAGTAGCATTCCATGGCATTTCATCCAAGTTCATAACTTCCATAATCCGTTCATCAGTTAAAAAATCTGTGTTAGAAGGATTAGGCATAGAGATTAGTTCCAAGAATGACAAATGAGAATATTCATCAATGGTCATATTCATTCGATTATCATAAAATGTTGATGGGTTGAAAAAGACTGAATAGCCTCATAGGCTAACTCAAAAGGACTACGACGCATTTCATCACCATATAAGATCATTTCTGATTCTGACGGTACTTTCCATGGATCTCCCATTTTGAAAGTGCTTGATGTAATCATGTTAGTCTGTGCTTCATTATGAAGAAGAATTGGTGGTGGGAACGTGAAAGTTCCCATTAAAGATGAGTCTTTAAGAAGGCCAACACAAACTTCCTCATATCGAGTGGTGGATTTTCCAACAAATGGGATGTTGCAGTGGAATTAGGGTCAAAGGTATAGTGGGACAATTGATCTAATTTCATAGTTCTTCCTTTGCGAAGAAACATAATCATCCTAAAATATGATGAGACTACTACCACCATGGTATAATTCCAGCTCCATCCAAGCAAAAGGTTATAGTCAAGTCAAGCATCAACAACTCAACATCTATTGCAACTATTTTTCCCTCTAACTCGATTAGAAAATCATTTAAAATTCCATATGGAAAAAAAACCTCTTCCATAAAAGGCTTTCAAGGTTGTGGGAGATTTACTGATTGTTGGAGAACCCAAGGCTTTCCAATAAGAAATGAACATAATACATGTCGACGCTCCTTCGTCAATCACTATTCAAAAAATTCGTTGAGTTTTGACATGAACTGGTATCTCAAAATCTAGTTGGTGTGGGAGATGCGGGACATGGTCTTTGAGATCGAAAATAATCAAGTGGGAGTCTTGAGGGTCTACATCTCCTATGGATGATAATAATAATTTCCTTTGTGTTGGACAAGTTTCGAACACTTCAAGGACAGACATGGGCGAAGGAGACATAGCCAGATCTTCGACGATGTTATAATTTTGGGAAACCCTCGCATGAGGATTAAAGGTTGAGTTACGAATCATACCCTTAGGAGACGAACGAATTATCATATCAGGATTTGGTTTTTCAACATGTAATGGTTCAGAAGGAGGAGGATTAGACACAGAAGTTTGACCATGTGAACTGGAGTTATCTCCATTTTCAATAGGACCCTTTGACGCATAATCTTTGGAAGACATCACCATCATATCTGCTGATGGGTATGAGGAGGATTGGTCATGAGAGACCATTTTACTATCTTCTAGATGAAAAGGATCCTTCAAATCAGTGAGTGTGGGTGAAATTTTGAGGAATTTGGAAACTTCGACCCAATGAGGGCATTCCTTAGTATAATGATCTTCTTCACAAATTAAGCAAGGATAGTGAGGTTTGCTCTTTCGTAAGACATTCATTATTGTTTGATTTCTCCTTACAACGGTTGTCTTGTTTAGTTCTTCCCTTTCCCTTTTTCTTATTTCCAGATAGCTTACCCTTTCCAATAGGTGAATCTACGGTGTTGATTTCAGAAGTAATTCAGAGAGAAGGATCTTCGTCGGGTGAATCAGATCGAGCCAAAAATTGAACATTCTTAGAATTTTTATTTTTGTTCTTATATTTCTAGCTCACAGAACCAATCATGCCATCTGCGACATGTGATCCTAGAAGAGGTGGATTATTTGGACTAGATCTGGGTACATCTAGGATATTTTCATATAAAGTACCAGACTGAGTATAAACAAAATCGAGATATTGAGTGCAGGAAATTACCTGCTCTTTAGGTACAACACCCCCTTTGGCCACATCTTCAGTTATTATTGGTAAACGATATTTTATGAACCATTCGGCCAAAATATGGTACGGAATGTAAACATTAACTTGGCGACATATTCATCTCCATTCGTGAATGTGATCTGAGATATGGGTTGACGTTGTCTGTGTCAAAGACGTCAAAAGTTCAGTTCCATTGTCATACTTAATGGGTAGCTGAAAATGGGTCAAAGAGGCTATAGCAAGGGCGTTAAACATGTTGAAGGAAATGTGTGCAATTCTACATACCATTTACCTGCAAAACCAGTCAAGGTTCATTGAAAAAGTTGTAATCTAATAGAATTTATGTTTAATGAGTTCAATGCACAACAAATATAGTAGGTCATGACATGGTTGGAAGGATCTTCACTCCAATTTCATTCTAACTTAGGAATATTACTGGGAAACTTAGTAGGAATAGTCAACTAATAGGGTAGATAAACAAGTGTATCATTAGTTAATTGAGAAAGGTCAGGCAAATCCAAAGTTGCAATGAAGGGCAACTAGAGATTACAGTCCTACGATGGATATTGATAACCTTGAGGGGTGAGTCCCGTACTGGGAGGAGGATATCTAGGATATCATGGGATAGCCTAAGTAGTTGGAATCTACATACCACCTGGGTATCTAGGATGAGCCATATCATATTATGGTTGAATAGGTTGTTGAAACGTATGACCTGGGTACATATGATTCTTGAAGGGGAGACTCTGACCCATTTGACCTTGAATAAAATGTCCTTGAAAGGGTCTTGTTTGCAAGGGTTTCCATTGGAGAAAATGAGTTTGAAGAGCCATACCTTAAACAAACTAAATCTGGGGTAAACCTTGGAAAGGTAGCCCTTGAAAAGGCAATTTCATATATATGACACTAGGCTGAACAACACGTATTTGAGGTGCTTACAGAATCATAGGAATGGATTGAACACTAGATTCCTAAGATAAATACTAAACAAGGGGTTGCATAGTAGCCTGCGACATAAGCCAGATAGTTATCTATGATACTCCTGGAATGGGAGTTTGAGGCAAACCTGAACCTGGGTTTTGAGCAGTCATTAGCATGGCAGACTGCCGCAGAGTTTGATGAGTACTTGGGGCAGGCTACTGAAGCGATTGCTAGGCAGGTGTCAATGGGTTAGCCTAGATAGTTGGTTTGATTTGAAATGGTATACCTTGAAAAGGAATTTGCTGCATAGGTTTTCCAAGATGTTTCCCAGGTTGATATGAAGGCACTTGAGAAGCAAGAGGAATTAAGTTTTGAGAAGGGTTTGAGATTGTATTGAATCTATGGTAAGGCATTGCAAAAATGGGTTGAGGCATAACAGGCTGACCAAAATTGGTTTGAGGCATTTGAATATAATTAAAGTAGCTTCTAGTGGGGGGTTTCCCCCCAGCTTCAGGGTAAGGTCCACCAAAAGGTTTTCCTCTAGGCAAAGGATATGACGGTTATCCCCCAGGCAGATAGTAACCACCTCTTGGGTTAGCTTGTGGATTACCAACATTACCAGAAATCATATTAATGACTTGTTCAGATTGCAAACCTTCATTGGTAGTGTTAATTACACTAGTTGACATGTTTGAAGATGATTTCAAGGAAGAATCTCCTGAATAAGCTCGTGTGAGAGAGCGATATCCAGGTGGTAAAAAACCAGCAAACAATGTGGACTCGGAGAACTGGAAAACATGGATGTGTTTGACACAACACTTCTAGTAATCATTGTGGACCAGTCAAAACCTGGTACGATAGAATAAGAAGTTGTGTAACGTGGAATCCCTTGCCCTAAAAATTCAAGGATGTAAAATACCAAGGGTCAAGGTGAAGAGATCGAAAAAAAAGTTCTGAGATATCTGTAGGTTCACTGGTAGAAACTATAGGTTCTTCCTCTTCGTCTGAAACAAGCTCATTAATGGCAATGAGACCAGGAGGGAGACTATCAATAATGATAAGTTTCACATGCAATGAAAGTGAAGGATCTGGAATATGTGTTGTATCATATGTATGAATTTCAGGCTAAGATATTAGACTCAGGTTCGTGAATATCTGGTTCGGAAATGAGGTTTCTATCAGAAGATTCTCCAATATCTAATTCAGTTTAAACGAATTCAGTGATTCGTAAATCAGTGGTTGATGAGTGTGATGTTAAATTATGAGTTTGATCAAATTCTTTTTTTTTTTTACTTCAAAGCCTTAAATAGTAGATGTTATAGGTTGATTAACTTCATTTCCTCATACATCAAAATCTAAAATAGTACAAGTTTCAATTTTTGTTGTAGTTCTAGTTTCAGATGATTTAGACTTTTCTGTTTTAATCTTTTTTAACTGACGTGGTGTATACTCAAGGGGATCCCCGATTTTTCTACGTGATTGTCTTGGTAGTTTTTCCACAATGAAAAGTTTTCAATTGATTAGTCACACAATATCTAAATTACACCTAAAGTCTTTAAAAGGTAAAAAACAACACAAAAATTAACACACACTAAAAAATCTAGGAGTTCAAACCATACAAACTTACTCTTCACGGAGATCAATATTTACTAGTTGGTGATGAAGTCCAACATCAAAGAGATCAAGGTGAAATTTTTTATAGAAAATGAGCGTTTGGAACTAGTTACCCTCACAACCTACTTAATGAGATGGTTTGGTGACAGTAACTCTACTATAAACCATCTCAAGAAAATATTACCCTCCAAAGACTCCAAGTGGGTCTAGCCAAGGTTTGTTCGAGTTACATCAACACCTTCCCTCTGTGATCACCTTAGATAGAGCCCTAGGATTATAATCACTAAGTTCACCAAGTACAACAATTTTACCTGGGGGGAGAGTCGTAGATCGGATGTACATGCAAGGTCAGAGTAATAAGCTCAATCCCCTCGAAGGCTCCTCCATATGATCAATTCGAGGTTTACTTTCAAGTGACCACAAGTACCTTTCAGTACCATTGTAATACATGTAAATCACTGTATCTAGGCGAATGAAGTGGGTTAGATCACTTCACCAGATTCGACGCGACCTCATGCTTAACTCATGTACAAGAAGAGATTCCCAGAGAAAAGAGGAAATAGTTGGATTTTCTCTCCCTAACACAAGATTCTATTGTTCATTTGTAGCTTTGGAAAGTTTACCTCCCTCCCTATTCCAAAGCCCTACACTTAAGCTACTGTAGGTGAAAAGAGCCCAAAAAAATATTAATTTTTAGGTGAATTGTAATTAACGTTGTATTATTAAGCTGTTCTTTTACTCAATGGGTGATGAAGGTGAAACTTATGATGTTGTGACATGACTCGAAATCTTAATGCACTCTAAAATGAAAAAGCAACATTCCATTTCGATGAAATTATATTTAGAGAAAAGAAGCAGTTTCTTTGTTTTTTTTACAAATGAAATACAAAAACTCACAACTTTTGCAATTTTCTAAAGAAACCAATTTCACATATTTTGTAATGAAAAATGCAGTCAACAACCTAATTTCCAAATTTCCCTAATTATTAAAATAAACTAAAACACTCTTTTCTTCTAATCATTCAAAACTTTCAAGAACATAGAAATCAATCAAGAAGGTTGGATAAAAGACATATTCTCCCATGAAAACTTTTATTTACAGACAATAACAATGAAATTGCAATGATTTTCTCAAGATGAAAGCAATAGCTTCTTTTATCAAGAAATAATAACCACAACTCTTTCACAAAATCACAAGGTCTTTAGAAACCCTAATTTGCAATTCAAAGCGATTTTGACTACAAATAAGCAATATTTAAGGTTTAACTAGTGTATTTGACAAAACAAAATAAGAATATCACTTACAAAACGACATTCAAACTTTTTTTGATCAATCATCAATTCAGCCAGGCAACACCCCAAGGTATTCTTTCAAAAATACCTAATTTGAAAAAATTATTCACAAAGCAATCAACTGAGTTCATAATAGACATCACACAGTCTAAAAAAAGAGAATGACACTTTCAGAAAGACAAATTCAGATCTGGTTGAAACAAGTATGAATTTTTCAAAAAACTTTAAGGCCTGCACAGATCTCCAGTAGAAAATAGAGTGCATACGCTCAATTTCCACGGCCAAAAGGGCACATAGTTGTGCTTTTTTTACAAATAGAAACAATGCAGACAGGCAAACCTTAAGAAAAAATAAAAAAATTCAACAATCAACGAGTCTAATATAAAAGGCCATTAATTTATGAAGACTCAGGTCTGGATAAATTAGAAAAATCATAAATAAAGGATAAGGAAAAAAAAGAGAACAAATATGTTCCCCAACGGAGTCACCAGTTTGTTACATTGGAAAATCCCTCTTGTGGACAAGAGCAATCTCCCTAGATGCTAGATGGAAACTATAAACAATCATGACAAATGAACTGACTTTTTCCCTAAGTTGAACTTGTTCGAATTATAAGCAGTATAGCTAATGGATAAAACTCTTACCAATTTCACGAAATTCCTAATGAAGATCCCTTGTTGTGACTTGATGTAGTTCTTCAATGCTTGATAAGACCTGCAAACATAAACCATAAAAGGATCAAAATCACATGTGATATAATAATCCAAACATCTTAGCCTAATGATCAAGGAAATTAGGGATTGAATTTTCCTTAATAAATATAATAAACAATTCCAAACCATTCATCATTCACACAAGGAAAAATCAATGGGAGAAAGTGTTCATTTGTATTAATCAGAATATAAGAGAAGCCTCACAGCCTTCGCCTTGATGTCGTGAGGTCCCTCCCAAATGCCTTCAATCTCCTCCTGAGATTACAAGCTCTCCAATGTCAAACCAACAACATAAGTTTGTATTTTCTGAATTCTGACCTCCTTCCATCCCTCAACCCTCTATTCCATTTATAGACCAAAGGGGAGGAAGTTTTAGATCCCTAATAAGGGGATGAACCTCCTTTCACAAGGGATGAGGATACCATTAGAAAAGGGATGCAAATGAATCTTAAGAGGGTTCTAGTTCGAATAGCCATCACTTGGAAGCGTTCAGTTGGGAAATATTCGACCAACTATGTTTCTAGAATGTATTTTTTATTTTTACTTTCTAGAGTTAACTTGCTCGAGTTTATAGTTACAGACATAGCACAACTTTACACTATTCTCAGAGTCAATTTCAGCATATGCACAGGAAAATCTATAGTAACCGGCACAGGTGGAACTTAACAAGGTGTGAGAGCTATTTGAACCAAATTTCTCATGTACTTCAATGTATATTGAGTTGTTTAACTTCTAAGGGAGTTGGTTTCAACATGTTCACGGATGGTAAGAATATCCATAAACTGATCAAGTGTCATGGCAACAAATTGATGTGTAACAATAACACTCCCTTCCATACTGCAGCAAAAATGACCCCATTTATGGCATTTTATGGATACCATCCACTGTCCATCACATCATCTTTAAGAGAAAATTCTAAGGTTGAAGCAGTGGAAGATCAAATCGAGCATCAACAACAAGTTATACAACTATTAAAGGATAACATCACTTTGGCACATAATAGAATGAAACAACAAGAATATCAACATCGTAGCGAAATAAGTTTTGATGTAGGTGACTGGGTATTTCTACAACTACAACCATACAAAAAAAATTCCCTCAAGAAGGCTAAGAAGAATAATCAAGTACCACCAAAGTATTATGGTCCATGAAAGGTGTTGCAAAAGATTGGTACTATGAAATACAAAGTGGAGCTTCCTGCATCTTCCCAAGTGCACCCGTTTTTCCATGTTTCATGCTTAAATAAGGTTATAGGTGACAAGCTCCTAGTTCAAACAATATAGGCAGAACTTGATGAGGAAGGAAAAATCATATTGCAACATGAAGTAATCATAGAAACAACAACTCGACAACTACAAAATCAATCAATTTCAAAGTATCTCATCAAGTGGAAGAACTTACCCGCTGAAGATTCCACGTGGAAGGATGATAATTTTATACAAAAGCATCCAAAACTACTCAAGCATTGAGGACAACAGTTTTTTGATGGAAAGGGGCATGTTAGGTCCCTATAACACTAGTGTATTCCCCCATTATTATTGTTACTGCAACACCTTATTATTATTATTCTGCCAATGTTATCCCCATATTTTTATTATTGTGCCCCATACAAGCCTACTATTGTTATTGTTGTACCCTTACATTATTATTGTTATGTTAGATCTGACTATATTTTGACCCCTTAGACTCCTATATATAGAAATCAGGTTTTGTCATTTATATCATCCAAAAATTATTCATTTGTGTAATGTAAAGGAGGTTTCCCCCTCGAAGAGGCTTATTTTTAAGTCATTGATCTATCTCTTCTTCCATTTTTTGAGTTGGTTGCATAACATCCCACATAAAAAGGGTTGTGGCTAGTTGAGCTATGAATATATCTGTTGTAGTTGTACTAGACATAGGGGAGGCTTTTATCTAATGTGTGTGGAGGCTTTGAGTTCTACATGCACATAATGTGTATACGATCATCATGTTGACAACCACTGCTTGGCCATTCGTTTGGGGGTGGAAATCCATAGGATTAGTGACCTTGGTATCCAGCATCGACCAGAGACTTAACCAAAATGTACTTAGCAACCTAATGTGATGATATAAGAGAATGGACTTTGGGATCCCAAAGTTTACCCACACTCGTTCAAAGAAGAGCTTAGCAGTGGGTTCTATAGTGATATTATTCTTGTAGGCCGTCAGGATGACGATCTTAGAGAATCTATCAATGACCATGAAAACATAGTCATTGCCATGCTTAGTAGAAGGAAGGCCTGATATCGATGAAGATGGATTCACAAGGTTGACTTGGAGAAGGCATAGGAATACATAGTCCTTGCCTCTTGATGGCCAGTTTGGCAATGGCACAGGAAGTTCAGGATATGATGTATTTTGCAACATCTTGTTGAAGGTTTGAGCAATAAAAATACTTATGTAGCACGGTAATTGTTTTCTCTATCGTGAAATTTTCAACGACCCAACTGTAGTGTGCCTCCCAAATCATCTTGGCATGCTCACTTGAAGGAACACAGAGGTGTCCTAGGTGGAAAAACAATGTATCGTGGAGGTCATAATTTGGAACCTTCTTTCCTTCTAGGAGTGTCTGCTATGTGTTGTCAAATTCTGGTTCGCACTTGTAAAGATGCGGCCACCCCACAGTCTTATTCCCACAAGAGTCAAGTACAGTGGTTAGCGCAATGACTGGAGGTCGGCTAAGACAATATGCAACATTGTAGGTGTTGCCCCTATTGTACTTAATGTTCAAATGGAATTGTTATAGGTATGTGGAACATTTATGGTGGCAATCATTCTACAACTTCCCTTGTGTCTATATGAACTGCAGGGGTTGGTGGCTTGTGTGGATGATTATTTTCGTCTCCATAATGTAATGCTTCCATTGTCAGTAGGCTTGCACAATGGAATACATCTCTTTGTCATAGGTTGGATACATTTAGACTGTGTCTAAAATTCTCTCTATGATATGCCATTGGATGCCTCTGTTGAGTAAGAACTACACCAATAGCAGAGTCGGAGGCATCTATCTTGATCTCAAATGGTTATTTTAGGTTTGGTAATGTTAGCACTGGTGTATATCATAGGTGATGCTTCAACATGACAAGTGCCTTCTATTTGGATTCGGACCAAAATAACTTTGATTCCACTCCACCCTTGGTTGATTGACTCAAAGGCCAAGTGCTATGAGAGAACCCTAAGACAAACTTGCGTTAGAAACCTAGCAAGTTGTGGACCTATGTTAGAGTGGGTGGGGCTGGCCAATCCCGAATGACTTGTACCTTGGCTAGGTCCACATGCACACCCCCCTCATCAATGATGTACCCTAGATATTAAACCTGGGTCATACCAAAAGTGCATTTCTCCAAATTGGTACACAACTTGCGTTTCCACAGGGTTTGGAGGAGCTGTCAAATATGGTGGAGGTGCTCTTCCCAACTCTAGTTAAATATTAGAATGTCATCCAGATACACCAACATGAATGAGTTAGTGAAGGGTTGCAAGATGTTTTCCATCAACCTCATGAAGGTATGGGGCCATTCATTAACTCGAAACATATGACCAACCATTCGAAAAGGCCCTCCTTGGATTTGTAGGCAGAATTCCACAAATTAGAGAGTTCAATCAATACTTGATGATAACCAGAATTCAAGTCAATCTTGCTGAAATATTTCCCCCCATGAGCTGATTTAGAAGGTTATCAATCCATGGGGTTAGATATCTAATCCAGACAATTATCTTGTTCAATGCCCTATAGTCAATACAGAGTCTCTAGGTCCCATCCTTCTTCTATAACAAGAAAATCGAGCTCCCACAAGGTGATGAACTTGGCCTGATGTTCCCTTTCTGCAACAACCCCTCAATCTACCTCTTGATTTCATCATTCTCTAGAATAGAGTGTTGATCATTCAGTCCATTGGGTAGCAACGCGCCTAGGGTTAGATCAATGGAGTGCTTGACCTGACAGTGTAGATGTACCCTTGTGGGTGAGGTGAAGATGTCCCTGTACTCCTCGATAACCTTATCCATATGTTGTTGTTGTGTGGAGGAGCCCTGTCTGGAGGTCATGGCCAAAATATTCTTCTTTCCCTCAAGGTGAATCATAAGGAAAAAAAATCCTAGTCTAGAAAATTATCTTATTTCATTACTTCGCAGTGATCAAATAAATGGTGGTAGGTGGTGTTAACTTTAGTATCCTGTACAACTTATTTCCAAAAGTAATAATAGCAGTGTGAGGCCTAGACTCATACACATCATGCCTCTTCCATAAGTATCGTTGGCCTAATAATACATCACAAAATTCAAGAGGAGTAACATCACATAGCACCCCATCTGTAAAGGGCTTGATATTGTAGGAAAGGCAACACTATTGGCTTAAGAGGAGATCTCGCCCTTAGTGAAGCCACCCAATGGTGTACGGTTGCAAGTGTGGCATGGTCAGTAGACCTAGCCGCTTCATGACCTCTGCTAAAATGAGATTCTTTTGGCTCCGACTATCGACAATGAACTGCATTGGAGAACCCTTCACCGACATTTATGAGTGGAAGATCCACTCCCCCTCCTCTGGATAGTTGTGCTCATACTTTTGTACCTTGATGGTGGAAATAGTGGCACTAAGATCCATATCGATAATCTTCTTCCCCTTGTCATTTCCCTTGTCTCTTTCTGACATGGAGTTAGAACATCAATCTCATTTGGAGGCCTTCAACTCAACCACCAGTGACTACTTTGCTCGATACTCACTTGTGTTGTGAGTGGGGCTCTTATAGAACTCACACCATTTCCCTATGCCCTTCTTTGTCTTCATGGTGTTTTTGTTTTCTCGTGGCTTCAACGAGTCATCTTGGGTCACCCTGCCTTGCCTTTATCCTTTGTTCTATAGATTGGGGGCACATTTCTCTTTATTCGGATTTGAAAATCCAAATTATCGCTTCTTCTGTTTAAATTTCTACTCTATCTTGACATCGTATCGATAGGAGGTACCAAGCAAGGAGATGTGTAGGAACTCCATATCATCTTGGATGTACTTGTGTAGACAGACGCGTACTTGTGTACCAAGTTCTACTCAGAATCCTTGATACCCATCTTCATGCGAAGGGTATGGAAAGCATTTGTGAACTCTGACACATATTGGTACCTTCCTTGTTGCAACATGGTCCACTTTATGTATTTATCCTCATAGCTCCTAACAGGGTAATATTGTTCCTTGATGGCATCATGGAAAGAATTTTAGGTGGGTGCAGCTAAAAATAGTGAGGATTCCCTCTTAGCCTTTTTCTCACAGTAGGTTTCCCACCATTCCTTGGCATGTGGGGAAACTTTGAGGGGTGCGAAAGTAATCTTTTCCTAATTGGAAGAGTCATGAACTGAGAAATATTCTTCAAGTAGATTTAACCATCTATATATGGAATTTTCATCTATATGGCCTTCAAATATAGGAATGCCAAAGTTATCTTACATATTAAAGTAGTGGCGCCTCTCGAGTGGTTGCTGGATGAAGATGTGTCACCTATTGGTAGCCGTCCAAGGATCTGGGAAAGGTTATCCATCATCATCTTCCTCTATCACTCGATGGATTCCTCGAGAAATATTTTGAAAGGATCTCCTACCCCTCCTCTTTCTTTTCTTCTGCCATGGGAGGCCGTTGTGGCTTGTGAGACTGGTCTTGCAAAGGTTCAATCAATTCGAGCCCTAACTACTTATACTCTAACCTCGTTTGGGACATGCAAAGAAAAAAAGACAAAGAGCAGACTACTCTGATACCACCGATTTGAACTTATGTAGGAACACAACAAAATATAGATATACACATAAACATAGAGATGCATCATAAATAAAACTTCATTTCATTAATATCATAAAACTTAAATATTCTTACATACAGAAATGAAAATAAACTAGCTCAGATGATGGTAGCTTATTTCTTAGAAAAGATGTGGCAGCTACATGCTTCTAAAATGTGTGTCAATGAGGCTCAAAGGCTTATTTTTTATTGAAAAATAATGGAAAACCATAAAAATACAAAAACCTAACCCTATGAGTTCAAGTGCCAAAATTGTGGGCACTGTTTGGGTAAATTGGTACATCAACTTTCCAGGGTCGTAAATTTGGCATATAATCTCCGTTTGACGAGCACAATACCTTGCTAGAAAAATTTATCCGAGGACTACAACTTTCAAATACAAAAATTAGTTAAAGCCACATGTTATCCTAATTATCAAAAAACAGAGTTTAGGGCCTTAAAATAGCCCCAGAAGTTCAAGACCTGAGAAACTGCCAAAAATAGTAAATTGTGCTCCAATTATAGAAAATAAAAACTTAAAAGAAACTAAAGTGGGGGTCCAAGTGAAATAAGCGGGTGGCCACCAATATTCACCTGGATTAAATGCGGACATTTTTAGATAATTTATTCTCAAACATGACCCATTTCTTAAAGCCTTTAACATGTTTTCCCCCTGGTAGATGAACCATTTCGGCCTATTTGATATTATGGAGTTCAAGCACTAGCTCCATTTTCTATGATTCTATCTAATTAGGCCTTATTTCTTGGCTCTCCCGAGGTCCTATCGATTTGAAAGTGGAATATTTAACTCATCATTTTGTAATCCACTTTGAATTCTTACCCTATCGGGCACTCGAGAAGCTCTGAATTTGAAATTTCTAAATTAGGAGGTTTGGGAGTTTAGGTAGATCAAATTCAACACTTGGTGACTATTCGAAAACAACGTGAGGTGAGTCTCATTTCTCTCTTGATTTTATAGCTATAGAATTAAGTGTTCCATTAATTTAATCCACAACCTATCATTTAATGTGTCTCATCGCATTAATACCGACTCTTTCCAAAACTCTCTAATCATGTGGCACATGTCTCCACCCTATTTTCTAAAATTATTGAGACATCGAGTGTTTTGAAATTCGATTTTATTTCTTCCTCAGTTATAGTGTCTCAGTCAGTTATAGCTCTTTGGTCGATTTGACTCCAGACATCTAGTATGTCTTCTCTCGTATTAGTCGAGTCAACCCCTTTTTTGAAATTTTCTCTAAGTCATCGATCTCTTCTCCTTTCTTCATATTGTGGGTGTTAGCATCGATTTGTAGTTTAATATGATTATCTATTCATGAATTTTATTAACTCTTATATTTTCTCCATTACTCTGTGACACTTGCTAATATGATCGAAAGTCTACCTTTTTTCAGGGTGATTATTTTCGTACATGGTTGTTATTTTACCGACTTTATCATTATTGTTGGTAATCCTATTTATTCATTAATTTTAACGTCTCAATTTAACTTGAAGAAAAATAATATACATTCATTCGGTCAGCTAGACTGCCACAATATCGTTTTCATACTGGCCCACGGTCCTAAGACCTTTTACCTTCTTCTAAGAGTTAGGGCCATATTTTCATTTTATGTTTTGTAAATACTTTTACTTATAAGCTCTTTTTGATCATTATTGTGAAAATTTCCATCAATATGGATGGCATAATAGTAAGTGGCTCTCATCAAGGAATGTTTATAAATTCCATTTTTAATCATGTGTATTTTCATATATTTGAGAACTAAGTTCCACTTATAATCCCTAATACCTAGAACTATATGAAAAACTATTAGTGTACAAAGATATCTAGTATTTATCCTGGGAAAATTGTTCATCTCATGTATTAGTCATGAGTGTTCCTAGTAGGGTAGTGCTTCGTATGAAATATCATCCATAAGTTTGTAAAATATTGAATATGGATACAAAAGCAGAATACTACTAGAAATTTGTAAGTTGAGCATTGGTGCTCACCAGAACTTCATAATTTCCCTCAATCATGTCCTCTACATAATGTGTGTAGAGTAATCAAATAAACGTCCATAGTAGAAGTTGCAAATATCCCTTACAAATCATTCAAATATTCCATTATATCATATAAAGAAAATATGTCCCAGTTCATTGATGAAATAAAGTGTTCCTTAAAATTATGATGTAATATTCCTAAAAGTATTCCAATATTTACAATATTTGACCCTCTTACTTCCTCAGTATTTCTTAGGCCCATTATTTTTGGAGAATGGAAAATTGCAAGGGATGTATCACGTGGAATATTGGTTAGAAGTATATTATATAATATATCAAATCAAACCATCCACAAAATATATCAAATAATAATATGGATAATCCCCTATAGTTTATTATATCGAAACACCGTTGAGGTGGGGAAACACTCTAAAATGTTTCATTTATGTAAGGAGTCCATTCTTTTTCGATTTCATCTTAAGCTATGAAAATACTTTAATAAAGTAAAATCCAATTATAATATACTCCAATGCATGCTCCATGAGGAGAACTCCATGCCTATTATATAACTATTTATGAAATTGTAAAGCTAACTATTTCGTAAACCTTCTTTAAGGAGGTCGCATTACATTTATGCAATACTAACTACCTAAACCGTGTTATTACTTATAATCAACATAGGAAACCTTGTCCATCTTACATTTGAATTAGAACCATAATTATACTATTATTCATCCCCCCTCATACATCCTTATGAAGGATCCCAAAACTTGAACCCCCTTTAGAAAATTAGATGCCAAATATTATAGTAAAAACGTATGACCATAAAATAGAGACTTATAAAGAATGCTAAATGAGATTCTAAAGTATTTCAAGTGACTATAATTGGATGTAAAAATTCTAGTTTCAACACTAAATTAGTTCGAGAATCTCATCAATATATTTGCATCTCATATATGAGTGTTGACAGTAATGCTAAAATAGATAGTGTCCCATTTGAAACAATTAATTGTGACATTAAAGGAATCCAGGGAGATCATCCATATATTGAGGTCCCATGTCTAGGTGGTCATGTTGATTTCTAAATTATGAAGCATAATCTCAACAAATGGTCATGTATCTTGATACAAATTTCCACCGTATTCATATGAATTCACATAAACACAATCCAAAAAACCCAAAACATCTTCCATATAATTGTAGAAGAAAAATTTTTGAACTTGGAAGGAAAAGTTCATTGAGGATAATTTTAGTTGAACATTGGTAGTCAAACCAAACTCTCAAATCCATCAACGATAAACTCTGCATAAGGAGGATTTGAGTAATCAATTAGAAGGTTAAACTATTTGTATTATTGGAATTGACAAATGTCCATATGCTAGCCATCCGAAGTATCTTGTAATACCCACTAGATAAATATATATTAGATAAAAATTTATTGATGAGATGGTAGGTTAATTGAATGATATAGTTCTATTAACCTCACCTACGAGCATTAAGGTATCTATATGTTTGAACCCTACACAAAAATTACCTACAAACAAATTCTTAAAATAGATAAAGAAACCATGGCAGGAATATAAAAAAAATATACACAAAGATTTTCACTTGGATCCCCAAATTGGGAATAAGAGATTGATTTTTCATTATTTTCCTTTAAATGTTACAATACATATATATGCATGCTGTGTTGAGGAAAATTATAGATTTATAATTTATAAACATAAATTATCAACCACCAATAATCGTAACCTTGTGAGGTGGAATGCAAAATATATGCAGCTTGACACTTTCAGTGTATGAAATCCACACACAATCCCAAATCTCTCTTCTCTCTTTCAGCACTTAGCAACAAAGGCTATGGAGTAGATAATTCATCTCTCTAGAACATCTAACATTGCTGATGCAAATCAAGAAAATATTGAAAATTAAATAAAATCAATTGAATCATGCCCATTCCCAACCATTCAATATCAATTTCATAATGCAAACCTAAGAAAAAGATGCTACCTAGATGTATCCTTTAATCAAATTGAAATCATTCATGCAATAATCTCAACCATTAACTATTAAAGGCATATGCTGCTATAAAAACAAGAAAGAGGAATGGAACTATGTACAAATCTATATCTAATACAGAAAAGAAAATAAATTAAACAAACACTAGCTATTGTAGTTGTGAGTAAAGGGGGTCCTCCTTCACTCAATAATATAAAATCAATTGAATCATGCCCATTCCTAACCATTCAATATCAATTTCATGATGCAAACCTGAGAACAAGATGCTTACCTAGATCTATCCTTTAATCAAATCGAAATCATTCACGCAATAATCTCAACTATTAACCATTAAAGGCATATGCTTCTATAAAAACAAGAAAGAGGAATGGAACTATGTACAAATCTATATATAATATAGAAAATAAAATAAATTAAACAAACACTAGCTACTATAGTTGTGAGTAAATGGGGCCCTCCTTCACTGACAACCCCTTGATTAATAAGGATTTTACAAAAATATCAACAAAACATTAATTTGTATTAATATGAAATAATAAAATATTACATGGCAATACTGAGGCCTGATATATGTCTCTCTCTGCCCCTATACAAATTAGAACCATTGTTTGTATACAATCATAGGCGAGTGCCTTTGCCCATCTAAGTAAACATTACAATTGTTGCTAAAAATAAGAAATACAACATATTGAGATTGTTGGTTTGATCCATGACTGGAAGCATGGATCAAAACCAACTCTACTGATCGTGAACCATTTTCCCCAATTCAGCAAAAATGAGAAGAAAAAAACCTAGGCAGTTAAGAAAAATCAATTTCGAATAGTTGGTAGGATAAAATCCATGTGGATGGGTTTTAAAAAAAAAACCCATGTTCCCATTGCTCCTAAGGATGATTGGAAAATATCCAACTTTCACGTATTTTGAAGGAAAACTGCCCACTGTAAGGAATCTATAGTAGGAAATTGGTGATCCTACAGGAAATCGACGTTGCTACATGAAATCGGCGGTGTTGTGGGAAATCCCTAGTCTTCTGCAGGAAATTGTGGATCTGCCCAAAGATAGTTGATCTGCTGGAAATTCGATTAGTACCTCTCAAAGTCATATATTACATAATATGGTAGCATTCAACATCAAAGTTCTTAAGAATAAAGAGAAATGACACGTTTTGGGCCTTTTGCATACATTAGATTCGAAATCATCCTTTCTTGTCAAAATGAGACACTGGATAACAAAAGGATGGTGACTAGAAAGGAAAAAAGAGTCTTAAAGGGGGGTAAAGCCTTAGAAATAGTGTCAAAAAGTAGCCAAAATATAGGCCCAACATCTCCCCTACACCTAGCATATTGCATGTCCCTATGCAAGCAAAACTGATATATCTATATATATATATATATATATATATATATATATATATATATATATATATATAGATATATATAAAGAAAATTCAAGATTCTCCTTATGCTACAGCCACGACAACCAAATGGTTCAACTGTGCTCCTCATTGCGCTTGTACAGATGTCCTATTTGGACCTGGTTCTTCTTCAGTAACTTGTCTACCTTCTGGTACTTGGTTTTCGACTCATCCAAATCTCTTTGAAAGCACAGATTGTTTTATCTAAAAGCCATGTTTTCCTTTCACAGGACTCTTTTGGACACTGTAAACTCAGTTATAGCTTCCTCCAGCTTCTTGCGTGACAGTTTTATCTTTGAGGTTCCTTCATTTTCTTGAGGAGAAAGAGGAGAGTTTTGTTCCTTTAGTTCTTGACAGTAGTCAATGGTTTTCTCCATGCTTTCCTTCAGATGTTGGGTTTCATGGGATGCTGCTTCCCAGTCCTCCTGAGTAAAAAATTCAGTCGTCTCGATCTGTGTTTGCTTCCCTTTGGATTCCTTAGTCTTCTTACATGTTGTTGTCCATGGTGTGCCCTCCTTTTCACTTTATTTTGTAACCAGATTAGTAGCTTGTCTCCTAGTAAAGAACCTTGTAGGAGGAGAGGCACCAGTTCATGGTGTTGGCCTTCTTCCCACAGTCTCCCTGATTACCATAACATCCCCTTCTTCCTCTGATTGGATGTGGGTTTGAAGCTTCTTTCTGGGTTTCGAGCTTGGCTTGACCTTCTCGATCTTAGAGGATTCGTCTTGGTTATCAGTTTGGGACTTTTTCTTTGATTTCCAACTTAGCTTTTCCTCCTCGATCTCTGGTGATATAGGCACTTTCTATAGTTTAGTAGGAGTTTGGGCTCATTCTTTAGCCTCTGACTTCACTCTGCATCTCCAGTTTCTGATTTAGGCACCTCTTCCTCATCCATGAAATAATTTTCCACCAGGAATTCCTCCCAATTTTCCCTTTGTTTCCTTAACACTTCCAACATAATAACCTTAACTAAACCATGGTGGTAGGGGTTCTCCTTCATGTTAGCCACCCCTCCCAGAGAGTAAGTAGCCATTTTGAACAAAGAAATCCTCAAATAATGAGGCAAATTCAAAGGTTTGTTTTGAAAATGACTAAGAAGCCGAATGTGGAACAGAAAAGCCAACCCAAACTGACCCTCACATGTGCTATATGTTTTCAGTATAAATATAAGTCATTGAGACTTACTTCAGAGATAAATTTGCAGAATTCCTTTCCCAAATCCGAATATGCATGCTCCTTCTTTAGGAAAGACGCACAGATATCCTTATCAATTCATTGATTTTTAAACCAACATTCTCCTTCTCATGGGACACTGTACACTTGAGCTACCAATTCTTCAGTTAATTTGATCTTCACATTTCCAACCTAAGCTTGTTCTCCATTAATGTTCAAAGCAAACGACTAGGTCACTTTGAAATTGTGCCCATCAAACTTCAAAAGCAACAGCAGCCATCTCGCCTTTTCCAACCATTTCTTACTCTGAGGATACACATCCAATAACTCCAAACAATGTGGTTCGAATTAGAAAACTAACCTCATTTTTGGCATATGCTATAAGTAGGGGAGCACAGGGTTTTAATTCATCCCTTTCGACATTTTCCACATGCTATAGGAAGTGTTTTAGCATCAAATGGGAATGATGATGGCTCGATTAGGTAAGTGATAGTGAAATAAAGGCAGGTCTATGTAGCGCAGAACGTGATCATGACTAAAATCATGATCTGTTATGTAAGATTTTGTTATAGAGAGGAATGTTACACATTTGGAGGTGTATCGGGAGTGGGACCTTGCATAGGATAGCCGCGAATTTAAACAAGGATGACTATGACTCATAATGATGCAAAAAATTTAAAAAATTGGACAGTTACCTTAATCCTCAAGAAATTGACATCAAACTTTACCTTTTTAACTTATCACCCACCCTTAGTGTACCTGAAGATGATGCACGCCCTTGCCTTGCAATGATGAGCCATTTCAAAAACCATATTACATATAAGATCATGAAATCTCATGGTTTTGATTAGCTTTGAAGAGTTCAGTAATCAAATTAATGTTTGTTAGATCCCTGAAGAGATGTTTTGCTGGAATTATTTGAATAATATTGGGACTGAAATAACCAATACTCTGCTATAGGAAATTCTTCTGCAGGAAATCCTTTTGCAAGAATTCGTGACTTCGGCAGGAAATAAAAAAATTCCTATGAAGGAATCCCACTGTATTTCTAACAAAAATATAATGCAAATTTCCTTCAATTGTTATTGTTATAGACTGCTGACTCATTTATTGCTAACTAGTCTTGATATGCCGGTACGAAAAATCTTCAACTCCATATTTACCTATCCTTGTACAGTTCACTTCTACATGAATAAATACGTCGAAGTCAAATTTGCACTGATATCATTGGATTACGAGTCATTAAGATCATTTGTTAACCAATGTGAGGTCCATCACCAATAATCAAAGTGAGGACCAAGGTACAACCGATGCATCCTAGCAGGTGTGAATAGAGAAGTTGTTGTCGAACCCCCTACAAGATGCAACAATCAAGGAGCCTTGATGACTCTCCATTACTACAGGCGAGATAGCCTATCATTGATGTATATAGGCTTCAAGGCATCACATATTAGTGATCTTGAACCCAGATAATGTGCTACTGTCGATGGTCCAAGATTGTTGGAAGGAGGGCCTTAGAGAATCCCACATCAGTGCCACACAAGAAAATCAAAGATTTATTAAGGTGTGAAACAAAATTTACTTGGGGGTCCTGAGGTATCTACTGTCCTGTGATTTTAATGAGCCCAAGGCAATTCATGCTTGCCAGATTTCAATTTTAGAGAGTCTGGAATACTGAAAAATAAAACTCCAATGGGGTTCCTTTCCCATAAATAGTCTACTGGAGCTGGAAAAGGAATAAACATGTATCCAATAGACACTCCTCTCATTGTTTACTGAGCACGAGAAGGAACAAAGTAAGCTCAATTTATTATGGCACAAAATCAAGAAGATGTAGTGAAAGGGATACCCCCCTTTCCTACCATTTCCCTCTCTTTCTTCTTCACAATATCCTCCAAAACTTTCTCCTTAGACTGGGGATTCTAATATATCTTGATTCTACGCCCATTAACCAATAAGGTGACATTTTCATCATCTATTGTTTTGACTCGAACAGATCCATTATTAAATACTTTCTCGATCTCATAAGGACCAAGCCAATGTGTGTTAAATTTTCCTTTAAAGTTCTTGAATTTTGAATTGATTCTCCTTCCTTAAACTACTTCTCCTTAATGTATATGCCATTCCATTTAGCCCTTTATTTCTGGATAATGTCAGTATGCTGAAAAGAATCCTACCTAATCTCATCTAGCTCGTTGAGCTACAACATCCTCTATTGTTGTGCCTCGATGAAATCTATGCCCAAATCTTTTGCCATATTAAAAGTTATGATCTGAAATTCAATTAGCAATAAAAATTGTTTTCCATATACAAATTCATATGGAGAAAAGCCAGTAATGTTTCTCCCGGTGATTTTGTAGGCCCATAAGGCCTCTGGAAGTTGATCTAACCAATCCTTTTTATGTAGTTGCACTGTCTTAGTTAGGATTGTCTCCAACACCTTATCTGTTGATTCCACCTGCACATTGGAATGTGGATGGTAGGGAGTGGACTTTTGATGAGTGATGTAATATTTTTGTACAATTCCCTACACAAGATTAGATACAAACTAGGTGCCCTGATCAGTAGTAACTTCTCTTGGTATCCCAAATCTTACAAAAATATCACAAAAGAGAAAATCTAGCATTATTCTCTCTGTTTCTCCAGGCACTACTTTTTCTACGACCCACTTCGTAACATAATCAATACACACTAAAAGATACTTCTTACCTTTGGACATGGGATTAATGGGGCCTACAAAATCAAGAGCCCACCTCTCCAGTGGTTCTATGAGAACTTGTGGCTACAAGGGAATCTCATCTTCTTGAACAAGTCACCCTATTATTTGGAAGCTATCACACTTTCGAACATACTCTTTTGCATATTTAAAAAAACTTGGCCAATAATAACTTGAGTGGTGGATTTTATAGGTTTGCTTTTCTTCAAAGTTCCCATCCACAGGGTTCATCATGGCAAGCTATCAAGATGTCATCTATCTCGTCCTCTCTGACACACCTGTAAATAATCAAATCAAGTCTAGTGAGAAAGAGTTCTCATTTTATCTAAGAGTAAGCAACACCTTTTCCAATAATTCTCTTTTTCTAATTAGATGAAAAGTACGGTGGTAACTTCCTTGTAACAAGGTAATTGGCCACATCTACAAACCAAGGTGATTTGACAGAATGGAAAACAAGTTCTCATTTGGGAAGCTATCAGTAATAGGAACATCCTCACCTTCATGGTTGAGCCTAGAAAGGAAATCAGCTACCTGATTTTCTTTTCCTAGCCTATCCAATATTGTGATGTCAAATTCCTACAGCAGCAAAAGCCATCTAGTAATTCTGTTGTTAATAACTAGTTTATTCATGAGATACCAAATAACAGAATGATCAGTATGTACAAAAACTTCATAAACGGTGATGTAATGTGTAGAATTATTAATAACATAAACCACAACAAGGAATTATTTATCAGTTACAGTATAATTCAATTCAACAAGAGTTAATTTTTGACGAACAAAATAAATAACATAGGCTATGAGGTTTTCCTTTTGGCCCAATGTTGCCCATATAGCTGAATCAAAGACATCAGTGGAAATATGAAATGGAAATTTCCAATCTGGTCCTATCAATACAGGTGATGAAGGAAGATTAACCTTGAGTGTGTCAAATACAGTTTGACATTAATTCTTCCAATGAAATTTAGATTCTTTTGTCAATAATTTAAATAGTGGTGAGGCTACCTTGGTAAAATTTTCAATAAACATTTTGTAGTAGCCTGCATGCCCAAGGAAACTTTTGACTCCATTTTGGCTAGTTGGTAGAGGCATTGTTATGAAACCAGCTCAAGAAAAGATAGAAAAGATAGATCAACGCCTTAGAATTCAGCCTCTTCGAGGGGGCAACCTCCTTTACATTACATAAATGAACAATTCTTGTATGATACAAATGAAAAAACCTCCTTTCTATATATATGAGTCTAAGGAGTCACAATATAATCCAGCCGACCTAACAATAATAATATACAGCCACAAAAATAACAATAGAGGGATTATATGGGGCACAGAAATAACAATATGGTGGTAATAGGGGCACAACAATATAAATAAGCGGTATAACTACAATAGTAATGGGGTAATCACTAGTATTATAGGGACACAACATGCCCCTCTCCTTCAAAAAAGTGTTGTGCTCAAGGCTTGAGTAGTTCTGGATACTTCTGCATAAAATTCTCATCCTCCCATGTGGAATCTTCAGCGGATAAGTTCTTCCACTTGATAAGATACTCTGAAATTGATCGATTTCGTAGCTGTCGAGTTCTTGTTTCTGTGACTGCTTCCGGTTCCAATATATTTTTTCCTTCCTCGTCAAGTTCAAGCAATATTGTTTGAATTGGGAGCTTGTCACCTATAACCTTCTTTAAACATGAAACATGGAAAGCTGGGTGCAATCGAGAAGCTGCAGGAAGCTCCAATTTGTATGCCATAGTACCAATCTTTTGCAACACCTTGTACGGACCATAATACTTTGGTGATAATTTATTATCCTTCTTAGCTTGCTTTAGGGACATTTGCTTATATGGTTGTAGCCGTAGGAATACCCAATCACCTACATCAAAACTTCTTTCACTGCGATGTTGATCTGCCTGTTGTTTCATTCTATTTTGTGCCAACACGAGGTTATCCTTTAAGAGTTGGAGGACTTGTTGTTGATGTTCGATGTGATGTTCCATTGCCTGAACCTTAGAATTTTCTCTTAAATATGATGTGATGGATGGTGGTTGATACCCATAAAGTGCCATAAATGGGGTCATTTTTGTTGCTGTATGGAAGGAAGTGTTATACCACCATTCATCCAGAGGCAACCATTTGACCCATTGTGTCTATTTATCAGATACAAAGCAACGAAGATATCCTTCCAAACATTTGTTTACTATCTCAGTTTGCCCATCAGATTGAGGATGATAAGATGAGCTATGAGCTAACTGAGTACCGAGACAAGAAAATAATTTTGTCCAAAAATTTCCAGTGAAAATGGGATCTCTGTCACTTACAATAATATTTGGGTTTCCATGTAGCTTTTGAACTGTTTCCATAAATGCAGTAGAAACTGTACTGGCTTTAAATGGATGTGATAATGCACAAAAGTGTGCATACTTGGTAAGTCTGTCAACTACCACCATGATGACACTCTTTCCCTCAGACTTGGGTAAACCTGTGATAAAATCCATTGAAACCTCCTCCCAACGTTGGCTTGGAATGGATAAAGGTTGTAATAGACCCGGTGTCTTAATTGTTTCAACTTTATTTTGCTGGCAAACCAAACATTCCGCCACAAACTTTTGAATATCTGATTTAAGGCCATCCCAAAAAAAATTCTTCTTAACCCTGTGGTAAGTTTTTAAAAATCCTGAGTGCCCTCCTAAGGGAGAAGTGTGCAATTCCATAAGAATATTTTGTTTTAGCTGGGAATTCTTACAGAGGTATAAGTGATCTTTGTACCATAACGAATCATTTTGCCAGCTAAATGTATCAGAAGTACTGGAATATTGTTGTAGCTTTCGAATAAGTGCCCACACTTCTTCATCATTCTTTCATTCCTCCCTGGCTTCGTTTATCCAATCTGGTTGGATAATAGAAATGGCACACAACAATGCTTCCACATCCTCATCCTTTCTTGAGAGTGCATCTGCCACCACATTTTGCTTCCCTTTTTTGTAGATGATTTCAAAGTCATAACCCAACATCTTTGTGACCCACTTTTGTTGCTCTTCAGAGGATAATATTTGTTCTAAAAAGTATTTAAGGCTATCATGATCCATTTTTACCTTGAAGTGTCTCCCCATTAGGTAGGGTCGCCATTTCTTAAGTGCATGGAGTATTGCCAACATTTCCTTCTCATAAATAGCTTTGCTTAAAAACTTTCCCTTGATTGGACGACTTTCAAAAGCAATGGGTCTTTCATCTTGCATTAGAACACCACCAATTCCATTTCCTGAAGCATCACATTCCACAATAAAGGTTTTTGTGAAGTCCGGTGTAGCTAAGACCGGTGCTTGGCACATTGCCTCTTTAAGATGTTCAAAGGCCTTTGTTGCTTCTGGAGTCCATGAAAATGAATCTTTCTTCAATAATGTTGTTAGAGGTGTTGTTATTCTCCCATAATTCTTAAAAAACTTGCGATAATACCCTGTCAACCCAAAAAAATCCTCGCAGATGCTTTATGGATGTGGGGATTTTCCATTCCTTAATGGCTTTAATTTTGCTAGGGTCTACCTTAACTCCTTCATGAGATACAATATGACCCAAATATTCCACCTCCTGGACTCCAAAGAAACATTTGGATCTTTTTGCATATAATTGTTTCTCCTCCAATAGTTGTAGCACCCTATCAACATGTTCAACATGATCCTTCCAAGACTTGCTGTAGATTAGTATATCATCAAAAAATACTAACACAAATTTTCTAAGGAATGGTTTGAAAATTGAATTCATCAAACCTTGAAATGTTGAAGGTGCATTGGTAAGGCCAAAAGGCATGACCAAAAATTCATAATGACCCTCATGAGTTATAAATGTCGTTTTCGGAATGTCTTCAATCTTCATTATGATTTGATGATATCCCGAACGAAGATCCAACTTGGTGAAGTAAATCGATCCATGCAATTCATCCAGTAATTCATCAATAACATGAATGGGGAACTTATCTTTAATAGTGAGCTTGTTGAGCTCCCTATAATCCGGACACATGCGCCATGATCCATCCTTCTTGTGCACCATTACTACTGGAGCTGAGAAAGAACTTTGACTCGGTTGAATTATACCAGCCTCTAGCATTTCTGCAACCATACGTTCAATTTCACCTTTTTGGACATAGGGATATCTGTATGGCCTGATGTTTGGAGGAACACTTCCTGGGATCAGATGAATAGCATGATCATGACTACGCATAGCTGGGAGACCTTTTGGAGTCTCAAATACCTTGGAATGATTGTCCAGGACTTTTTGGAGATTTGGAGAAATAGATGATTCTAATGTGGAAACATCTAGCGAACATAATTGTGCAATTACACCTCTTTGCTCCTTTTTTAGAAGCTTTGTCATGCTATTAGAGTTGATTATCTTTCCTGGTTTCCCTGCAACACCCCTTAATTCAACTTCCTTTCCTTCCGTAGAAAATTTGATGAAAAGTTCTTGAAAATTAAAAGCTATTGTACCCAAGGATTGTAGCCATTGGACTCCTAGTACAACATCAGCACCTCCCATTGGAATGGAAAGCATTGGGCTAGTCAATACATATTCTCCCATGGATAGCTTGATATTATGGCACTTTCCAGAGCAATTTATTGTTCCTCCATTTGAAATCATCACTTGACACTCTGGTGCTGGATATAGGAAGCAATTCAATTCTTTTGCTACCCTACAATGAATAAAATTGTGGGTGCTTCCTGAATCAATCAACACTATTACCTTTTTCTTCTTGATTTGTCCTTCTATCTTGATGGTTTGAGGAGTGGTAATTTCCGCCAATACATTACAAGATATGGTCGGATTTATTTGTTCTTCATCTAGGCTTTGTTCCTGGAGTATATCTTCTTCTTTTGACCTTTCTTGCTCGGTTTCTTCTTCCTCTTCACAATCTATGTAGAATAATTTCTTCTCAGCACACTTATGACCTTTAGTGTATTTTCTATCACAACTGTAACAAAGCCCTTTTGCTATTTTTTCTTCCAATTGTTGTGGTTTCAACCTTATAGGATGTGGAAGACTAGGGGCAACAACACTTCTGTCTTTATAGTTGTGAGTGGTATGCTTCCTGGTTGCCATAATTTTGCTTTCCATTTTTTTTGCTAACCTGAATGACTTCTCTAATGAATCAGGTTCCCAAAGGCGAACATCATGTTGGATATTATCCTTTAAAGACCCTATGAAAACATCAATCCTGTGCTCTTCTGGAATATCTTTTACCCTTATGTTCAATTTTTGGAACTCCTCAATGTGCTCCATTACTGAACCCTTTTGTTTGAGACTTATCAATTGCCTAAAAAAGTGTTGCTTTTTGTGTCTTCATAATGTGCTATCAATTCTTCCGTAAAAATTGCCCAAGTGATAATTTTTTTACGAGAGCAAAGCCATTGATACCATACAAACTGATTTGGTTCTAAATATACAGTTGCCATACGTACCTTTTGTGCGTTTTGCACATTATTGAGATCGAAGAATTGCTCCATCTGTAATATCCATGTGGCGGGATCCTTTCCATCAAACTTCCTTATATCGATTTTTGGAATATGGTGATTCTTCGATCCAACATTAGCGTCTATGGAATCATGATTAACATTTCTTTTGTTCTCATCATGAGTTTCCTTTACTACCTTTTCACCATTAGTGACCCTTTCTTGTAGCAACTTCTTCATATCTTTCATGTCTATCTTCAAATCTATCTTCAAATCATCCATCTTAGCTTCCATGCCCTTTATCTTAGATTCCACGTCATTTACCTTAGATTCCACACCACTTATCTTGGCTTCTGTTAGCTTTTGTGAGCGTGACATTTGTTGCACTTGTTCTTGTAATTTTGATATATCATGTAGCATTTCTTCCTCTTCTTCATGAGTCATGCTGGAGATTTCAGATTCCTTACTAGGTGTTTGCATTTTCTTTCCTCGGAGCATCAGTTACCAATAATAATGCTTTACTATGCCCTTTGAATTCCGTTAAACCAATCTTACACAAAAATTTAAAAAAAAACTACACACAGTTTTTCACTTTATAGAAGTCTGATATTGAATCTGATGTATCTCTGTAATTTTGGATCATCCAATTCTGAAATTACTAACTGTAGTAGACTTCTGCATCCTCTTTCCAATGCCACAAGTCTGAGCCAAATTGGATTCTGCAAGGAAGCGTTATGTGAAATCTCCCACAGTGACTTGCTTTTAGACTGGTTCAGCAGAGCGAACTTGTACGACGTGCCACGAGTCGCCGTTTCAACCTTTGAATCTGAAACACACACATAAGAAACTACAGTCCGTCCTCTTTTTTTACCATCTTACGAAATTTCAATCCGATCCCCAAAGATAAAGTTATGACGATTTTCCCCAGGTCACCTGTTTTGAATGTAATTCAGGAGTCTGCAAAAATACCAACTTCCTCAGATTATATCTCCGTAAATATCGCGCGAAAAGATCGGAAATTCGGGCCCAAGGTTCAGCGCGATTTCTTCTCAAATGGGTTTTTTTTGCGACTTCTGCAACGTCACAGAAAAAATGTTATAGCGAAAATTCCATGATGACCTGTTTGGAGAAACAAAACCCTAGAATCTAAAGCTCTGATACCAAATGTTATGAAACCAGCTCAAGAAAAGATAGAAAAGATAGATCAACGCCTTATAATTCAGCCTCTTCAAGGGGGAAACCTCCTTTACATTACATAAATGAACAATTCTTGGATGATACAAATGACAAAACCTCCTTTCTATATATAGGAGTCTAAGGAGTCACAATATAATCTAGCCGACCTAACAATAATAATATAAAGCCACAAAAATAACAATAGAGGGATTCTATGGGGCACAGAAATAACAATATGGGGGTAATAGGGGAACAACAATATAAATAAGGGGTATGACTACAATAGTAATGGGGTAATCACTAGTATTATAGGGACCCAACATGCATCTTCACAATCACTTCAATCTTTGTCATATCAACTTTAATTTCTACACCAGAAACATGATGACCCAAAACAATCCCTTCAGTCATGATCATAAAAAAATATTTCATTACTTAATGAAAGGTTAGTTTCTCTACATCTTTGCAAAACTTTTCTAAGATTAAGTAAATCTTCTTCAAAAGTATCACCCATTACTATAAAATTGTCCATGTAAACCTCTACGAAATCATGTAAAATATCAAGGAAAATACCAAGTATCGCCCTTTGAAATGTGGTTGGTGTGTTGCATAGACCAAATGGTAATACCTTATATGTGTAAGTACCCCATGGACATGTGAATTTTGTTTTATCCTAGTCCTCTGGATCTATCATGATTTCGTTGTACCCACTGAACCCATCTAAGAAAGAAAAGTACCTTTTCCTACTAAGGTGTCGAACACTTGATCTATAAGAGGCAAGGGAAAATGGTCCTTTAATGTAGCTTTATTTAGTTCCGTGTAATCTACACATGCTCACCATTTCCCATCCTTCTTAGGGACGATAACCAACGGATATACTCACTAGTTTTCTGAAATAGGATAAATGAATCCTACTTTTAATAACTTCTAAAGTTCATCTCTTACAATTTCTCTTAAAGCAGGTTCCATCTTTCTTTATGGTTTCCTTACAGGCTTGGAATTTCCTTTTATATAAATATGATGAATGAAAGTTTCTAGGTGAATGACCCTCATAACCATATATTCCCAAGAAAATGTATATGAAAAGTCTTTGAATGTCTGGCATAATTGATTTTCTTGTTCATGAGTTAAGGCATAATTGATATTTAATTTTTTTCCAGGAGAGATCTCAATTAATTTGCTTCTACATTCAGTCAATGAACATGTAGGAAATATAGATAGAAGGGATGAATTTAATTCAGTTTTTGTATTATTCTCTTGCAAGTTCTTCTCTATCGGATCAACAATGACATCTTCCTCATGACTTCACTATCCCTCTGAATGCTGAGAAAAATCAGGGTTTGAAATATAGAAATTAATTAAATTTTCCTTGGTGTTCTCTTTAAGGCTCATAACTTGGGCTATTGTCAAAACTGGGTGGATAATTTCTAAATTATGTTCTTCATGAATCCAGTTAGTATCTTTTGAGTTTAAGAGGGTTTTAGCAAGAGGACATAGATTGATGTATTTAGTTTCAGCCCCATGTGTGATGGTCATGTTTCCTGACACCCTATGAAGGCATCTGTTGTGGCCAACCGAGTTCTCTTGAAGATAAAAGGGTGCCCTCCCAAACTGGTCTTAGGCTAAAGAAAAAAAAAAATTGCAAGATATTCCCAGGAATATAATGAAATGAAAATGTCTCTCAATATGCTTTCTGGCTTGACCTTAGATTTGTCAGCTAATTCTAACACAGTATGGTTAGGAAGCAAGTCCAAAGATCCTATATGGGACAATGTTTCCATCGTCATCACATTAATGGCTGCATATAAGTCAATTAAAGTATTTCTTATTCGGTATCCATTGATGAGGGTGGTAACCACAAACATTCCAAGGTCTTCATACTTTTCGATGGAAAATCCGATAGACAAAAGGCCTGCAAGTTTTCGAGCTACTTGAATTGTATAGGTTTCTTTCTTTTGTGTCCCTAGAATTTTGGTCCATAGTTCCCTAGTTGTTTTAGTGTAAATTGGGATCTCCCTAATGTCTTGTAGTAAGGGAATCTTGATGCATACATTTATCAATTTGGATACTAGGTCAAACTTGGGTTGTTTCATTGTTCCTTTCACCTCCAACCTCTCTGGAAAAGGAGGCTAGACAATTTGAGATGATCAAAGTTATTTTGATCTTAGAATGATTTGTTCTATTGTTTCTCGTATATTTTTTTATTCTAGGTATATCGAGGTTTCTTCCTATATAATCTCTCCAATTTTTCCTAGTTAGGGCACCACTTTTCCTGACATAAGTTTAATTTCCTGCAGAGATCAAGAAATTCCTGCAAGAAAGGTACAAAAATTCCCTGTAGAGGTTGAGGTGCGATGCAATAGGTAGGATAAGCGAGATAAATGGTTGCTCCAACATTGTGAGTAGGTTGGAAAGATTTGTTTTTTGGATTGGATACTGGTTAGGCAAGAAGTTGTGTAGCACATGGTTGAGTTGGTGGGGCACGCAACTAAAGTTGTGGTTGTGGTTGAACCACTTGTTGTGTTGAATAAAAATTTTGAGGGGGATAAGTTGGTGCAGGAGGGTAAGAAAAGTTTCCCTCCCAAGGTTTTTGTGGAGGCCAGGGTTGCTAGGGCATCGAAAAACTCCACATCTAATTCTGGGTATAAGGAAATTCAAAATGTTGTTGTGCCATACCTGCAGGACGTGGTTGCCATTGCTTTTGAGGTGCCATTGCATAAAGTGCATGGATAGCTTCTTAATATGCTAAGTATGTTTCTTTAATCTCTGGAAGAGAAGGACATTTATTAGTAGAATGATCAACTTTACAAATTTGACATACCTTTATACTGGATGTGGGACACTCTCTTAAGAGATGCTTCTTCCTACATTCAGAGTAGAACATAGCCAGGGCCTTTTCCACTTCCTCATATTCCTTCATAGCCTGCAATATATCCAATTGTGAAGACAAAGTGCTAAGAATGTCAATTTTAAAAATTTTCAAATAAATTGTCCATTCTAGCTCTGGTTACCTCAACCCCTACAACAGGCTTAGTGAATCTAGAAGAAGTATCTCTTGATCCTCTCCCAACCTTAGAATTTCCCCTCGAATATTGTTAACACAACTCGCACACATCATCATAACTCAATTTGGATACATCACTTGCTCCCATCAGATTCAAAGCCTCTAGAGATGGTGGTCTTATGGCCCTTAGAAATTTTTTTCTAAAGGTTTCTTTGTTCATCTAATTCATCTTAGATCTTTGCAAATTGTACTAGAATCTTTCCACGAAATCTTCTAGGTTTTCCTCCGCCTCCTAGGTCATGCCAAATATTTCTTCTCTGATGTCGCTGGTTTTAAAATAATCTTGATACTTTCTTAAGAATACCTTCTTCATGTCATCCCATGTTGAAATAGAGTTTGCACTCAATCCATAAACCACCTGAGGGTTGCATATTTTAATGTGGCAGGAAACAACTTCAACTTTTGAGAATTTGAATAATAATCATAGCTCTTACACAAAACATCAAACTTGAATAAGAAGGCATCAGGATATTCACTAGAGGTACCACGAAAATTAGGCAAAGCAGAGGGAGGAATGTTTTTCATATGACTAGCTCCAACAAAATCCTTGATAGGAAATTTGAATGTAACTAGTTCCTCTTCCTTCTCATGATTGTGGCCATCTCTAGTACCAGTACCCTCTAGATGACCCATATCAAACCAGAAGAGAGTGGGACCCTATTGAGCAAAAGATCCTTCAGAGTTAGTTGTCTGGAACTCTGGTTCTTGAATAGTATTGAAGAGTAATTCCTCTTCAGGCTGAGAACTAAGAAAAAATGATGTCCCGTAGTAAGAGGATATTCTTGATGAGCAACAACAAAATATTCTCTTACAGAAAGATCCTTCTCTACTGTGGATCTATTGATCTGTTTAGGATCATCTGTCGATCCTTGTTCGGAACTGTCAGTGCTTCATTCGGATTCCCCTATTTCCCTTCCTTTGTTCTTTACAAACTTATTTTTCCCTACCAGTTTATTAGTGGACGAAGTGATGCTCATACCACCACTAGAAATATATAAAAATCTGATCTAATGTATTGGCCACTATTCATATTTATACAGGAAAAAAAATCAGAACTTCTACTTACCAAAGAATCAGAACATGGCTTTGGCGAATTTTGATCTCTGCAGGTGCATAGGCCTTACCCCACATTTTACCACTTCGAATCCCCCTGTCCTAAAAAAATTAGACAAATAGAATTCATACTGAAACACTTTCAGTATCATCCCTTAGCACCTCCCTGGCAATGACACCAAAATGTTGAGGAAAATTAAAGACTTATAATTTGAAAAACATAAATTATCTACCAGGGGTAATTGTAAAGTTGTGAGGTGTAATGCAAAATATATGCAGGTTGAAACTTTCAAGGTATGAAATCCACACACAATCCCAAATCTCTCTTCTCTCTCTCAACACTTAGCAGCAAAGCTATGGAGTATATAATTCATCTCTCTACAACACCTAAGATTACTGATGTAAATCAAGAAAAGATTGAAAATTAAATAACAACAATTGAATCAGGCCCATTCCCAACCATTCAATCTCAATTTCATAATGTAAACCTGAGAACAAGATGCATACCTAGATCTATCCTTTAATCAAATGGAAATCAGTCATGTAATAAACTCAACCATTAACCATTAAAGGCATGCATTGCTATAAAAACAAGGAAGAGGAATGGAACTATGTACAGATATATTTCTAATACAAAAAAGAAAATAAATTAAACAAACACTAGCTATTGGAGTTGTAAGTAAAGGGGGCCCTCCTTCACTCACAACCCCTTGATTAATAAGGAGTTTTACAACAATATCAACAAAACATTAACTTGTATTAATCTAAAATAATAAAGGATTACACAAGAATACTGAGGTCTGATATATGTCTCTCTCTGCCCCCATACAAATTAGATCCATTTTTTTTTAAACGATTCATAGGCCATTTCCTTTGCCCAACTAAGTAAACATTTAAAATGTTCCTAAAAATAAGGAAATACAATGTATTGACAACATTGGTTTGATCCATAACTGGAAGTATGGATGAAAACTAACTATGTTGATTGTGAACCACTTTCCCTAGTTTAGCAGAAATTAGAAGAACAAAACGTGGGTAGTTAAGAAAACTAAATTTGGAACAACCGGTAAGATAGAATCCATGTGGATGGGTTTTCAAACAAAACCCATGTTCCCATTTCTCTTGAGTATGATTGGAACGTAACTAACCTTCATGACTTTTCCAAGAAAACCACCTATTTTAAGGAAGTTGTTGGAGGAAATTGGCGATGCTGCAGAAAATCAACATTGTTGTAGGAAGTCCCTATTCTTTTGCAAGAAATCGTGGATCTTCCCAAAGATATTTGATCTACAGGAAATTTGATCAGGAAATTCGATTTGTACCTCTCAAAGTCATATATTATTTAATTAGGTAGCATTCAACATCAAATTTCTTAAGAATAAAGAGAAATGACACATTTTCAGTTATTTTCATACCTTAGATTCCAAATCACCCTTTTTGGTCAAAATGAGGCACTGGATAACAAAGTGATGGTGACTAGAAAGGGAAAATGAGTCTTAAAGGGGGAAAAATCATTGGAAACATTGTAAACAAATAGCCAAAATCTAAGCCCAACATGTCGAAGCATTCATAAATCCTAATCCACTAACCTTGGATTAGAACATAACCATAGTTCCCTTAACATGGTCTCCAAATACCATCGGTAAAAACCATTATGCCCAAAAATCATGCACAAAAACATAGGTAGGTTTTCCCACCATATTTGGGTCTTCCCCCCATCCTTAAGTCCACCCAACTATTATTGCGTCTAGATAAAAAAATAAAATAAAATGGGGCACTGCCTCAAACCCTAAGACACGTGGAAAGAATATAATAAACACCCAACATTCACTGACTTGTTTTATTTCTGCACTAAGGTTCATAGGAGAGCTTAGTCATTGGTCAGGGCTACAATGTGAATTATTTCTCTAAACCAAGAAAACTTTGCACTACTCACAAACTTTTTCAATGCATCTACAACATTCTTCACAGTGGCCACCTTCACAAGTAATCATGGAAAATTTTAGGGGCTAATATTCGTAGGTGGGCAAATTTTCCATGACTTTTCCAAAAAAAATATTCACCAATTTCCATTTTTTCTAAAAATGATTCACCCAAATTTTACAATATGAAATTATTTTACCTTAAAAATAGCCAACATTATATAGAAAAAATATATAAAATAATTATAAGTTTGAATTTTTTTACAAATACAACAATAAACATTTTATAGTTTTAATATTACGGACTAGTGAGATTCGCCAATGTTTTTAAACTTCAAGATAATTTTTTGTCCTTAAAATTTTCCCTACAAGTAACACCTTTTTATCTCAACCATATCCCTCACAAAGTCATACTGAAAATCAATGTTTTTTCTCTTTAAATGATAAGCAGGGTTCTTTGCCAGGAAAATTGCACTTTAGCTATCATAGTCTATCCTTAAAGCTCATTGTACCAACCCCATACTTAAACAAAAACTCTACAACCAAAATGCGTCTTTGCTTGCATGAGTGGTTTCCATGTATTTAGCCTCTATAGTTGAAAGTGCGACTACATAGTGTCTCTTGCTCATCCAACTCACTACTCTAAATAGTTTAAACACATATCCACTTATCGATCTTCTCTGATCCAGATCGCCAACCCAGTTTGCATCAACAAAGCCATGGATCTCCAAAACACGATCCAATACTAGTGTTAGTTGGTATCACAAACCATAATCATTAGTGTAGTGTAAATACCTGAAAACCCACTTCATTATTGTCCAATTCTCCTTCTCTAGTTTTGACATAAACATGCTCAATACTCCTACCGCATGCACAATATTTGGTATGGTGCAAACCATTACATACATCAAGCTACCGATTGCACTCACATATGGAACACGGGGCATGTCCTCTTCCTCTTCTTCTATTTTTGGACACTATTTAGTAGATAACTTTACTCATACAATAACAGGAACCTTGACCAATTTACAATCCTGCATATTAAACCTATTCAATATTGTCTCAACATACTTTCTTTACTTTAACCAAAGCTTCCACTTTGCCGAATATCATTTAATTTCCATGCCCAAAATATAGTTTGCAGCACCAAGATCCTTCATGTCGAATTTGGAGGATAATTGGGTCTTCAAATCCTAGATAATTTCATTATCATTTCCAATCAACAACATATCATCCACATACAAGACCAAATTAACAACATGATCACCAATTAATTTGAAATACACATAGTGATCTACTTTGCTCCTGTTGAAGCTATGTCCCTGTATATATGTATCAATTTTTTGATACCACATACTTGGAGACTACTTTAACCCATACTAAGACCTTTTTAACCTACATACTAGTTCTTTCTTACCCTCACCACAAATCCTTCTGGTTTCTTCATGTAGATCTCTTCTTCCAAATCCTAATGAAGAAATGTTGTCTTCACCTCCATTTTTTCTACCTCAAAATAGAAAATAGTAACAAACATACAAATAATATAATATAAGCTAACTTGGAAACAGGAGAAAAAATGTCACCAAAATCAATTCCTGACATCTGGGAATAATTGTTTTCTACAAATAGAGGTTTGTATTTCTCCACCTTCTCTTCTACATTCATATTATTCTTAAAAACCCAATTGTTTTTTTATGGGTTTCCTTCCAGCCGATAACTCTACTAGATCCCAAGCCTCATTTTTGTCCAACAATGCCTTTTCTTCAACCATGGGCTCCTTCTAAAGTTTTCCATCCTCTATATCCATGACCTCTCTAACAATTGTAGTATCATCATCAGTAATCTATAAAAAAAAATTGAATATAAATTAGATGGACTATACCTCTCTAGATACCTTCTCTCTCGAACTGATCTCCTCAAAATTGGTGCATGCGAGTCTTCATCTTTTGATTCTTATTATGCTCTAGAGTCTGATTCTTCTTCCTTTAGATTAAACTCTATCTTCTTAGGTTCCTTTGATAGGAATTCATGTTTAATAACACCTTTAACCTCTATAAGCACCACATCTTGGTTATTCACAACCTTTCTTGCTTCTGGAGTCCAAAGCATATAACCTTTTAAACCATCCTTGTATCAAATAAAGATAAAATTCTTATATTACTATCCAACTTGGTTATTTTCTCCTTTGGAACATGTACATATGCATCAAGTCTAAATACCCTGATATGTGAGAAAGGGGTTTTCTTACCAATCCATAACTCATTTGGAGTCTTTTCCTCCCAAAATTATTGTCCTAACTTGGCACTATTGAGCATGCTTCTTACCTTTTCCATCAATTTTCTATTGATTCTTTCTGCAACTCCATTTTGCTGAGATGTGTATGGAGTAGTCTTTTATCTTTATATACCACAATTCTTATAGAAATAGTTGAATTCCTTCTTGCAAAACTCTCCAACATTATCAATCCTCAACACCTTAATCTTCTTCTCTATATGATTTCCTACCAGAACCTTAAATTATTTAAACCTGTCAAGGAATTTAGATTTCTTTCTCACGAAATATATCCATGCATTCATCGAGAATTCATCTATAAATGTGACAAAGTACACAAACTTACCCAATGACAAAACCGACATAGGTCCAAACACATCATTATGCATAAGCTCTAATATCCATTTTTCCCTCTTAGCACCAGAGGTGAAAATCACTTGATTATGCTTCCCATATACACAATATTCATAGACATGGAAATCCAAAGAGAAATTGTACATACCTTCTACCATACCATTACCATGCAGTATTCGAAGGCCCTTCTCTCCAATATGTCCAAGTGTTTGATGCCACAGCATAGTCTTTTCTCTAGAGGCCATTAGTTTTTCTGCTACACTTCTATGAACCACAAAACTATTGCACCCATCAATAATTGTGTTACCCAGAATCTTGTACAGAGTTCCAATCCAAATTCTCCACATCACTACTAGTGATCCCAAAAATAACTTGCAAGTATCCTTCTCGAACACTGATTTTACACCTGCATCATCCTTCTTTCTTATAGAAATCAAATTTCCATCCAATGCAAGAATATGCAAAACACCAAGAAGCGTTATAATCCTTCCACATTGAAACTTCAACTTGAATTTTCCATGTCCTATGATTCTGACCTTGTTGTCATCCCCTAGGAAGACATCACCACCATCATATTTCTCATACTTACTGAACCACTCCCTAGAAGGAGTGAAGTGAAAGGATACACTTGAGTCAATCAACCATGACTCATGATCTATGTGTTTACTTCAAGAAGAAGCCAAGTAAACATACCTAGCTTCATTTGAGGTGGTTTTAACCTCTCCAGAAGGAGCATCATCATATCTATTTCATTTCTAAGGATTTTTATAATTACAATCCTTTTTGTAGTGCCCTTCTTTTCCACATTTCTAGCTTACCTTTACAGGTTTCCCTGGATATTTATATCTCCCTCTAGATTTAGATGTCCCACTTGAGGAATTATTTCTATTTTTGTATTGGGACCATCCTCTTACATATAAGGCATCTTCATTCTGGCTCTCCACATTTTTCTGTCTCATCTCTTTTGATAATAAGGATGCAACTATTTCATCAAACTTCAACGTAGTTGTATTGCTACATATAGAAACAACCATAATATCCCACAAATATGGTAGAAAATACAACACGCTGACACACTTATATTCGTCTAAAATTCAAATATCAACAGATAACAACTGACTTACCACAATATTGAAGGAATTTAGATTCTTTGTCACCAAGTCTTCATCCTTCATCCTCCGGTTATATAACATTTTCCATAAAAACAATTTGTTTACCAAAGACTTATATTGATACAAAGTCCCTAACTTGTCCCACAAATAATTTGTCATAGCTTCCCCTTATAAATTTAACAATATGGAATCTGAAAGACACAGTCATATTGTGCTCTTCGCCTTCTGATCCAACTTTTCCTAGTCTTTTGTATACATTCCTGTTGGTGTCATACCTAGATCTATAATAATCCACTAGTCTCTATCCAGCAACATATACTCCATCTTAAGCTTCCACAACTCAAAACTTTATGCATTGAATTTCTCGATCTCTATCTTTCCACTATTCGGCATCTTATTTCATTGCAACAATTGAGCCTGTAGATCTTGCACTATAACGAGGTCTACTAAAGGCCCAAGAAAAACCCCTCAGTAGCAAAGGCATCCCCTTGATGATGAAAAAAATCTAATATCATATGTAGGTTTTTTCCCTGTACAAAAATTACCTAAAAACATATTCTTAAAACATAAAAATATACAATGGCGAAAACATAAAACAAATATACATAGATATTTTCCCCTGGATCACAAAACCCCAATATACTAACCCTATATTAGAACATAACTGACGTTCCTTGGACCGGATCTATAAATACCATGGGAAAAAACCCCTTGTGCAAAAAACATGCGTCATAACCATGCAAAAACCCATGTGTAGCTCCTCCCACCATAACGTAAACATATCATGTTGTATCAAAGATCAAGGTAAAATACTACTTTACAAGAATATTCCAAGTTATGTGTATATAATCTTCTTGGATATGGACTCTTGAAGAGATGTCACAACTCTCTTATTCTACCTAAATAGGTTTGGAATTTACAAAAACCAATTCTATCTGAGTCACTTCCAAGTGGCTATTCATCTTTTTCATCTCATTAAAAGAATTTATGGTAGATTTCCCTTAAATAATTAACTTATCTCACTAATTTGTTGGTAAAATCTAATATAAAACATAAATGAAACATACTAATAGTTTAACTAAATAAGTTAACATAATAAATTTGAAATCATAGTTATCATAATAATACTCCCTCTTTTATCTCCATAGATTATAATTTGAATGCCATTGTATATACCAAGTCTATGTCTTCTTCTTAATTGGGGCTTAACTCAATCTCTTGTTCCATTTTTACCATTTGGAAGCTATGCATGAATCATGTATCTTCCATTGATAGTAAGTTTCATTAGTATTTAAAATATTTGGCTATGCAACCTTTACTTCTATGACTTTTTCCTTAGCTGTCAACACATTGCCTTCCAATGGCACCCCCACGAGGTTGTGGAGGAGGGTCCTCATATAGAAACATAGTTAGTTCCAAAGAGAATCAGGCTACCTTATGCGAATTCAGAATTTCCTCACCTCACATCCACAACCGTAGGTCAACTCATCTATTATGAGCAATAACAATGTTGCAAGTACTACCTCTGCCACTGCAACAACGAACATTCCAAAAGCTAATGGTTGATGCCTTCCTGAAATAATAAAAGCTCAAATCTTGGAAATCCCATTAGAAAAAATAGTGGGAAAAAATAAATATATGAGAGAGAATGTGATAATATGTAAATTTCTAGGTCTCTATCCCTTACAAAAAATGCTACTCAACTAGATCTGGAAGACGTAAACACTCAAAGGGGATCTCGACCTCAAGTTAGGGTACAAGAGTTTCTTCACAAAAAATTTCAACAATATAGAGGAAAGAGATCACATATTTTATGGAAGACCATATTTTATGAATTCAATTGGATTATTCAAGAAGCCATGGTTTCAAATATTCCACCCTAACAAAGAAGACCTTTTCATGGCTCAAGTCCTGATATGTATTTATTCTCTCCCTCGTGATTTTTGGGACCCTTAAATATTATAAAACATTGGTAATGTCATAGGGACTTTATTTATCATCATGGATACCAAAAAGCGAGGTTGATACACTTCCAATACCCACGTTTTTACTTATGTTGAAATATCCAAGCTCCTCCTAGAAAGAAATTAGCTGAGCAATGAAGATAAAATATGGGAACAATCAATATATCATAAGAAAACCCCTTTTAGATGCTGAAAATTATATCAATATGACCATTTATTTTGAGAATTTCCAGCAAAGCAAGTCCAGTAAAATGCACAAGTAAAACTATCCTTGGATCAAGATAGGCTTACTAGAGTCTAATAAAAGGAACATAACAATAAATGGAACAAAGAATCCAACCTATAAAAATCTGTCGGACCATATTTGGTACATCTTCCAACAACTAGAAGAAAATGAGACAACTACCAAAGGAGAAAATCCAAAATTAGAAGATATTGAGAAAACCAAGTAGCAACCACCCCGAGAAACAAAAGATGTGCATGCAAAACTGACTAACAAATATTAGGAGGAGGACATAGATATGGATGATAACACCAAATATTTTTCAAATGTAAAATATTTCAAGGCAATTGACATACAAAACATTGATCTACAATTTGTTGTAGAGTAATGCAGAAACAAAGACCCAACAACCATTCACGAGGAGAAAGTTCAAATCATCACCATCGCATATGTCTAAAATCAAGATCTAATTCTCTATCAATCTCATGAACCACGCAATACCCCTAACCATATTTATTATTTGTTTTCTCATGAAATCAAAAGAAATTCTTGCACAGTTCAATTAAGTATTCTGAAAGAAACAAAGAAGCAAAGGGTCAAAAAACAATAGTCAATTACTACATAGCTTAGCCATTTACTTGGTGACTATCGGTACAATGTATCCAATGGATGTCAAATTTCAAACATCCTCTCAAAATCATTATTTTAAGTCGTGTATTTAAATGATAGGGGTCTTAATGGGAAATCGAAGCCAAGACTCCTAGAGAAAAAAATCTTCCAAGTACACCCTCACGTCATGATGGTTCTAGAAATGAAATTCTCTTCTTAGTCTATGAGAAAGTTTTTAAAGAATGTCTTGAGAATTTGTGATTATATAGCCCAATATGTAGAAGGTGCATCACGAGGCATTGTTGTTGCATGGAACATCCCTTCCTTTATCACTCTTCAGGATCTCTTTTCTCTACCTAATATGCTAACTACTAAGTTTCATCCCAATGGTTTACTCAATTCTAGTTTTGTAACCAATGGTTATGGTCATAATATTAATTGTGAAAAAAAAGTACTCCTTCAAAACCTAGAATGAGTCTTACAACTTATAGGGGGGAAATTTTGATTATAGGTTGGAATCTTAACATGATAAAAAATATCAATGAAAATAAAACTCGGATTCATAGACTCGATGAAAAAATTTCCCTCTTTATGGGATTTATCAATAACTCCAAACATATATATCTCAGCACACACAATAACTTATGTAGCTAAAATAATAAGTGAGATGACACATCTCTAATAATGTCGATACTCTATCAATTCCTCATAGCAGAGTCTCTCTATATTTTAGGAACCAATTTTGAGGCTTTTATTCTCCCTTTCCACTATTCGAATCACTAGCACATAAAACAATATTGGATGAGTAGTCCTATGAAAATTCCCTTCAAATTCAAGGTTTTCTTGTTACAACATATTGATTTTCTATCTAATGTAGAAATATGGTGGAAAGAATCAAGTCATTTTCCTGAGACTCCTATGTATCGCTTCTATTAGCATTTAAAATATCTCAAAAGTGAAAATCAATAACTAGAACATTGAATATTTTGGTAACATCCACAAATAAAAAATAAACTTAAAACAAGAGATGACCACCATCTAATAAGTAGTGATAAAAATGGTAGATATGAGGAATTGGAATATTAAGAAGTAGTCACTCATCTCCAGCTAGTGGAAATATTGAAGTAAGAGGAAATCCTGTATAATTTCATTTTGGCTACAATGGCTTAAGGAGGGAGAAAAAGCACTAAATTATTCCACAGATCCACGATTAACCACAGAAAGAGTAATAGAATATCGAGCATGAAAACACCCAGTCACCAAAAAGTAGAGAGCCATGATGCAATAGCCTAAGAACTCATGAATCAATTCCAAACCACATTCACAGAAATTATTCTTGACAAAAGGCCTACTATCAAGAAAATAATATGACAGATTCCCAAACTTGTAACAAGGGAAGATAATGATCTCCTTTTGATGGAAATCAACATGCAGGATGCGGAATAAATTATTATGGAAATGCCTAAATGCAAGTCCATAGGAAGTAGTAGCTTTACTAGTGTTTTCTACTAATCTTGTTGGAAAATTGTTTTGTATGATATTTGAAAAGTAAAAGAAGACTCTAGATGCTCCTCCTCCATCTTAACATCCCTTAATGCTACCTTTATATCTCTTATTCCTAAAAAATACCATATAGATTCTCTTTCATAATTCAAATACATTTATATCTATAATGTTATCTATAAAATCATCTCCAAAACTATCACAAACTCACAAAAACCCATTCTCCCCTCACTTATCTCTCCTCAACATAATGGTTTTATTGAAGGTAGAAAACCTATGAATAAAATAATACTTTCCCATGAACACATCCACTCAGTGAATTTCACTAAATATCTAGGTATTCTCATCAAACATGATATGTCAAAAGCATTTGACAAATTGAGCTAGAAATTTATTTTTCACATGCTCAATGCTTTTGGGTTTGTAGAATGATGGATTCACTAGGTTCTTGCCTTCACTTCCAAAACTTTCTTGTCCATCCTATTTAATGGGTTTCCCCTTACCACTTTTTTCCCCTCAACGGGTATTAGATATGAGGACTCTATTTCCCCTTACATATTCCTCCTCATGTTTGAAGGGATAGGAAAATATATAAACTTGATCTAGTGGAAGCATCAAATCCCTTTTTTCCATTCCTAAATCTACTTGATCTTATGATTTAAAGCAAATTTTACACCCCATGTGTCCAAAATTTATGCTCATACACACCACGTCAGGTTTCAAAATCAACATGCTACAACATCAGTCCAAAACATGTGTTGATTGGCTGGTTGATTTAAAGCACAACTAGGCTTTGAGGGTCCCATCAAAGCTGAGGGTTAGGGAATAATTAGGATTGTCACCCAAGTGTTAAATGTTTGATAGGCCCGAGCTCTGACTAATGTTTGATCCTGACATATTCAACTCCATACTTATCCAACGACTCATTTTGGGTCAGTATATAGAACCTGTCTCATTCCCTCCAAGTCTATAATCGATAGAACTAATTTCTTTACCATATCCTCTTAGGATAACTCATGCAGAAGTAGTCAATCCACCATCTCACAAAATCACATAGAAATTGCAGTGATTCGTTTTCACCACATGCATGATTTTGATACATGCTACAAGAAGAATAATAATCCACCACTAAACCTTAGTAATCTACATTCCATTAATTTAGAAAGCTATTTACAATGAGAGCTTCAATAGCTTACAAATTTGAGTCCTCCTGATTTCTATTCAAGCACTATTCAAGACTCAAGCTTCCTCGGAGCTCTTCATCTTCTGGACTCTTCTCAACCTCTACCTACATTATCCCTTGAACAACAACAACAACTAATTACCCAAAAATTGATACATATAAAATGGAAATCTAAATAAAATAACAAGAGATTTCCTGCCAGTAAGCCATCCCAAATCCCATGGATTGTATGTTCTATAATCTACCATAAAAATAAAAAATATATTCTCCCTTTTTGTAATTATGACAAATTTGTTTTCCTTGATGGAAACTTACTTGGTGAGTTTGATCCAAAATGGATTTTGGATAGACTCCTAAGTATAAGTGTTCCTCACAGAGGAAAATCCAAGGAAGCTCCTAAACGTAGCCCCATTGGAGAGATCTTTTCATTATGAATCTACTACAACTTGAATGGGAACAAATGGACTTAGGATGCAGAAGTTATCACCAAAAGAAGATGCCCATGTTCTTTAGAAAAAGAGGAAAAATCCTCTAAAATGGGAAAAAAACCCTTATAAAGGGAAATCACATCGGAGGAGGGCCAAAGGTGGACTTAAGCAGAGAGCGAAGCCACCCCCAATTGTCGATCCCCGACATATAGGGTCAAAGGCAGGCCTACGCATATAACATAAGGTAAGGACCCCCCGGGCCGATGTGATATGCCGATCGATGATATTGGCAAATCAACATTGGCAATGGTAAGGGACTTAAGGTGGGACCCCGGGCCGAGTGACATTGTGATCCCAATAATCGGCAGATCGGGAGATTGACCGTCCCTAATACATAGGGCCGATGCGATGAGCAATGCCAATAAAAAGGCCAAACCTAATAAGTTTTCAAAGCCTAATTGTATAAAATTTCAGGTCTGGGAATTCAGATTTTCACGTATTTGCCATATATTTGGGATTTTACCAAAAATACACATGTGATGCGATAAGCGATAAAAGGCCAGACCCGAAAAGGATTTTAGGGGCTGTTTAATGGACTTTCACGTCCAAAATACATGCCCAATAGTGTATTTTCAAAAAAATCTTTGTGTATGGGATTTTCTAAATTTTCAAATTTTTGCCTATGAAATGGCCCTGATTCTTTCTGGAATGACCCCTGATCATCATGCCACACTGCGATAGGTGTTTTTACAGGCAATGATGCATTGTGAAGTGACAGAGCTACAGAGGGACAATGAATTGTAGAGAAATGGCCAGGGAAGCCAAAAAGTCAGGAACATGCCTCCAAAGGGCCAAAAAGAACAATTAAGAGCGTAGGAGGAAGGTGAGTGAATCCAAAGTAGGAAGCTATGATGAACTAGAGAAAAAAGAGCTCAAATGAGAGCAGGAGCAGAGAAAGAAAAAGGCAAAAGCAAAAAGAGGTCGAGGGAGAAAAAGCAATCGCGCAGAGTAGCCAAGGGAGTCACTTGGAGGTCATGTGAAAATCTAGAGAGCTATAAATTGCAAAGAGCCAAAGAGGCCAGAGCTAGAGCGAAGAGCCAAAGCCAAGAGGCAGAGTTGAGAGCCGAGAGCCAGAAAGCCAAGAGCTTCAAGTGCTGGGGATAAAATGGTGTCTAAAGCCATTATTTCTGTGAAAAACCAATGGAGTTGAGCGAGGGAGCTTGTAAAAGGACTTTACCATAATCCCAGAGAGCCTAGTTGAGTTGACTAGAGCTCAAGGAGATGTAGCCCAAGAGTTTGGGTGAAATCCAAATTAATATTGTTGTCCATGCATCTGTTTTATTGCTACATTGTTTAATGTTATATATATGTGTTATATCAACATAAAAAATAGATTTTAAAGTACACGAACAATTTAAAATAAATACCAGCATACACCTTATTTTCAAGCACATATTATCAATTTCGCATTGGTTAATCAATAAGACTTGGGAATATTTAAAGCTTTGGAAGTGGGAGAGGTTCTTGTAAGTTAGACAAGAAGCCTAAGTGCCCCATTTTCAGATCAGGTGGTATCAGAGCTTGAGGTTGATTAAACCCACCTTCAAACAAGGTTATATGAGAATTCTTAATTGACAAGAGCAAAGATTGATTGTCTGAAAGGTGTTTGGGCAGTCAAGGATTGATTGTCTGATTGATGGTATGCTTGTTTGCAGACTGAATATTGTTTGAGTTTGCAGAGGTGGGGGGAACGTTGTTGATAGCTTAGTCCAAGAAGGACAAGAAGGAAGAAGGGCTGAAGGCATTCTTCTATCCAAAAGGACCTCAAGGCAATCCTTGAAGAACAAGAGGTTTGTTGCAAAAAGTTCCTTAAGTAAAGATCTTTATTGGTCATGTTTGAAGTTCTTTTGTTCCTTGGCATAATGACAACTTCTACAAGTGTATCTTCAAATTCCTCCTTCATCACAAGACTCTATGATCGAGACTTGAAGCAAGACTTGTTCATCATGATGGACAAGGTGAGAGAATGTATGAGGATGGAAGGAAGAGTAGCATACTTAGAGAGAAGTTGAATTCCATGAAGGAAGAGAAGTAGTTGCTTTCTGAAAAATTACAGGAAATGGAGAGGCAACTTCATATTGCAAATATGAACCTGAGAAGGATGCATGAGTTGGAGACACAACTCTTTGTTGCCCAAGAAGCCTTAGTCCAGTATCAACTTGAAGAAGAGGTAAACCATTCCAGTTTGTCTTCAAATTCTTCTAATAATACTCATATTGGTTCTTTTGAAAAACATACCAAAGGCATAGGTTCCAAGCTAATGTCCAAGATGGGCTATGAAGAAAGGGGCTTGGGCAAGTATGCACAAGGTATTGTTGAACCAATAATGGTTGAGGAAAGGCCTACGTATTTGGGTCTTGGCTATGGATAGTCTTATGGAAAGTGTTCCAAAGCTGCCATGAAGGCCATTGAAACATCTCAAAGAAGGGGTCGCATTGTAGAGTGTGAAGATTGTATTCAGGAAGAATGCAATAGCTTGTAACATCATTTGCCGGATGCAGGTGTTTAGAGGCACACACTTGAACCAAAGAGTTGGGGAGACTCTGGCAACCTTGAAGAGATTAATGGTGTTCCAAAGGGAGCCACTTCTTCATTCAATTCACCTCCTCATGAAGGCAATAAAGGTGAAAGAGGCAGGTATAAATATAGTTCTAATCATTTTCCTTCTGACTGTGCAAAGCATGATAAATTTCCACATAGATATGGGAAATTATTGCTTGTTCCTTTTGTGGTTTGGATAACCATAATGTTTCTAGATGTTAGAAGAGAATGGCCACATACAGGAAACTTTTGAAGGAAAGGAAGCAAGAAGCCAAAGGTGCATTGGACAAGGAAAATCATGCTATAAGAGGATGCGCATGCAGTGCACTTACTGCCATAAGCAAGGACATCTTGCTGCAAAATGTTGGACTTTGAATCTAGCAATGCTTCCACACAAGTTGAAGAAGTGGACAGAGAAGATGGTAGAAATGGAAAGGAAGATTCCATAGATGATGTTTCTTAGGATGATTCACATGGTGATGCTGATGTGCAAACAAAGGTAGTACCCTTGAAAGGGATTGTTAAGAAATGGTTAGAGTTCTTATCAGATTAAGATTGCATGTCTATTGGTGCATCTATTTTCATTTCTTGCTGCAACATTATATTTCATTTCAGCTTCGAAAGTACAATGTGCCTAAGTGAAAGCTGAAGGATGAAATGCATGCATGAGCATGAGATGCATGAGCATAGGAATGTTGATGGTTTCCTTTTTTTTAAGCATGTATGTGTAATTAACTTGCAGGCTTGATTGCTTTGACATGCATGTGATGCCATGTTGACTTGGTCTCCAAGCTAGAGATAATGATGAAGTGTTTCATCTTTTGAAAAAGAGTCATAATGGTCTTTTTCTACATGCTTGAATTGAAGGGTCATTTGTTTAAAGGCATGTTTTGTGGGCTTGGTATTTAGTCCATCATTTGTATACATATGTAAGACATGGAGGCGCTCACAAGCTATGAAATCTGTTTCTTTTGTTGAAGCAGGAGTTTAGGTCATCCAGTTGTTGTTTGTATTTCTTTTGTTGTTAACAGTTGCTTTTGACAGTGTTTTAAACAGGCACACATGAAAGTTTTTGTGAATAAAATGTACTTCACATTGGTTTGAGCCACCTTGGATTACTGATCAAGGTAGAAAAGTTCAAACCACCTTCTATGACCATTTTAGCAGAAGTTTTGCATGAAGACAAGAAGGAAGATAGTTCTTCCCAGGAGAACTAACACATCCAGAAGGGAGAGTGGTCAGAGACTTTGGTTCAGAGGCACTATGCAAGGCAAGTGTATGGAGGCTAAAAGAAGAGGATGATGTTACTCTCATTTACTGTTCATATCAGTATGTCAGTCTTTTGGAGACCAAAAGTTCTTTTAGTGGGAAGGCGTGGTCCAAAATGGATTTTGGATAAACTCCTAAGTGTAAGTGTTCCTCACAGAGGAAAATTAAAGTCCAAGGAAGTTCTTGGGCATAGCCCCATTGCAGAGATATTTTCATTCTAAATATACTGCAACGTGAATGGGAAAAAAAGGACTTAGGATGCAGAAGTTATCACCGAAAGAAGATGCCCTATGTTCTTTAGAAAAGAAGGAAAAATTCTCTAAAATGGGCAAAAAACCCTTATAAAGGGAAATCGCATCGGAGGAGGGCCAAAGGCAGACTTAAGCGGAGATTGAAGCCACCCCCAATTTCCAATTCCCGACACATTGGGTCAGAGGCAGGCCTGCGCATATAACATAAGGTAAGGCCCCTCTGGGCCAATGCGATATGTCGATCGCCGATATCGGCAGATCAACATCGGCAATGGTAGGGGACTTAAGGCAGGACCTCAGGTCGAGCAACATTATAATCACCGAAATCGAGAGATCGGGAGATCGTCCGTCCTTGATACATAGGGCCGATGTGATGATCATGCTAATAAAAAGGCCATACCCAATATGTTTTCAAAGCCTGATTGTATAAAATTTCAGGTCCAGGAAATTGGATTTTCACGTATTTCCTGTGTATTTAGGATTTTACCCAAAACACACATGCGATGTGATAAGCGATAAAAGGTCAGACCCGATAAGGTTTTTAGGGGTGATTTTATGGACTTTCACGTCTGAAATACATGCCCAATAGTGTATTTTCAGAAAAATATCTATGTATGGGATTTTCTCCATTTTCGGCTTTTTGCCTATGAAACAGCCCCGATTCCTTCTGGAACGGCCCTTGATCATCATGCCATGCTACAGTAGGCATTTTTACAAGAAATGATGCATTGTGAAGCAACAGAGCTGCAGAGGGACAATGAATCGCAGAGAAATGACCAGGGAAGCCAAAAAACCGGGAAGGTGCCTCCAAAGGGACAAAAAACATGATTGGGAGCACAAGACGAAGGCAAGCGAAGCCAAAGCAGGAAGCTAAGGTGACCCAAAGATAAAAGAGCTCAATTGAGAGCAAGATCGCAGAAAGCAAAAGGCAGAAGCAAAAAGAGGCCAAGGGAACAAAAGTGAATGCGCAGAGCAGCTGAGGGAGTCACTTGGAGGTCAAGTGAAAAGCTAAAGAGTTGTAAATTACAGAGAGCCAAAGAAGCCAGAGCCAGAGCCAAGAGCCAGAGCTAAGAACCAAGAGCCAGAAAGCCGAAAGCTTCAAGAGCCGGGGATAAAATGGTGTCTAAACCCATTGTTTCCGTGAAAAACCAATGGAGTTGAGACAGGGACCTTGTAAAAGGACTTTATCATGATCCCAGAGAGCCTAGTCGAGTTGAATAGAGCTCAAGGAGACATAGCCCAAGAGTTTTGGGTGAACTCCAAATTAATATTGTTGTCCATGCGTCTGTTTTATTTCTGCATTGTTTACTGTTATATGTATGTGTTTATCAGCATAAACAACAGATTTTAAAGTACACGAACACTTTAAAATAAATACCAGCATACATCTTATTTGCAAGCACATATTATCAATTCTGCATTGGTTAATCAATAAGACTTGGGAATATTAAAAGCTTTGGAAGTGGGAGAGGTTCTTTTAAGTTAGATAAGAAGCCTAAGTGCCCCATTTTCAAATCATAGTTGTACTTTGATGGAAACCTACTTTATGAAGATGTCAAAAAGATGTGTCTACATGTGACAGAGAGTTTTGGTCAAAGGCACAATAGTTTAAAGAGAGAGGAATGATAAAGTTGAAATTTCAAGAAGTATACACGGGTTTTGTAAAGACAAGCCACGTACACAAATGATTATGAAGAAGGAAAAGCACTTATAGTTTCTGAACCATGGTATTATAAATACCAAGGGTCTTTACCATGGTATTGAATTGTGGTATCAATCCAAACATCCTATATTTGATCCCGTCTAAGAATACCATCAACATTAGTATGGTTTTGACTTGTGGTATTGGATAAGGGATAAACTATATAAGGAGATGAAGATGAAAGTGGTAGTCGTGTGCAAGCGATGAATATTTTCATGAAAAGTTAGATTTGAAGCAAGTGTGTATGTAATGGCCTATTATTGATTTGTTTGATCTAAAACTAAGTATGCACCAAAGAATTTGATGATGGATCAGATCCAATAGATCTGAAATGAAAATGTTGATTATGTGTTGATTTTATCAATGAATACACTGTCTTGACTTGTGGTTTTTCTGTGTATTCCAAGATCTGGATATGTTTAAAGTTTTGTGATGTAGTGAAGGTTTGTGCCAATAATTACAAATCTGTATGTGGGTTTAGTAACCTGAAAGGCACATGCACATGCAAGTTTAACATTTGTAAGTCGTGTATATATTTAGATCTGCATGTGAGTTTGTTTCTTGAAAAGTGCGTATACACACTGTAATGCTTTGTTTAAAGAATGTATATAAGCTAGGGTTTTGTTGAAAAAGATGTCTGATCACTTTAATCAGTCTTACTATGTTTCTGTTTTCTGTCAATGAAGTATTTCTTGATGATCTGAGCTTAACAATGATTTTTTGATTGAGGATTAATTAATTGAAGAATGATGAAGCTATTAGTTGTCTGTGATTGAAGATCAGTAATGGTTCTGTGATTATTTCAGAATGATGCAGTGGATTGTGTATGATTCAATGTTTTCTTTAGAGTGACATTGCTTCAATTTCAGGGTTCAATGTTTTGAGATCTTTATGCAGGTATGCTTCAAGGAAGTCATGTATACACACAGGTTTGCTACAAAAAAGTAGCATATATATTATGATAGTTTATTGATCAAGGTTTTCAGTTGATTCAATAAGATGATGCATTGTTTGGGTTCAGTATTAGCACGATGTTTACATTTATCTAACTTTTCTGGTTGTTTGAGAATAAGTTGATTAAGTTCGGTTTCATTTTCATTCAATGATTGGTTGAATTAGTTGATTCAGAAATTAGTTGTTTCAGTTGACAATTGAGTGATTTGTTGCAGTGATCAGTTTCAACTTTGATGTTTGATATTGGGCTTAAATGTTGGTAGTGGGTCCAATATAAAAATTTGATGAAATGTGGCCTATAAGTTGTGATTTTTTGTATCAGGTGGGTCTAGTATGAAAATTCATGAAACGTGGTCCATGGGGGTGTTGAGGGTTGGAGCCTTCAATGAGGAATTCAAAGCTTCCTTCTAGTAGTAGTTGCTAAATCAGATCAAAGAATTGGAGCTGACTTCCAGTGGTTGCTGGTAAATGAGAATAGGGGGTTGAAGCTCCCTTGCAGTGGGTGTTAGAGAATGAGTGAAGGTTGTAGCCTTCCTCAGGTGGGTGCCTACATCCTAGTATGAGTTTGCGCTAGTACAAGATTTTAAGAAGTTTTATTTACAATAAAAGGAAGACAAAGACGACAACAGGGGTGGTTTCTTCCCACATTGGGTTTCCACCATGGTGTTCACGTGTGCTAATTTGTTGCTTATGTGTGATGGTTTATTTTGTTCTGATTGCATGTGGTTGTTGTTTATTTAATGTCTAATGAAGTACTGATGCACTAGCTGAAGATAAATAAATCATAAATTAACAGAAAATTTATAATACTAGATATATGCTAGTTTTCTGAACAACCATCATTTACATATGCAGGTTCCCTTTAGTAAAGTTGCAAAGAGAAATCTAGATATGAAATTGAAAATTTTAATGATTTCAAAATACTGATTCACACCCCCTCTCAGTATTTTTCTCAACAACCCCATCAAACAGGGACACATCGACACACTGAAATACTTACACCTATCCTTGTACTAACTCCCTAACAACTGAATTAAGATTAATTCACTTAGAAAAGCACAAATGGGTAAAATTCATTAACTAAACTAATCATCCATAACCATGGAATCAAGACACTTGTCTCTACACTAAGATTTTACAAATACGAGCGAAATATACTATCACTTGGAAATTTACGTGGCCATTTCTTGAGTCTAAGGAAAATTAGTTTCTAGGGGATGGTGCTCCTGCATCATTCGCCCAAGGTGAAAAAATGATATGACCTCTTGGTCATATATATTCAACTATTGAAGCCTCATGGATCCCAAATGAAATGGTTTTGTTGTCCATATGATTGGCTATATTGTTGCCTCAGTCTTCAAGGATCTCTTGTTTGTCTTTGCTTGCATGCAATCCTCTTGCTCCAATTCTCTTTGTTAACCATCTACCTTTGATTCAGGTTTATCCATATCCACTTCAGAATATATGTCCTTAATAATGCATTTCTCACTTTTTTTAATTGTTGATTGTTGCTTCCTTAAATTCAGAAATTTTTCCCTTCACAAGAAAACTTACAATTATACCAAGGTTCTTTTAAGGTTTTAGGACAATTGAAATTTTACTCTAAACATTCTCTATATGTTGTGCCTCATGCCTCCACCATTCTTATCACTTGTTTCTTCCACCTCAGATGGTGTTGTGCATCAATCTATAGTTTCTCATCTAGCTTATTTACAAGAATTATACTACATAACACCTCATCTACTTCAATTTTCCATATGTCCATTGGAGTAAGCATAACTCTTTCATTGTAAAATATTGTCACCTACTTGCTTGACATGAAAGTAGGAATCCAACCCCTTATATGATGTCTTATCATTGTAATAATTTTTCCATGAACCTTTGAATCATTTTAATTTCTTATGGAACTTAAGTAGTGTCTGATTGCATTTATAATTTTCTTAATTTCCCATGAAATCCTTAGATCTTCACTTCTTCTCAAATTTAATGAAAAAAGTTTCTCGCATTCCATAACATCACCTTCCCTGCATCCCTCCTTTATCTTAAAAGCTTTTTGTCTAAGAGTTGTAAGACTCTGACACTTTTACCCCAAGTCCCCTCCTCCTGAATACAATGTTCACTAGTCGTATTCAACCAAAATCATGTTCACCTACTTAGTCTCTATAGTCCATAACAATTTCAAATTGAACTCTCTCCTTTATATTTATCAAAATGAAAAACTTATAGATAAATCATATTCCTTGGGATCATACATGACCAATGATCATTTGCATCAATCCTTTCGTGGCTCTCTACTATCTTCTCCTCTTCACCAAGCTCCATAATTTCATGACTGTAGTTCTACAATAGCAATTTAAAAATTCTACAATTTGAATCACCTTCAAGCTAGATATATTTCTTTATGTCTTCACCCTTTTAGGGCTTCATCTAGCCGCCTTCGATATTTTCTCCTTCTTGTTCCTCTGTTGTATTTATTTTGTTCCCTTGATGCCTACAAATATGTAGGGAACCCTTATTTTCATCAAACCAAATGTTATATTGGTCACCCCATTCATTTCTCTCATCACATAATTGTCCCCTTTAAGCACATTCTTCCACTCAAATATTAATCACTCAATAATAAACTACATGAGAGTTATAAGAGCTCTCTCCTAATTTCTCTCCACAGTATATGGTTTCCATGTCAAACCTTCTACTATCTTTATGGAAGGGTGTTCATCTTTATTTCCATAATTTTCAATTTTGGTTACACATGGACATATAAAAAACATATCATAGAGAAAAATCTCTATCAAACATCCCTTGGGATCATTTTTAATTACCAATAATTTCTTCCTTCTCTTAGGTTATTCTTGATAATTTTATAGTTTTCCATTCCATCATGCCTATGGGATTTATCTTGAGCTCTTCTCTCATCCCCTACAACTTCTTGAATGGAACTCTTTTCATTGTTCTATAAAAAAATTGCTTCATCTTCGTAAACCTTCTCATTCCTCCTCTAGGCTATGCATCTTATGTACAATGATTCATAATTATATTCATAATCTAGTCTTCTTCTCTTCCTATTTTCATAAGACAGTGAAATTGATGATCCTCGGTATTGCAACAAGAATGCTACAAATCCCAAGGCTACCAACTTTAATTATCAACCCAAGGTTTGTACAAACTTAAGACGTATCGACACTATATGTGTCACATACAATGTGTGTTTATTTTTTTGGCCTTATATAATGAGTGAATGTCATGAAATCAAAGCCTAAACTAATTTGAAAAAACTAAATTCTACTCTTTTTGCAAGAAATGGAAATGCTACTTTCTCAACTTGTAAATGCTAAGTAATCAATTCATGAAAGGACAAAGGTTAATCCACTTGCAGAAAGAAAGTTATTTTATCTTGCATAGTTCATCAAAATAAAATTAATAATTACATGTACAATCTACCTAGTTCAAACTTTCTTGTAAATCACTAACCTACTTGCATCATACATGTGACTTAGTTTGCTACAGGCGGTTTTGTTTTGCTACAGATTAAAAAAATTGCTACAGGAGGGAGAATATTTCTAAATTCCAAAGTAAATAAAATTAAAATGGGGAGGAATTTTTTTTTTTACTAGGTAGGATGTATTAGATCTCCATTCCAAGTGGAATAACTCCAAAATACCCTTGTTAACACGTGATAAAAAATAGTAGAAAATTACTACTCTAAAAGACGGAAATTCAAGAACTAGTGAGCTAGTTAACCTATAAAATGCCTAACCCAATAAAGCAAAAATTAATTGGGATAATTTTTGTTATTAAATTGAATGTTTTGATAACCTAATTTAATTGGAATAAGCTCAAATGAATATCATTAACATTTTCTAAAAAATAGCATAAATTTACTACTATTTTGCTACAAGGGACTTCGAGAAATTCTAGATTTGTGAACTAGTAAACCAATCCAAGTAACTCAATGATAAAGATGAATTTTAAAAGTATTTCTAAGGACGCATAATAATTGTGCCTCTATAAAGAACCTTGAAAATAACTTACTTCAATAATTTAACCCAATCCCACAAAAAAAGAAGCATCAATACTAAATGAAAAAATAGGAAAAACAAGAATAAGAGATGCATTTGAATAAGAAGTGAAAAGAAGAAAAACAAATTGTAAAAAAGGCTCTAAGGCTCCTAGGATGGCCAATACCAAGGATACTCAGACTCCTATAAAGGAGAACAAGATTTAGAAGCTAAAAATGGCACCAAACTTCATTATTTGAATCAATCGAGGTACATCCCTGCTAGAATGAAAGTGGAGCTGCAAAAAATATAAGTTTTCTCAACAAGAAGAATAAGAAATATATGCGCCTAGAGGAAAATTAAAATTGGTACTTATACAAATTCATGAGGAATCATCCTTGAAATGGGTTATCTTTCCCCTCCAAAATCCCTAAAATATTGGATTTGGTACCCAACACTAGGAATTTGCATTAAATGACACGGAATACATTCCTAGATTTTCTCAATCACTAGAGCTCCAAAATTTGTGCAATAATTTCATCATATCTTGTTCATTTATTCTCCAATATTGATCCTCCTATAGCACGGAGAATGTCCCGAGATTATCTCCTACACCAAATCTTCATAATCTGCACAATATTCTCACAATATTCTACAAAAATAAATAATATTAGGCACATATATGCAAATATATCTAAACCTACATAATGAACGTATTAAAGCTAAAAAAACATTATGAAGTGTAGAAAGAGAGGTTTAATATAGCCTTCATGTGCCTAATAAAGGTTAGATGGGCCTTAATTTGTGTCTAATTTAGAGGCCCATCATATCCCCCTACTGAAACTGTTGCTCATACTCTGAGCAACCTGTCCATCCTCTTTTCCTATTGTTCTTTTCTTATGCATCAAATGAATTTCATAATGTCCCATATTGATGTGGATGTAACAGCCCGTGTTGGATAAGATTTTTGTTTATCTCAATTTCCCATCATTCCTTTGATTCTCCCTCTCCTTTCATGACTTCAATAAACTTTTATCAACGTGGAACAAGGAGTTTCTCTTTTCTGCTGCAAGAGTGAGAGTGTTTATGGAAACAAATGTAGAATAAATTTTCATTTTATGATGCTAAGGAGAAGGTAGAATTCAACATGTGACCCAAGACCCTTTATCCTTAATGACACAAATTCACTAATCTTTCTTATTGATATATAAATATGTGGAAAATACAAAGTATGCTTTTGAGAATTGACCGAGTTTTAAGGATTTTTATGCCAAGTATTCGTGGAGAAAACTTGTACTTACCCTTTCCCTCATGATTCTTTCCACCTTCACAGGGATTGATGGCAATTCTGTCTACTACCAAGCTTCCTGTAGCAACTTGTGACTTTCTTGGAGCACATTTTGCAGACCCTGTAGGTTCCTATGAAGTGGAGGTTGTTGTAAGAAAAGAGGTTTTTGTCAATATTATTTCAATTTTGAGGAAATAAAAATTAGAATATGCACACTTTCCCTATTCAACGCACCATATTCTTAAGCAAATTCTCAACCAATCCAACCATTTTCTCTTATGAGAATCCAAACGGTAAATTTGTAGAGTAGTTTTTCTTGATGATTGAGGTGCTTTTGGAATCCTTATGCCAAATGTTGGAGAGAAGGAATTTTTACATACTTTTCCTTTGAATATTTTCTTGCTTCCCAAGCATTTAGTGGTTTTTTTGGGCAAAATTTTCCTTCCTGTAGCACTTAGATAGCTTCCTGTAGAAAATTGTTCCTTCCTATAGCAAATTTGTCCTTCCTATAGCAAATATGTTCTTCCTGTAGTAGTTATGTTCTTGTTGTACCATATTTTTTTTCTCATGTAGAAACTAACTTGAATCCTATAGCAACTACTCCTTGCATGCCAATTGGTGATGAGTCCACCTTTTTATTCTTTCATTTTTATTTTTTGTTGATTTTTTTCATTAGTTTTTATTTTTTCAAAAGTTTTCTCTTTTTTTTCATTGCATGCAAAATAAACTTAAAGTTCTTTGAGTTAACTGAGTTGGCCCTCACCTACCCCTTCACACTCGTTGTATTCCATCATGACTAAATTATTAGATCCCACTTTCTCGAGTCTTCTTCACTTATGTTTTGTCCTCTCCCCCATGTGTGCGTGTATTGGTGGCAAAGTGAAGCTAACTGCTAGATAAGGCAAAGGCTTCTCTGCTACTAAGTTTGGCTATAAAAACCTTGTCCTTCATACACTTACAACATTTTTTGAGCTAAAATAAGTCTGTAGGAGAGTTTGTGAGGATTGCATACCTGGTCCTTACGCTTGACGTATTTTTTCATGTGATATTGAGGTTTTTGATATAACTATTGAAGCTTCCTTTGGTGGTTATAAAGCTTCTAGTGATGATACTTTGATAATTTCATGCTACTTGTGAACAAAGGTAATGGCTAATCTATTGGATTCTCGAGGTGTCATCCTCTTATGTTTGTTTCTCCATGCATTGTCTTTGCTCTGAAATTTTTCTCTTGAAATTTGTTTGACTAATCGAAGTTTCCACTGTAGGCCTTGTTGATATGATCACTGACCCTATAGTATCCCTGCAAAAGTTTTTTGGTTTCCCAAGATCAAGGAGACGATCCATCAATGCTTCATGTTCTTCAATTCTTCATCCTGGTGCTTCTAAGTGCTTTTGATTGTGTTTCTAGAGGGATTGTGCAGACTACTACATGATTGCGTGTCTTCCTATAGTAGTCATATATACCCTCCTAGGATCATTATTTCCTTTAGGTGATATCTTTAAATTTACTGATAATTCATGAGTAATATTTTGATCAGGATAAAAGCCTTTTTTGTGGTGGAAGGGATGGAAGAAGGCGTGAAAATGGTTTCTTTTAATGGACAGGGATGAAAATGATAGTGGAGAAGAGGTCAAGTGGTGTGGAAAATGAATTATGAGGCTATGGTGGACCTATTTCAAAATTTCCTAAAGAATACATGACCTTTTGGCCTCTTTCTCCAATCGGATCTGCCTCCTGTAGCATTTTAGGAGAGCTTCATGTAGCATAACTATTTTATCCATATCTCTCAAATGATAGACTGGATTGACTTGAATTTTTTTGAGAAATTTTCCATCATCCTCATTCACCTCCACATAAGAAAACTTGGCCAAAGGATGCACGAATCTCGAGAAAAATTAAAAATGGTTGTAGGTGATGGAGACTAATTTCTCGAAAATTGTGCACTGGAATTTGCTGGAATTTATTGAACATGTTACCAAAGTCCATATGAATATCCCAATGAAACAAATCAGTCAATGGATGCATAGTTTTCAAGATATGATAAAATCATTTTTTTGCTTTGTGTATTTTGGCCTGATTTATCAAAATAGAGCCCTCATGTAGCATTTTGGGACAGCGATGAAAATGCATGAGAACAACCTAGAAATGAATGGTGGATTTTTCGAATGGATGAGGTTGATGGATTGACATGGCCTTGGTCCTATTGCGACATATGAGAAAAGGAGGAGAAAGGCCAAGTTTGACTTCCTTTGATTATATTTTTTACCAACATTTTCTTTTGGTGCTAACTTGTTTTCTTTGCTTGCAAAGGTTGGACAACACCTGCATTCATCAGAGAGAGATACATGGAGCAAATATTTTTTCCATTTTTTTCATTTTTTTCTTTTAGGTCCACTAGTTGCCTCGATGAGGTTTTAAACTAGCAGGTCTGCATATGTGCCTCAAAGGAGGTTTTCACCTAGGATCTTTTCTTTATATTTTTTTGTGTTTTTCCAACCCATTGACCGCCTCATGGTGTTTTTAAAACAATGATCCATTCTTGGGTGACTCAAAGGAGGTTTTCACCTGAGTTTTTATTTTTTCCTCTTATTTTTCATTTTTTATTTTTATTTTCTATTCCAAACTACTTGAAAATAAAAAATTTCTTTCAATTATAGGAATCCTTCCAATGGAGTCATGTGCACATCAAGATGATAGATAAAATCATGTGTAGGCTCAAAATATATGCTTTGACATGTACCTGAATATGAGAGACCAACTACTTTGATTGAAATGAGATCGAGAATTGTTGAAGAAGAGTGTGTTGTTGCAACATAATGATCTTTTGGAACCATATTTCAATATAGTTATGATGCCCCTGGTCCACTTGCACAATTGGATCTCATTTTATGTCCTCTACTATAATTACATTGGAATCGCCTTCTTTTTGAAGATTATTCTCTTGAACATATGGAGGACCTAATGGTAAACATGACGTAAATTTCTCAATCTTTGATTCTGATATCTAGTCTTCATCAAGTCCACCCCATGATTCTTTGGTCCTCTCATTTGAATCTTATTTTTGTGGATGTTTTCCTTCAATGACATCAAGAGAATCTCCTTTTTTCAATACTCTTTCCCAATTAATATGAATACCATTGAGATCAAGAGGAGATGTTAGGAATTTTGGTACCTCAAAATTGTAAGTGGGTTGAGCTACTTCCTTGTGTGGATTTGGAAATGGTGGTACAAGTAGTTGAGTGGGTTTGGATCGTTGATATGGATGTGGTTGGGTTTGTTTTGGTGGAGTTGGATGAAAGGGATAACATGGAGTTAGGTATGGATGATATTGTGGATTTCTCCCATAAGTTTCTTATCAACCTTGTTGTCAACATTTTTGGGTTGAGATGGTCAAGGTTGCAAAGGAAAGGGTGTGTTCCAATTAATTTGACATGGACGTGCATAACCTTGAAATTTTGAATTAGGTTCTTGCACCATACTAGGTTGACTACGCTACCATAGTATTCTTGGAGCTACATAACATAGTTGCTTTGGCAATTGACCTGTTCCATTGTCCTCTTGGTAAACTTCCTCTCCGCATTTTGAGGAAGTGAAGCGCAAAAGGTCGTAGGAGTCAAAGGGGATTTAAGAAGGTCAAAGCCCCATAGTTTGTTAGAATTTAAGATGTTTTGTGACCTGCCCATGGTTCCCGAACCATGGTATTGTAATGAAAGAAGCTATATGATGGATTCATCGCAAGTCATAGAAGTTAGTTAGTCATTGAAGATATATGTATGGGAAAGTGATATAAGGAAGGAAAGTTTGTTTTCTATACTTAGGCAAAGGGGAAGGCTCCTATAGATCTGTGCACAGAGACCTTGGTAAGTCCGCAGCTGAGTGCACAGGCCCCTGCAACTATGTGCGTAGGGAGGAAAGAGTTTGTAATAGAATAATTGATCATAATAAAGAATATTTTGGAGCCATATTTATGTATCTATGACTTTCTGTTTCTTATGCATTTTTTGTCTATTCATTCTCTTTTCTGTAATTATCTGAATAAAGACATAATTGGTGCACAAAATTAATAGATCTGCTAGTTTACTTAATGATAGGAATGTTTAATGCAATCAGTGTAGGGTTAGAATCTTTTCTTTGTAAGTCACTATGATTTCCGCATTTTAAGGGTTAGGGTTGGCGAAGGTCAGAAGAAATCCCTAGAAGTAACAAAAACCCATCACATAGAGCTCTGGATGCAGAAACTTGGTTCTGTCATTCTCCAACACTACTTCAGGTGAGATTATAGCCTACGTTATGTGGGTTTTTGCTGAAAGGGCTAGTAGTGAAGGGTTTTGCTGTTTGGAATAACTAACTCTGAACCTAGGTCCAGAACCCCTCAAGCTAACAAATGGTTCTATTACCGAGACCGAGATATATTTAAGGAATGTGTGATGTTGAATAAATGGTTTCCAACTAACAAGGGAATTGAGAAGTGGTTAGATCGGAAGCTACACAAATTTGCAACTCAAGAAATTAGGAATCCGCGTTTGTCGAAGGAAGAGTGGTTGAATCGATATCTGTATATGGACGGGCACACAATTTTCTTCTATTCTTTTCCATGCAAATTACACTAGTGGTTGTCTAAATTGGCGGATAGCCAAGGTACATGGAATTTGGATAACCCGATGGTATGGACTCCAGAGTTGTTAAGGCATCTGGAAGCTTTAGAAAACAAGATCACAAGGATCAGTAGCATTTTGGCTAGATTCATCATTGAGTTCACGATTGATACATTTGTAAGCTAGAGTGAAGCTAAATGAAGCTTCTTCAAAGGACCAAGAGGTAAGTATATGAAGTCCCTGAAAACTTGGATTAAAATTCTATTGTGTGAGAAAAGGGTTATACCATTAAATTGATGTTTAGAAGATATCTTATGAGAGCTACGAGAAGTGGAAAATGTTTAGAAGAGATCTAGATTCAGGTGTTGAGTACAATCCTTTGTTAAGAGCGTCTAATAGTGACGAATAAAGTAGTGTTCTGAGGACACCTCTAGGTGCATTGCAGACAATAAAGCAGGGTATCATGTGGATACCACATCCATCCACACCACCTCCACCATCACCTTTGCCTCACACACCTACACGTACACCTCCGCTATTGAACATGGCCAATGCTATGAAGATTCCCATATTCATAGTCTAGGGACAGAAGACCCTCAACAATTTTGGTTTGTAGTAGATGTTGTGTACAAGTCACATCATACTATAGATGATGTCTTGAATAAAGCATAACCGGTTACAACACTACAAGATAGAGAACTAAGCTAGTATGTTAAGTACTGTTCAGCTCACCCAAATGTAACACTAGATGAAAAAAAGAAAGCACTCGACAATGAATTCAAGAAGCCTAAGTTGCAAGCCCAGTTAGTGACAGAGATCAAAGAGATGCAAAAAAAGTTAAATGATTCTGCGTGGGACTTTGATAAGAGGTTGAAATGTTTTCTCTAGTAGGCTAATATGAAAACCACAGATGATCAATACAAGGACTGGTACATTGCTTTTTTATTGCCCCATTTGAGATTGTCATTGTCACAACAGAAGATTGGAATGCAGGCAGAGGCATTAGAGATTTCTATGAAATTAGAAGCTTCACCTATTTAGGATATGAATCTGGGAGTGCAGTAGATTTAGTCACAGCTAGTTAGCTTACATATGGAGTTGTAGAGCCTCAAGAAGGAAAAATAAGTCCAGAATAAGGTCCACAAAAAAGTATGGTGTTTGAAATGTAAGGGCCAGGGTCATGATAAGGATCATTTCCCGATGTATCGAAATTATCTTGTTAGGGGAGGTCTTGTCCCCTTGAAGCCAGAAAATACCATTGGGCCAAGTGTAGGAGTGGTACCGTGGTGTGTGATTTGTCAGATTATAGGGAAACATATGAAGGATAATTGTCATCTGTTGTAGAATTTTGGGCAGATTCCACAACAGTTGTTCTGTAAATTTCCTAAGTCTATGGGCCATGATGAACACAATTGTTGAATTTATAAACTAATGATGGAGAGAACACCAAAATACAAAGTACAGATGGAGGCTCATCCTCAGGATCAAGGTGCAACTGCGGCACGTGGAGGATTTCAAGGACAAGGAAGAGGACGCGGAGGAGGGGCTGGAAGAGGTTCTGGCTATATCATTTGTTACAACTATGAAGAACTAGGTCACTTTGAGTGAGATTTTCAGAATCCAACGCACCCCTCATGTCAGTATTGTCACTAGTTTGATCATGTCATAGAATATTTGCCTATGCTCATCATGAAGATGCAAGAAAATAAAACTCAGACTCAGCATCCTACCTAAAATATCTAGATGATGCAATCTGAACCATGCGAAGAAGGTCCTAGTGTTAATATTCTCATGCAAAGTGGCATAGCTACCATGGAGGATAAATTATATAAACCAAGGGAAAATGTATGGGTTCACAAGGTTGCTGATAAGGAAATGAGATTCGATGTACATAAGGTGAAGGAAACTTTTATGGAAGAGAAAAGGAGCCTCATGGATGAAGGAGATTCTACATCAAGGACTCAAAGTATGAGAAAGCCTGAAGATACCAGTACTATGCAAGAGGTAGACCCGTCATTATTAGCATCATTTTTAAAAACCTACATGAAACTCCTAAGGGATAAGAAGGCAGTAGAAGGACTAAAGAATTGATAGATAATTGCACTGGTAAGAATAAGGAACTACTATAATAGCATGCGATACATAAGGTGGGAAGAAATAAGAAAATGACTGGTTGTGAAATGAGATTGATTGCCCAGATTGGAGAATACGAGATGGACTAGATAATTCTTGATTTAGGGTCCGATGCAAATGTTCTTTCAAAACAAATTTGGGAAATAATGGGAAGACCAGCACTACAGTAGCCCTCAATCCAGCTGAGAATGGCTAATCAACATAATATTATTCCTATGGGGTGCGTACATGGAGTGACTATAAATATTGAAGGGGCACATGCCATAGCTAATTTTGAAGTGATCAAAATAGTAGACAACAGTAACCCATATCTAATGCGGCATGGAATTGATTGGGCATTTGATATGAACGTAGTTATAAACCTGAAAAATCACAGTATGACATTTGAAAAGAAAGAACTGAGGGTTATTTTACCAGTAGACCCAGTTGAAGGTGTGCGCTATATTGAACCAGTCCACAATTATGAGGAGGACAATAATATTTAACAGATCTATAAGTTGATTGCGTGGGATGAAGATTGGATCAACCCTACAATATATGGGCACATTATGTGGGAGAAGAAAAACTTCTACAATTCAAATTCAGATGAGGAGCTCGAACACTAGAAAAATAGGTTGTATAAGGTATCGTCATTATGATGCAACAACCTTACAAAGTCATCCCAATGTGTATCGACTAAGGTGTGCAATTTATCACATTATGATGGCTTAGAATATGTCAATTTATTTCTAGACAAATTTGAAAGGGATGTATGGGAGGAACATCGGTTCCAAGTGCTATACCTCGCTCTGAGAGCTACTCCTACCAGAAGGTGGGGTACGCATGAGAATAGCTTTGCAGACTAGAATGAATATGAACAAATGATGAAGCTATGGTTTGGATGTTCCAATGCCTGCATTACGGAGAAGTACATAGGGAAGGATGATCAGTGCGAGCATCTGGCTCTATGGACGAAAGAGTGGGGAGAGGAACCACAACCAGGATGGGTTCATATATACTTCCATACTTAGGATACAATCACGATGAACTGGGTGTCTAGATTTGGGGGCACAGGGCTCCTAAATATGTTGTGGGTGTTGCACTTCAATCGCACCACTATTAACACAGTTTGTGTGTGCCAATTTCTGACATTAGTGCACGATGGGTGCCTTTGGTTGCGAGGGCCCATCCCGATCATTGACATGCTAATCAACTGCATAACATTGCTTCCATCCCAAGGAGTGGACCCTATGGATGATTTCAAAGGAAGTTCATAGGAAAAGAAGTTGGAAGATGAAATGAAGAGTGAGTTTTGTCTGGTCAAGAAGTTATGCGGATACTCCATTTAGTCCATATTAGATGACACGGTGTAGTTTCTTGCACAAATCTTGGCTGGTAAGATCATGAGGAAGTGTCATGTCGATGAAGTGTACGTTTTAGTTTTCTCTTTAGCTACGCAGTGTGCCGAAGGAGTCCAGTATAACTGGGCTCAATATTTATGCCATGAATTTCTCAAGGACTGCAGAGAGTCTTAGGATGATGGAAAGTCATTCCACTATGTGTGGTTGTTGCTACCGATCGCATTGGTGGCCTGGAGAACACCTGAAGAATGCCAATTCCCTCAACAGGACTCAGACTTACTTGAGGCTTCAAAGTTCTCTTCGCTTTGGGCTACAAAATACCCTGAATGAGTAACGGAGATGCAGATCTTTTCGGCCCCAGTTGAGTCAGAACTCCAGATGGTGATTAACCATCAGGAAAGGTTACAACCAAGTTTTCACAAGCAGTATGATAGTGTCAGAGACTTCAAGGCAGATTTCCATAATCTACACATTCATGCAGAGAAGGATGCTCAGGGAATATGGTACAAGTTTCCATATCTAGTCATCGAAGATGATATTATAGGGGTTGTCAATAAGTGGCCAACTGACTGGCTGACCCCTTCGGATGCCGACACAGTTATGAGTAAGGTTGTTGAAGGTGAAGCAGTGAAGGCAACAACAACAACATCAACAAAAAAGAAGAAGGAAGCACAGAAGGCTTCTGCTAGAGAAAAGGTTTGTGGCAAGAGAACATGCCACAAAACAAAAAAAAGTTATTAAAAAGGAGAAAGAAGTGGCTGCTGCAAAGGAAAAATAAGCAACAAAGGAAAATACTATGTCATAAGCCACCATTGAGCTCGATGACTTAGACATCAAGCGCATGGACATAGAAGAAGAGTTAGAGGAATAAGATGAAGAGGGCATAGGCTTGGAATCCCCCTTCATCATTAAGAAGAGGCTAAAAAAGAGCTTGACAGGGTTGCGTAATAAGCAAAAATAAGATAAATTTGCGAGTGCAATGCCTTTGGTTCTCACATAGGGGGACATCGACGAAATTGGGGATGTGGTCCATGATGCTACGACAAATCTTTGGGGCCACTTTGAAGAAAATTACCAAAAAATGTTACGTAAGGTAGAATAGGGCCTGCAAGAGTTGCATGTCCAAACAGGTCTTATTCAAGTGAGTGTGGGGCAGGCAAGCGTGGAACAAGTGAGCATGAAGCAAGCGAGCGGGTCCACCTTTGAATAAGAACCCATTGGATCTTCCCCTGGTACAGCTACCAGAGGGATTCTTTTGCATTGACTTAGCCAAAGGGAGGGTGCACCTACTACATATGAAGAATCTAAGTCTGAATATGGACGCGCTTCCCATTCAGACTTTGTAAGAGCTGCACCAATGGGTCCCAGATGAACTCAATATTCAGGAGAAACACATGATGTTGGTCATCAATGAGGTAAAAACAAATAACCAACAAATATTTGAGGAAAAGGTACAAGCCCGCAAGGAAAAGGAGGAGGTTACAACGTGAAGCTTGCAGCTAGAAGCAACTATTGCACAGGCCTTTAGTGAGCTTCCAGAGCTTCAGATTCCAACAAAAGCGACCTCTATAGAGAAAATTCAGAAGTTGGCCACCACAGTCAAAGAGTCTAAGGAAGAAATTGGAAAAGTTAGGTTTGAGCTGTAGTTGCAAATCTCAGGGCTCTAATTAAAGTTGTAGCTCACTACCCCTATAGAAGTCAGATAGTAGCGTGGAGCTGCTATCAAAGAAGAGATGGTCACTTTGGACACTACAGTCATGGGCTACACTTTGTTGTTTGAACAAGCCATGGAATTATGTACCTTGCTATAGGAAGATCGAACTTTGTAGAAGATCGGAGAAGACATGAGAGAGAAGTAGAAATAGTTTGATGAAATCTAGTCAACAACATGATCCTTAGCACCAGTGCAAAGGTTTGTTATATTATAGGAAGGAAATCTAATCTAGAGTGAAATTGACGTGCTACATTGCAAGGAAGCGATCATATCTTCAAGGATGCAGCCTTGGGCAGATGAAGCCAGTTAGTTGAGCCTATTAGTGCAGAGAAAATTGAAGGGAATGCAGTAAACACAAAGGACCATGGGCCTTACATTTGAAGGCCCAACCACTAGAAAATTTTTCGAGGAAGTGCGTCAAGATGCTACCAAGGGGACAACAGATCTACAGTTTTTCAAGATTGAATTCAGTGAGTTGCAGGTGAAGATCGAGACACCACCAGCTAAGTGACTCGAGGACGAGTCACAACATTGTGTTGGGTGCCTATAGGGACATGTTTCCTTGGGTAAATTTTGTAATAAATTGTTTTATCTATGTAAAGTCTCTGCATTTTGAGAAAGTGGAGCGCGAAGTTCGTACGAGTCAAAGGGGATTTAGGAAGGTCAAAGCCCCTTATTTTCTTAGAATTTACGATTTTTTGTGACCCGTTCATGGTTCACAGACCATGGTATTGTAATGAAATAAGCTATATAAAGGAGTCATATAGAGTCATAGAAGCTAGTTGGTCATTGAAGATCTATGTATGGGTAAGTGATCTAAGGTAGGAAAGTTTGTTTTCTGTACTTAGGCGAAGGGGAAGGCTCCTACATCTGTGTGCGCGGAGACCTTGATAAGTCTACATCTGAGTGCGTGGGCCCCTACATTTGTATTCACAAGGAGAGAAGAATCTGTAATAGAAGGATTGATCATAATAGATACTATTTTGGAGCCATATTTGTGTATATGTGACTTTATGTTTACTTATGCATTTTTTGTGTATTCACTCTATTTTCTGTAATTATCTGAAGAAACACTGAATTTGTGTGCAAAAGTAATAGATCTGCTAGTTTACTTAATGATATGAATATTTAAAGCATTTGGTGCAGGGTTATATTATATTCTATGTAAGTTATTGTGATTTTTTCATTCTAAGGGTTAGGGTTCACAAACGTTGAAATAAAGCTCTGGAAGTAATAGAAACCCATCACACAGACCTCTAGATGTAGAAACCTGGTTCTGTCATCCCTTAATACTGCTTTGGGTGAGATTGTAACCTACACTATGCGGGTTGTTTCCAAAAGGGCCAGTAGTGAAGGGTTTTGTTGGTTGGCGCAGCTAACTCTGAACCTAGGTATAGACCCCCTCAAGCCAATAAAGTGATAATTGGTATAAATCACCTCTACTCATGAGATCAAGGATATCAATCTAGTCATCCCTAATTGTTCTAAGTAAGAGGTCTTTTAGTGTGTTAGATCCTAAATGATGTAATTTTTAACTCTCAACATTATACATGAACCTATCTATTAGATCCTCAAGGCTCTCATCTTCTATTTGAGTCATTCTAAATATTTATTCCTTAATATCATGGTCTTTATATTTTTTTAGAAATATCTTTTTCATATCATTCCATGATCTTATTGAATTAGTCCCTAAACTCATGAATCATTTAAGAGCTCTATCCTTCAATGTTTCTAGAAATAATTTCAACTTTTGATTATTTAGTAAGTAACCATAAGATCTACAAAAAAAATCAAATTGAAAGAGAAAGGTTTTTGGATCCTCTGACCTTATACCATGGACATTGGGAAGGAAAGACAGAGTTATTTTCTTCATATGAACACTGACATCAGTATCTTGAATGGAAAATCCAAGAGGATCTTCTTCATTGTCATCATATCCATCCATTTATTCTATCTTCTCTACCACTTCTTCTTCTTCTACCTACAAAAATGGATGGTAGTGTGGCTCTTATTGCACCACGTGATCAAATGGTTGGGGGGTTAGTGTTGGAGAAGTATTTTTTTTGTTTTATATAAAAAAATTGAATTAGAATCCTAATGCAATGCAATTTTTCTATTCTTGAAATGAAATATTCCTAATGCATTTTTTGTGTGTTTTTGCATAAAGTAAAAGAAGTTAATCAACTAGGAAAAAAAAGATGCATACTTTGACACCTCCCCAAAAACAGTTCCAAAACGTGATGAGCCTCAGTATTGCAACAAGAATGTTACAACTCCCAAGGCTACCTACTTTAATTATCAACCCGAGGTTTGTACAAATTTAAGAGGTATCGACACTATATGTGCATCATACAATGTGTCCTTTTTTTGATTTGATGTAATGGAGTGAATGACATGAAATAAAAGCCTAAACTAATTGCAAAAATAGAATTGTTACTCTATCTGTAAGGAATGGAAATGCTACCTTCTCAACTTGTAAATTATGCTAACTAATCAATTCATGAAAGAAAAAAGGTTAATCGAATTTCAGAAATAAAGTTATTTTATCTTGTATAGTTCATCAAACTACCAATCAGAATTGCATGTACCATCTACCTAGTTCACACTTGCTTGTAAATAGGTATCCTACTTGCATCATACTCGTGATAAAGAAACTAAGTCTACTCTATTTTTGTAGTAAATAAAAGGAAGGGTTGGCATGGATTAAGAGCTTCCCTTTATCATATAATAATAGTTGGGGGTAATTGTTCATCTAGACGAAGTCATAGTTGCAGTGAGGATCATAACTGATCAAGGAAAGTGGTGTTACATGTTTGCTACATGTGATTGCTACAGGAAAATCATAATTGCTACAGGAGGTCATATTTTTCTATAGGAGTGAGAATATTTGATCCGGATTTAAATAGGAATGCAATAAAACACAAAGATAACCATAAAGACAGATATGCAGTGGAAATAATACTTCATTTCATTACTGTAAAATACTGGAATATGCTTACAAACAGAAATGGAAATAAACCAGATAGGGCGATGGTAGCTTATCTCTGAGAAGAGATGTGGCGGCTACATGCCTCTGAACTGTGTTACAATGAGGCTCGAAGACCTATTTATTTTTTAGAATCAATGGAAAACCTTTCACATCCCGAAACCTAACCCTAGAAGATGAAATGCCAAATTGTGGGCCCAGTTTGGGTAAATTGGTACATCAATTTCCTTGGGTCGTAACTTTGACATCCGATCTCTGTTTGACGCGTACAATTTCTCGTTAGAAAGATCTATCTGAGAACTACCACTTTGGGAGGAAACATCAGTCCATGGATCCATGTTGCCCCAGATTTCCCAAAAAATGTCGTTTAGGGCTTCAAAACGGCTTCGGAAGTTCAGGACCCGAAAAACTGCTAAAAATAGTAAATTGTGCTACAATTTAGGAAACTGAAAAACTGAAAGAGACAATTGTGGGGGTCCAAACGGGATAGGTGGGTGGCCACCAACATCCACCTGGATCATTCCTCCCCCCTTAGGAAGCAATGGTCCCCATTGCGTTGAGTTCTTCCCTGAGTTGAGGAAGCTTTTGCTGAGCTGGGTCTCTGGTGAGCTGTTCTGCAATCTGTAATGTGTCCAGAAATGGTGGGAAGCATGGTCGACGATGGTCCACATTGAACACTCAGTGCAAGCGATGGAATGGAGGAATGTTATGCTTCAAAGCATGGTTTCCCCTAGCCTTGGTACTAGTGTAAGGACCATGTTGGAGTGGTCTGAGTTTCTGATGGGTTCTGGTAATGCGTTCTCTCTGCAGATGTAACGAAACTTTGTCTCCCACCTGAAACTTATGTGGTAACCTTGTGGGTGAGGAGAAGTTGTTCCTGTGTTCTGTCATGACCTTATCCCTTTTCTGCTGCCGCTACGTGGAGGAACCCTTTGATGGGGTCATGGATGTAGCAACGATCATCCCCTTACTTTGGGAGCGAACCAGACAGAAAATGAATTTCCTAGTCTGGGAGATGAGCTTGCTGCCTTTCTTAGCAGTGATCAAAGAGGTGGCGGTAGGTAAGGCTACCTCCGGTATCCTGTATAATGAATTATTCAAAGAAATAATGACAGCACAAGGCCTAGACTCATACACAGCATCTCGCCTCCACAAGTATGGTTGGCCTAGTAATACATCACAAACATCCAAAGGTGTAACATCACACAATACCTCGTCTATGAAGGGCTTGATGCTGTAGGGAAGGCGGCACTGCTGGCGAACTTTGAGATCTCGTCCTTCATGAAGTCATTCGATACTATACGGTTGGGGGTGTGGTGTAGTCGGTAGGCCCAACCGCTTCACGACCTCTGCTGAAATAAGGTTCTTTTGGCTGCCACTGTCGACAATGAATTGCAGTGGTGAACCCTTCACCCACATCTGTGAGTGGAAAAGATGCTCCCCTTCCTCTGGATTTTTGGGCTCATTTTTCTAGATCTTAGCAGTGACAATAGTGGTGCTGGGATCCGCATCAATGATTTTCTTCCCTTTTCCATTCCCCTTGGCGGGTTCTAGCTCAGGGTTGGAACATGCATCTGATTCAGAAGCCTTCAACTCGGCCACCAGCGACTGCTTGGTCCGACACTCACTTGTGTTATGAGTGGGACTCTTTTGGAACTCACACCACTTTCCTGTGTCCTTCTTCGGCTTCGTGGTGTTGTTCTTTTCTTACAGCTTCAATGGGTTGTCTTGGGTCACCCCGCCTTGGCTTTGTCCTTTGGGCTTCATATTTGTAGATCCAAAGTCTCGCTTCTTTTGTTTGAACTTTTGTTCAATTTTGACAGTGTACCGGTATGCTGTGCCAAGTGAGGTGATGTTCAAGAACTCCATCTCTTCTTGGATGTATCTGTGTAGGCAGTCGCGGTATTTGAGTACCAGATGTAGCTTAGAATCTTTGATACCCAACTGTGTGCGAAGGGTATGAAAAATGTTTGTGAACTCCAGCACATCTTGGTCTCGTCCCTGCCGCAGTGTGGTCCATTTGATGTATTTGTCCTCATAGCTTTTGACAAGGTAGTACTGCTCCTTGATGGCATCCCAGAAGTCATTCCAAGTGCGTGTGGTTGAAAATAGTGAGCCTGTACTTTTATCCTTCTGCTCGCAGTACGTTTCCCACCAGTCCTTGACGTGGGGGGCTGCTTTGAGAAGAACGAAAACAATCTTTTCCCGACTCGAAAATTCATGAATAGAAAAATAACCCTCTAATAGATTTAACCATTTATCTACGGCATCTGCGTCTATCTGACCTTCAAATATGGGGATTTCAAAATTAACTTTTACCCTAAAGGGTGTGGTGTTTCCAGAGTAGCTGCCGGAAGCCGATCCGTCACTTCTGGGTAGTCACTGAAGGATCTGCGTAAACCTATCCATCATCGCGTTCCTTTGCCACTCGAGGGCCTCTTCGAGCAAGATTTTGATAGGATCTCCTGCCCCCTTGTCTTTCTTCTCATCCGCCATGGGAGGTCGTTGGGATTTGCGAGGCCGGTCTTGCAAATGTTCGACCAGTTCAAGCCCTAACTCCTTATATCCCGACCTCGTTGGGGACATGCAAAGAAAAACAGAGAAAAAGTAGACCGCTCTGATACCACTGATCCGGATTTAAAAAGGAACGCAATAAAACACAAAGATAACCATAAAGACAGATATGCAGCGGAAATAATACTTCATTTCATTACTATAAAATACTGAAATATGCTTACAAACAGAAATGGAAATAAACCAGCTAGGGCGATGGTAGCTTATCTCTAAGAAGAGATGTGGTGGATATATGCCTCTGAACTGTGTTACAATGAGGCTCGAAGGCCTATTTGTTGTTGAGAAACAATGGAAAACCTTTCACATCCCGAAACCTAACCCTAGAAGATAAAATGCCAAATTGTGGGCCCTGTTTGGGTAAATTGGTACATCAATTTCCTGGGGTCGTAACTTTGACATCCGATCTCCGTTTGACGCATACAATAGCTCGTTAGAAAGATCTATCTTAGAACTACCACTTTGGGAGGCAACATCGGTCCATGGCCCATGTTACCCTAGATTTCCCAAAAAGCATCGTTTAGGGCCTTAAAACGACTCCGAAAGTTTAGGACCCGAAAAACTACTAAAAGTAGTAAACTGTGCTACAATTTAGGAAACTGAAGAACTGAAAGAGACAGTTGTGGGGGTCCAAACGGGATAGGTGGGTGGCCACCAACATCCACCTGGATCAATATTTCTAAATTCCAAAGTAAATGAAAGTAAAATGGGATGGAAATTTTATTTTATTAATTATGATATCTTAGGTCTCCATTCCAAGTGGAATTACTCTGAAATACCCCTGTTGACATGTGCTAAAAAATAGCAGAAAATTACTACTCTAAACACTGTAGATTCGAGAATTAGTGAGCTAGTTAACCTATCAAATGTCCAACCTACACAAGTGAAAATGAATTGGGGTGAATTTTGTTATTAAATTAAACGGTTTTATGACCTAATACAAGTGGAATAAAATCAACTGAAACTCATTAATATGTTCTAAAAAATAGCATAAAATTACTACTATTTTGCTACAAGGGACTTCCAGAAATTCCAGATTTGTGAACTAGTAAACCAATCCAAGAAGCTCAATGATGAAGATGAATTTTCAAAGTTATTCTAAGGATGCATCATAATTTTAACTCTATAAATAATGTGGAAAATAACTTCAATCATTTAACTCAATCCTACAACAAAACAAGCATCAATACTAAATGCAAAAATAGGAAAAACAAAAATAAGATAAACATGTGAATAAGAAGTGAAAAGAAGAAAAAAAAAAGTGTACAAAAGGCTCTGAGGCTCCTAGGATGGCCAAGCCCAAGGATACTCAAAGTCCTATGAAGGATAATAGGTGTTAGAAGCTAAAAATGAAACAAAAATTGATTATTTTAATCAATCCAAGTACATCACTGCTACAAATGAAAGTGGAGCTACAAAAATACAAGTTTTATCCACAAGAATGCCAAGAAATACATGCCCCTAGAGGAAAATTCAAATTAGTATTTATAAAAAATGATGAGGAAGAATTTTCCTTTAAATGCGGAAGTTGTCCCCACCAAAATCCCTCAAATAGTGGATTTGGTTCCCAGCACTAGGAATCTACATTAAATGACAGGGAACACATTCCTCGATTTTCTTAATCATTGGAGCTCGAGAATTTGTGCAATAATTTCATCATATATTGCTCATTTATACTATTTTGCTCTTGACTTGTGAGAAATTCTAGAATACCAGAAGAAATATAACCCAGAACACGGAATGAAATGAGAAAATTCAAAGTACCATATTATTCAGAAACATATTTAATGTTGACTTACCTCGTCGAGGGGACAACCTCCAGCAGATCAGAGCTCAATTACAATAAGGATTGATGATATTTCCCTTACTAACTACAACTATTTATAGTTAAATGACCTCCAACAGCCTAACGACTAGTGGTCATTTGTATAACATGGGTTAACTGCTTTATTTAGTAACTATGGCCTGTTTGCAACTAGCTATGGTCCCTTTCTTAAATGCAGGTCAACCACTTAGAATTATTAATACAGGCTTTATTGACTCTCTAACTAACTATGACTCAGACTCGACCCATTTGGATTATTACATAAATAAAGGGTTTATGGTTGCACCCTAACATGCCCTCCCCCATCAAAAGAAACCTTGTCCTCAATGCTGAATCAGGAGAAACTGTTGAAGAATAATACTTGTTTGCCAAGTCGAATCTTTTGGAGAGGTATCTTTCCATTTTATGAGGAATTCCTTGATCGTCGAGCTACAAAGATGTCATTCATGAGTATCAAGGACCTGTTTGGGTCAAAGCCAGAGTGAGACTTCCTCATCTAATTCGGGTAAACTTGTTTGGACTCTACAATTTTTCCCCACTAACTTCTTAAGGCATGGCACATGGAATACTAGATGTATTTTTGAAGTAGGTGGTAAAGAAATTTTGTAGGCGACTTCTCCTATGCATTGAAATATCTTAGAAGGTCCATAAAATTTTGTTGCTTGTTTCTAGAAGCCCTCTAGTTTGAGTGATGTTTTCCTATAAGGTTGCAGTCGTAGGAATAAATGATCCCCTTCTTGAAACACGTGCTCAGAACGATGTTGTTATGCTTGTTGCTTCATGTAGTTCTGATATTGATGTCAATTATCTTTGAGATGAGCTATCATGGTGGAACGGTTCTGTAGGAGTTGATCAACTTCTTGTACTTTAGAACATCCTGGTATATAGGAAATAGGTGAATATGGGAGTTGGTCATATACTGCCTCATACAGAGTCATCTTGGTGGCTTCATGATAGTTAGTATTATACCACCATTCAACTAAAGCTAGCCATTGTACCCATTGATGTTGCTTTTTGGAAGTGAAGCATTGTAGATATGTCTCCAAACATTTGTTGACCGCTTTAGTTTGACCATCGGTCTAGGGGTGATAGGTGGTACTTAGTTGTAGTTGTGTGCATTATAGCTTGAAAAGGTCTTGCCAAAATTTGCTAGTGAAAGTGGGGTCGCGATCAGACACAATGGACGTTGGCATGCCATGTAGTTTGAAGATTTGGTCCAAGAAAAATTGAGCCACCAAAGTGGGCATGAATGGGTGCAGTAGAGCACATAAATGATCATATTTATAAATTCTATCCACAACCACCATGATGATTGATTTGTTTCCCGAATTTGGCAGAACCGTGATGAAATTCATTGAAACTTCCATCTAGATAGAGGTCGAGAGTGGCAATGGTTGTAAGGTTCATGGTAACTTAATTATTTCCCCTTTGTTTCATTGACTCACATCACATTCAGCTACAAAAGTAAGGATGTCATTTTTCATGCCACTCCAAAAGAAATAACGTCATGCATGGGCATAGGTAATCTGAAATCTTGAATGTCTTGCAATTGGAGATGACTGCAACTCGTCTAAAATGCGAGTTTTGAGGGTGGATTTTGGTGATATCGCTACTTGATAGTTGTAGTGAAGAATATCATCCTTCCAAGAGTAGTCAACCGAGGAATTAGGATCTTCTCTTAAGTTATTAATAATTTGGGAAAGAGAAGGGTGGGAGAACCATTCCTTGTGAGCCTCTTCAATCCAATATAGAATGGGAAGAGATATCGATAGCAGAGTGTTCTCATCCTCAACTTGGTGTGATAACGCATCAGCTACAACATTGTCATGACCCTTTTTGTAAATTATCTCATAATGATATCCCAACATTTTTGCCAACCATTTATTTTGTTATGGTGAAGATAGATGTTGCCCCAGAATGTATTTTAGGCTTTGATGGTCTGTTTAGATTTGGAAACATCGTCCTAACAAGTATGTCCAGTGGGTGTCAACTACATGTAAGATGGAAATCATTTCTTTCTCATATGTAGATTAGCTAGATGTTTTCCACTGATTGGTTGGTTGGTGAAAGCCAATGGTTGACCATCCAACATTAATACAATGCCAATACCTATACCTAATGAATCACATTCAATCAGAAACGATTTGTTGAAGTCTGGTACGGCCAATATCAAAGTGGAGCACATGGCCTGTTTGATGGCTATGAAGGTCTGCTGAGCTTCATCAATCCAGCTAAATGAATTTTTCTTGAGGAGATTAGTGAGGGGTTTAGCAATGCAACCATAATTTCGTACAAATTTGTGATAGTAGCTAGTGGGACCGAAGAAACACCTCAAACCTTTCAAGGTTTTTGGTTCGGGTGAATCTTGCAGTGCCTAAATCATTTTTGGGTCAACCCTCACTCCTTCACGACCCACAATGTGTCCAAAATACTTGAATTCTTCCATGCCAAAAGAGCACTTGGATAATTTGATGAACAACTTTTTATCTTGGACAAATTGCAATATCAAGTCGACATGATGAAGATGTTTGTCCCAGGTTAAGTTGTATATGAGAATGTCCTCAAGGAAGACCATGACAAATTTTCGAAGATATGGCTTCAGCAGGTGGTTCATGATGCTTTGAAAAGCAGATTGAGAATTACAGAGACCAAATGGCATAACCAGGATTTCATATGAAGGTCTGCTGAGCTTCATCAATCCAGATAAATGAATTTTTCTTGAGGAGATTAGTGAGGGGTTTAGCAATGTAACCATAATTTCGTACAAATTTGTGATAGTAGCTAGTGAGACCTAATAAACACCTCAAACCTTTCAAGGTTTTTGTTTCAGGCAAATCTTGCACTTCCTGAATCGTTTTTGGATCAACCCTCACTCCTTCGTGACCCACAATGTGTCCCAAATACTTGAATTCTTCCACGCCAAGAGAGCACTTGGATAAGTTGATGAATAATCTTTTATCTTGGACAAATTGCAATATCAGGTCAACGTCATGAATATGTTTGTCTCAGGTTAAGTTGTAGATGAAAATGTCATCAAAGAAGACCGAGACAAATTTTCGGAGATATGGTTTCAGCAGGTGGTTCATGATGCTTTGAAAAGTAGATGGAGCATTATAGAGACAAAATGGAATAACCAGGAATTCGTAATGGCCGTCATGAGTTCGGATGGCAGTTTTGGGAATGTCTACTTCCTTCATGCATATTTGGTGATAGCCTGAGCGGAGATCGAGCTTGGTAAAGAATTGAGAGACATGTAGTTCATCATGCAGATCATAAATAACTGGAATAGGGAATTTGTCCTTGATACTGATATTGTTGAGGGCCCAAAATTCTAGACACATGCGCCATTATCCATCTTTCATGAGCACCATGACTATCAAAGATGCATAAGGAATGATTCTAGGATGGATAACACTAGCTTCGAGAAGTTCCTAGATGCTTTTTTCAATTTTTTTCTTTTCAGAAAAAGGATATCAATATGGGCAAAAATTTGGAGGTTAGGCCCCTGGGACCAAAGGGATGCTATGTTCATGTTCACCTCTTAAGTGTGGAATCTCTTTAGGTTTGTCAAATACCCTCTGATGGTGGTGTAAGACCTGTTACAACTTAGGATGAATAAGAGGAGTCATGGATTTAATGGCTTGGATGGCATTAAATTGGGTGATGACTCCATGATTGCCCTTTTTCAAAATCTTCTCCATCTGATGCGAGCTGATGATAGTAGGAGTAGTTTCCTGTAGACCTCGTAATGTATGAGTGTGGTCATTCTCCTTAAAGCTCTTATATAACTTCTGGAAATCCATTGTGACAGGGCCTAGTGTGTGAAGCCATTCAAAACCCAAGACAATTTCGCAACCCCCCATTTCAATAGAAAACATTTGGGTCTTTAGGTGGTAGTCACCCATATGAAGTTTAATATTTTCACAACATCCTTCGCATTTCATGCCCCCCCCCATGAGTGATAAGGACTTAGAAATTAGAGACTGCTCGGACAAAATAATGAACAACTTCGATCAATCACTTATGGATAAATTTATGATTGTTGCCACTATCAATTAATACCACTATTGGTCGATGTTTAATAAAGCTTCGAATTTTGAGAGTTTGAGGTGATGAAATGCCCGCCAAATCATGTAGTGAGATAATTGGTTAATCTGGCGTAGCTGTGAGATCATTGTCAGGTTGGGTTTCCTCAACTTCATCCTCGAATCCCCCAAGGGATGGGGATTCCTTAGATGAGTTGTTATCAGTAGCATCAATTTGAAAGAATTTGGGTTCCTTGAATTTTTTCCACAGGGACTATTTGTCATCACAGTAATAGCACAATCCTTGTTTTCTTCTTTTAGCCATTTCTATTGGAGACACCTTTTGAACCTTAAGTGTTTGGGTAGGGCCTCGAGCCTAGGTGGCATGCCCCTTGGCTACTAAATTTGGATGAGTGGACTGGGCAGCTAAGGCGAGTTCCACTTCGATGCCCTTTTTCTAGGCGTCTATCCACGTAGTTGGGTGGTGCATCCGAATGTGGGCTTGGATGGCTCCTTTGAGACCACTACTGAAACACTCTAAGTAGAAGTCATATCCTAGACTGTCAGCTCTGATGGCCAATGTCTCAAAGGATGCAATGTAGTCTTTTACTATGCCTGTGTGTCAGAGCTTAGTGAGATGGCCCAAAAAATAAGATTCCATGTCAAAGAAGTCACATATGGCTTTTGAGAACATGTGCCAAGTTATGTTCCCAGGATAACATTTTTTATGCCACTGCCACCACTGCCATCTCTCTGCGTCCATCTAAAGGGCTCCCACACGTAGTTCCATCATTAAGGGAGAAATATTGTTCCATTTTTGCTACCTATAATACACAATTAGAGCCATCAAATTTGTACATGTCCACCATGGGTGGCCGAGGGTGGGAATGTTTGTGATTTCCATGGAAGCAAATGTGATGGCTAAATTCTCCTTCAAGGTGTTCATAGAAACTATGCTCCTCCCGATGAGACCTCTACATCATATTGGAGATTTTTGAAAGTTGTGAGGTAATTTGGTCCATATTTCCCTGGAACTCATGCAAACTTTTTTCAGGACTCTCGATCTTCTGATAGGCCATCACTTGAGATATGGTACCTACCATACACAAACCTCAGTCAATTACCTAAGTTTAGTCTTCCTGGAAGGAGGGTGATCTCAGGAATCTATTCGTGGGGGTCACTTGAGGTCACTTATGAAAAATTTGGGACAATCAGAAAATTGAGGGTGACAAGAGAATGGTAACACTGCGATCAGTTCATTATCCTGAATTCCAAAAAACTGAATTGTGCCCAATGTCGTGTGAAAATCAGCCCTGGAATGTAATAACAGCAAGCTTCACTACTCAAAGATTCTGATTGGCATGGCAACGGTAGAACCCTGACTACTGGATCTGATTTTGCAAGACGGCGACAAAACTCCCACTACTGGATCTGATCTAGAAGATAAGGTAGAGGACGATCTACGATCACAAAGGAGTGTCAGGTGCTACAGATTGTAATATACATAGGGGTCCAACAATAGTACTTGGCCCAATCTTTCAGGTTGCTAACTAAGGAATATCAATCATACCTTTAACCATACTACCTGACTGCAAGCAACTAGGGACTTTTTCGGCTAGTTCAGAGCTGATGACCCAAGATTCTCTACCACTTTTTCAGGGCCAGGACTCGGGCCACTTCGTAGAACTCCATGAAAAATAATGTAAACTTTGAAACAAGAACTATAAACTCAAAATGGGAACTCTAGCCAAAAAATCCCCAAAAAGCATGAAAGATCAACTTGAAAATGAAAAGTGTTGATGTTGGAATAACACTTTTTTTTAGGGTAAATTTTCATCATGTTTTATAAATAGCAGTGAAAATCAATATTTTGTGCAAAAATTGTGCAAAAAGCAACTTGAAAACGAAAAGTGTTGATGTTGAAATAACTTCCTTTTTTTCCCTTTTTTTTTTCTAGGATAAATATTCAACGTTTTGAAAAAATGGCATAAAAGATTTCATCATGAATCCAAAAAACATTAAAATTTCAAAAGAATAATGGAAACATAAATTTAAAAATAAAAGCAAAAAAAAAAAAAAAAAACTAAAAAAATAGAAAAAAGTAAATAAAAATATATTTTAAAAAAAAATAAAAATAGAAAATTAAAAAACAGAGAAAAAAATAAAATATATTAAAAAGACAAAAAAAAAAAAAAAAAAAAAAAAAAACAAAACAAAAACAAAACAAAAACAAAAACAAAATTACCCTAAACAAGGAAAAAAAAGAATCAATCACAAAAATGTTAAAAAAGAAAAACACAATTAGCCTCTAAAAATAAGAATTAATGTAAAAAAAAATACGAGGAAATAAATAATAGCAAAAGCATGTTTTAAACAAAAAACGTAAAAAATGTAAAAAAAAAAAAACAATTTTTTTTTATCTTGTAAACAATAAAAAATTGATTTTTTTTTTTTAAACTATAAAATTAAATAAATAAAAACACAACAATGTTAAAAAACTATTAAAAAAAAAACAAAAAATTAAATTTGAAAACAAACATGTTTTAAAAGAAACGAGAGAAACCAAAAAAAAAATTAAAACCATTTAAAATAATTTAAAAACAAAAATAAAAACAAACCAATGAAAAATAAAAAACTATTAATATTAAATTTTAAAAAACATAATTAAAAAAAAAAAAAAAATCAAATTTGAAGAAAAAAACATAATTAATTAAAAAAAAATTAACATTAATATTAAAATCTTAGAAAAATAAAAATTATTAAAAAAAGATTAAAAAAAGAAAAAATCTGGAGGACAAGCGTGAAATCTGATTCTCAAAATTAGATTTTAGCTCATCCCACTTCCAAAAAAAAAAGTATTAAAAAAATTGTTAATAATAATATTTTTTTTTAAGTGGGCAAGCCCCACACACTTGAAAAAAAAATTAAAAATAAAAATAAAAAAATTATTACTAATTTTCTTTTGTTAATAATTTTCTCAACTTAAGAAAAAAATAAAAAAAAGAATATTAACAAATTTGTTTTGTTAGTAATATATATATATATATATATATATATATATATATATATATATATATATATCTATTAATATTATTTTTAAGTGGCCAGGGTTGAAATCCGATTCTAAAAATTAGATTTTAGCCTCGCCAAGGGTCGTGCCCCCCGAGCCCCTTTGCGGCGCTAAAGTCTGATATCGAACTTCAGCATTACCCAAGGTCCCGGGGGGCACGATCCTGGCCGTTCAGCTCCACCCGCACAGGGTTGCACCCCCCTAGGCCCCTAGGCGAGGGCTGAAATCCAATTCTCATAATTGAATTTCAGCCCCGCCCTCATTTTTTTTGCAATAATTTTTTTTTTATTAAGTGGGCCAAGCTGAAATCTGATTCTCAGAATTGGATCTGATTCTCAAAATCAGATCTAATTGCTAGAATTAGATTTCAGCCCCACTCTCCATTTATTTATTTTTTACGTTTTTTTAATAATTTTTTTTTTTTTAAGATTTTAACATAATGTTTTGAAATTTTTAAATAATTATGTTTTCAATTTAAATTTGTTTTTTCTTATGTTTATTATATATATATATTTTTTAAATTTATACATTTAATTTTAATAGTCTTTTTTATTTTTTTTTTATTTTGTTTTATTTTTGTTTTTAAATTATTTAAAATTGTTTTAATCTTTTTGTTTTTTTTTTTAATTTTCTACTCTTTTTTTTAATAGTTTTTTAAAATTGTTGTATTTTTATAGTTAAAAAAAAAAAAAAAAAATCATTTTTTTTTATTTCGGACGAGATAATATCTTTTAACATTTTTTTTGTTTTTTTATATTTTTTTATAAGTAATCAACACTTAAAAAAAGAGAAATAAGACAACTAGAAAACTTATTAAGTAATCAACATTTAAAAAACAATTGGACATAAAAAAAATTGAAGTGTAAAAAAATGTAACATTTAAAAAAAAATATCCATAGTTAATACATTAGAAAATATAAAGTGTAAAAAGTAAGCCATCTAAAAAGAGGGGTTGATGCTGCATCAACACATTTCAAATTTAGCATGAAAATCACTAACATTTAAAGACGAATATTTATATTTGATACATAAGAAAATTTAAAGTGTCAAAAATATGCTCCTAAAAAAAATATATGTATTCTCCATCACCACTTTTCAAAATCGGTTGACTTTTTTGTTAACTTAACGATACAGATAATGGTATCAGTTCCCTTTTCAAACTTAACATTGTTCAAACCTTCAGGAATGAAAAGTAACATCGAAAAAATGATATTAAAAAAATACTTAAACAAAGGATTGACTGGACCCTTACTAGCCATGACAAGAATTTCGTCAAACATGTCACAAATATGCATCCTATAGGTCATAACAACATATCTCAGCATAGGGGTCTCATACTTATCTAAGAATCGCTAAGAAGCATTGATGCCTTATCAAATTAGCTACATTATCATCTATTAGGTCATATATTCATTGATCATTCATTTACAAATCAAAACATGATGAGAGCCATAAATCATTACTATCATAGAACATACTCATAACCAAGATATAAACAATAAAAATAACAAGGATATAAAAACCATAAAATCCACATATAAATGAATACATTTACACATGAAGTACCAAGGAGAAGGAACTCTTATTAATGGATGCATAAGCCAACCAGGTATGGGACTTCCTCAAACCACCCGACCATAGATTGGCTGAACCAAATCTTCCTTTCAGTCAATCGCCCCCGTGACATATTCCAAGCATGGATGTGGAACTCATAACCAAATCCAAACAAGGATTCCTGAGGCTACACCACCTCACCCTCGTTAATAGAACCATGCTTTACCATAATATCCACGAGATCACTACGCCCTAAACAAACATGGATGCCACCATTTTTCTCCACCTACATCATCAGGAATTTTCTTGTCTCCTAGACTTTTGGCTTTAGCACAATCCACACCGAATCACTAGGCCCTAACCGAGACTCTGCCCTCTATGATTTAATGTATATCCTGCCATTCACCGACTAAGGATTCCTAGGCCTGATTTATGGCACCCACCCCTAGGGTTTACCATATATCCCTCCATTCACTGGTCAAGGATTCCAAGTTCCACCGAGGTAACACAAAATATGGCTTTACCACAACCCATAGTCTCGTTCAGGGGTTACTAGGACAAGGATTAAGTACAATCTAGAGTCTGATTCAGGGATCACTAAGCCATGTGTTCTTTCATTCAGAGACCACATCACTCAATTTTGAATCCATCCAACTGAATCCATCTCAAACAAAAACATGAGAACTGATCGCAACATGGCTCTCCAGGAATGGCAAGGCAAGGCTGAACAACATGGTCACACCTACCAAAAACTATGCCAGTGGCAACAAGAGAACCAAGAACACACATCCATAACCATGGATGCCAAAACTAGCAAGGAAATCACACATCTAAATCATACTTGCAAATAATGTTGTTGTAGTTGCTTGATCCTGCTCTTCCTTGCTTGCTCTTTTCTTTCGTTTGCCTTCTTTTCTTTTCTTTTAGTTATCAAATGCCAAAGTGCTCCAAGAAAACTCTGAGTTTCCACGAATTTGAGAGAGATATAATAGAGAGAAAGCTACAAAACTAAACTAACAAAAACTACCAATTGATCCTTAGAAGCCTTTTTATTAATGAGGCCTCGATTTTCTTCAATTTTCCTTCATTTTCCTCACATGAAACCTATGAAATTTCACCTTCCTTTTCTCCTAATTTCCATTATTTTCATACATAAGATACCAATTAATGCCTCATGTCTTCTGAAAGCCTTTTTCCTTTACCTTTGACAATTACCATAGCCGTAATAAACCAAATGAACACCCACACAAAGATGTTTTGCCCAACATTCAGCTTCGAATAACTGTCCCATAACCGTGGTTATTATTTTTCCTTTATTAACTTTTGTTACATTGAATTTTCACCAGGGCTATTACAAAATCCTCTCCCTTGGGGAAACATCATCCTCAATATTTAATGATGCCTATAACCAACAAGATAGCTGATAACCAAAACATATTACCCATTGAACTTTATAAATTAGCTCGTTCTAGTATTTACAATGACGAACATGCTGAGAAGAAAACCAACAGGACAACATAATAACATAAAAGCCATAACAACATGACACCCATACCTCTTACTGGAGCTTCACAACATAGCTCATGGTGGTATTTAAATCCATATACATATGTTCATATACCAAAAACATCACACCAAAACATATGTCAAAGACAATCACTCAACCAACGAATAAGACAGGATACATAGCCTACATCTGATATGCCATCTCCCATGTAGCTTCAACAGGCCCAATGTGCTTCCACTACTATTTAACCTTATCGATTTCTCAGTTTCGTAGCATGAGCATCTTTCTCTGAAATATACATTGAGGTTTTTTTCTATAATTCTCCATCTAGATCCACCTACAATACAAACCAGTCAATCACACGTTCAATATCTTTAACATAGTTATTAAGCAATGACACATGGAAAACATCACAGACTTCTGTTGTCGGAAACATTACAAGTCAATAGGCTACTAGTCTAATTCTTTCAAGAAGATTGAAAGGTCCACAAAATCGAGGTTTCAGCGTAGCACACAATCCAATCTACAAGGATCTCTTCTTCGGCTTGATGCACAAATACACCTATTCCACAACCTAAAACTACTTAAAGAACTTGTTCTGATCTGCATAAATTTTCTTCCTATCATATGCTATCTTTAGATTCTTCTTGATAACCTGCATTTCCTATTCCATCTCTTCCAACATATTTGTTCCAATCAACACCATATTAACTCAATCACTCCAACTAATGGGAGTATTACAACTCCACCCATATAATGACTCAAATAGACTCATCCTCAAAGATTCTTCATACCCATTGTTATAAGCGAACTCGACAGTGGAAGATAGTCTTACCACTTCCGCTGCTAGTGCATCACATACATCCTCAACATGTCCTCCACTATCTTGTTGAATCTCTATATCTATACATCTGCCTATGGATGATAAGTTTTACTGAATGCCAACTCTATCCTTAATCCTTCGAATAGCTCCTTCCAAAACTTGGAAGTGAACTTAGCATCCCTATCTAACATAATATTCTTCAGAACACTAAGAAGTCTAACTAAATCTTTGATGAATACCTATGCCACATCACTAGATGAATACGTATACTTCACTAGAATGAAGTGTGCTACCTTTATCAACATGAACACCACAACCATGATGGAATCGTGATCTCTAGATGTCCTCGACAAACCTATGATGAAATCCATGGAAATGACCTCCCACTTCCACTCTGGAATTGGAATCTGTTTTAGTAGTCGACTTGGGTGCCTACATTCTTCTTTCACCTTCTCACAGTCCAAACATATGGCTGCAATCTTTGTCACCTACTTTTTTAGATTCGGCTAGCAATAAAACTTATTCACTTCTGTCAATGTCTTTTGATATCCTAGGTGATGAGTATTATTTTGTATGAAACTCTCTCAAGATAGTCTTCTTGAGCTCACAATTGTTTAGAACATATATACTATCCCTAAATCTTATCAAGCCATTTGCAATGAGATGATAGTCCACATCTTGATCACTTGTATCTTGTTGTAATCTATGCATAAGGTCCATGTATATGCTATCATGTTTTCCTACCTGTAAGATCGGATCTTATAATTCTACCCCATAAGAAATCATAGTTTCTATATGATTCACCTGTACCTTCCTCCTAAGAGCATTTGCAATCGTTTTCTCTTTACCCTTGATGTACCTAATCTCAAATTAAAACTCACTAATTGTGGATAACCATCTCTCTTGTCTTGCATTTAGATTCCACTGATCAAACAAGTATCTCAACCCACTGTGATCACTCATCTATATAAACATCTTGCTAAGAAGATAGTTCCTCCATAGCTTCAACACATGGATGATTATTTCCATCTCAAGATCATATGTCAGATAATTATGCTCATTCTCATTCATTTTCCCTGACTCATAGCACACTGCCTATCCTTCCTCCATAATAATTTCACCAAGTCGTCCCTTGAAAGCATATGTACACACCATAAACTCTTTGTTATGAAACCAGCTCAAGAAAAATATAGAAAAGATAGATCCACGCCTTAGAATTCAGCCTCTTCGAGGGGGAAACCTCCTTTACATTACATAAATGAACAATTCTTGGATGATACAAATGAAAAGACCTCCTTTCTATATATAGGAGTCTAAGGGGTCATAACATAATCACAACCGACATAACAATAATCATGTAAGGGCACAATAATAACAATAGCGGGCTTCTATGGGGCACAATAGTAACAATATGGGCACTAGATGGGTACATCAATATAATAAGTGGGTTGTACTAATAACAATAAGGGGTTGCACTAGTAGTATAGGGGCCTAACATGCCCCTCCTTCAAAAAGCGTTGTCCTCAATGCTTGAGTAGTTCTTGATGCTTCTGTATAAAATTCTTGTCCTCCCATGTGGAATCTTCGGCGAGTAAGTTCTTCCACTTGATGAGATACTCTAAAATTGATCGATTTCATAACTGTCGGGTTCTTGTTTCTGTGACTGCTCCAGGTTCCAATATGATTTTTCCTTCCTCTTCAATTTCTGGCAATATTGTTTGATTTGGGATCTTTTGCAACTTTCGAATAAGTGGCCATACTTCTTCGTCCTTCTTCCATTCATCCCTTTCTTTGTTTATCCAATATGGTTGGATAATAGAAATAGCACAAAACAATGCTTCCACATCCTCATCCTTGAAGAGTCTTGCCATTCGGTAAGGTCGCCATTTTTTAAGTGCATGTAGTATTGCCAACATTTCCTTCTCATAAATAGCTTGCTTGAGATGTAGTAGTAAAAATACCCAATCACCTACATCAAAAAAAAATTCACTACGATGTTGATCCACATGTTGTTTCATTCGATTTTGCACTAAAGTGGAGTTATCCTTTAAAAGTTGGAGAACTTGTTGTTGATGCTCGATGTGATCTTTCACTGCTTGAACCTTTTTCTTCTTGATATGTCCTTCTATCTCTAGAGTTTGAGGAGTGGTAATTTCTTCCAATCCTTTACAAGATATGGTCGAATTCATTTCTTGATGCTCGATGTGATCTTTCACTTCTTGAACATTTTTCTTCTTGATATGTCCTTCCATCTTGATAGCTTGAGGAGTGGTAATTTCGACCAATGAATTACAAGATATGATTGGATTCATTTCTTCTTTCTCGATGTGATATTTCACTTCTTGCACCTTTTTCTTTTTGATATGTACTTCTATCTTGAGATTTTGAGGAGTGGTAATTCTTGCCAATGCTTTACAAGATATGGTCTGATTCATTTCTTCCTTCTTTGGGGTGGGGTCCTAGCATATATCCTCTTCCTTTGATGTTTCTTGATCCTTTTCTTCTTCCTCTTCATATTCTATGTAAATAATTTCTTCTCAGCACACTTATGACATTTAGTGCATTTGCTATCACAATTGTAACAAAGCCCTTTTTCTCTTTTTCTTCCAATTGTTGTGGTGTAACCCTTGTAGGTTGTGGAAGGCTAGGAGAAACAACACTTCCATATTTATAGTTTTTAGGGGTATGCTTCCTGGTTTCCATAATTTTTCTTTCCACTATGTCACAAAGGCCTTTTACTCTTTCCAATTGTTGTGGTGTTGCTCTAAAGAAGGTGTTGCTCTTTGTATCCTCATAATGTGCTATCATTTCCTCCGTGAAAATTGACCACGTAACAAGTTGTTTACGAGAATAAAGCCCTTCATACCATAAAAATTGATCTGGTTCTAAATATGAAGATGCAATACATACCTTTTGTGATAGTGGTACACCATGTAGATCAAAATATTGCTCCATCTGAAGTATCCAATTTACTGGATCCTTGCCATCAAACTTCCTCATCTTGCTTTTTCTTGATTTTAGGAGCTCGATCTTGAAATAATTTTAACTCTGTACTTTCATATCTTTAAGTTCTAAAATTGCGATTTGTAGTAGCCCTCTATGTCCTCTTTCCAATGCCACCATTCTGATCCAAATTGGATTCTCCAAGAAAGAGTTATGCACAATCTCCCAAGATGACCTGATTATAGACCTTTCCAGAAGAGCGAACTTGTACGATGTGCCATGTGCCCCTGTTTTGACCTTTGGCTCTGAAAGGGACGTACACGAAACTACAGTCTGTCCTCTTTCTTTACCTTCTTACAAAATTTCAATCCAATGCTCAGAGAGAAAGTTATGACGATTTTCCCCAGGTCACCTGTTTGAAATGTAATTCAGGAGTCTGCAAAAATACCAACTTCCTCAGATCATATCTCCGCAAATGTAGCGCGAAAATATCTGAAATTTAGACCCGAGATTCAGTGCGATGTATTCTCAAATGCGTTTTTTTTTAGCTTCTGAAATGTCGTAGAAAAAAAGATACATTGAAAATTCCACGATGATCTGTTTGGAGCAGTGAAACCCTAGAATCCAAAGCTCCGATACCAAATGTTATGAAACCAGCTCAAGAAAAATATAGAAAAGATAGATCCACGCCTTAGAATTCAGCCTCTTTGAGGGGGCAACCTCCTTTACATTACATAAATGAACAATTCTTGGATGATACAAATAAAAAGACCTCCTTTCTATATATAGGAGTCTAAGGGGTCATAACATAATCACAGCCGACATAACAATAATAATGTAAGGGCACAATAATAACAATAGTGGGCTTCTATGGGGCACAATAGTAACAATATGGGCACTACATGGGTACATCAATATAATAAGTGGGTTGTACTAATAACAATAAGGGGTTACACTAGTAGTATAGGGGCCTAACACTCTTTGTCCGTATATGCAATCTTTAACACTAGAGAATTTGTCAACAATTGATCAAAGCTTGTTGCACATTCCTCTATCCATTCACTTTTTTTACCTTGCCTCTGCAATGACATAATTGGATATCAAATGTGAAAGAAGTTCCTAACAAACCTCCTATAATAACCTTCTAACCCCATGAATGATCTTACCTCATTCACATTTCTAGGAGTTTCCCACTCCATGATAGCCCTTATCGTCTCTCGATCCACTGCTATTCCTTCCTTGGAGGAAACATGTCGCAAGTAATGTACCTCTGTCTTAAAGAAACTGCATTTGCTAAGCTTAGCATACAACTGATTCTCTCTTAGCTATCTCAACACCATTTCTAAATGCTAAACATGTTCTTCCTCGTTTTTAGAATATATCAAGATAATCTTGTCCAGATAAGGACGCATCAGACTATTCATCAAGCACATAAAGGTATGTAGAGGATTAGTCAAACCAAATAGAAATACAACAAACTCATAATTCCCGTACCTGGTCCTAAAATCTATCTTCTAAATTCCTCTTCTTTAATGCATACCTAATGACATCCAGATCTCAGATCAATCTTTGAGAATATTTTGCTCCCCTCAAACCTTAGAAATGTCTACCTATTCTTGATGGTTACCTTATTCAACTACCTATAATAAATGGATATCCTGCAATTACCATCCTTCTTCTTCAAAAACAATAACGGTGCACCCCAAGGTGATACGCTTGGCCTAATGTATCCCTTGTCAAGCATTTCCTTCAACTGTAACTTCAACTCTACTAACTCTAGAGCACTCATTCTATGCGGTGCCTTTGATGTTGGTCCTACCCCTAGTACCAACTCAATAGAAAATTCCACTTCTCTATGTGGAAATAACTCTGGAATATATGCTAGAAGCACATCCTGAAACTGTGGTAAGATTAGCTACCTTCTCAAAACCTATGCATCTTCATCCTCCTTACCATTGTCGCTAGAAATGTGCACTGCAAACAACGCTCACCCTTTTTTGTGACTATGCTTTCCTTGCATATCTGTCACCATTCTAACTGATGTTTCCTTCTTCTTACCCTGCAACCTCCTCCGTTATCCATTGTCATCCAAGCACTCAATGTATTTTTCATAACAATCCACTTTGGTTTTATGAAGATACAACCATTCCATACCCAAAAGCATACTATATGATCCCAAAAAAAATACATCCAAATATGTTGAGGTAGGCATACCATTCAACTCGAATGCAAAAGCTCTTACAGAATGATCCACTCTCTTCTTTATAGCTATATCCAACTACACTAACCAAGATTCTACATGCACTTCTTTATTCAAGCCACGCTTATCCACCAGGTCTGGACTAACATAGTTATAACTAGATCCATGTTCAATCAAAATGGAAACTACTTGTTCAAAAAGGTTACTGTCCATCTTGACAATAGTTTCCTAGTGCTCTTCTTGCTTATTATCTAGCGTTGCATAAATCCATGGAATACTCTTCCCAACATCCCAAACTGTCTATGCCTCTTGTGCACTATAAATCTTCGGCCTACCACCCTGATTTTGCAGAAAATACCTCTTAAGGTGTTCCTTACCACATGTCAAACACTCCAACCATCCTGTACCATCACCTCTATTCTATTGTTGTGACCCATGTCCCTATCTAGGTATGTTGCACTTCTTGCTTGGTGCAACATTTTCTTTCTCTTCTGCATTCTGAGGCCTTGTTCTTTTCAACTACCATTTAATTTTTCCTTTATCTTTCCCTTTCAATCCTTGCTGAGATTCATTCTTATGCTTTGAATCCTCATAACAATGCTTCATTTTCCCAATAACTTCTTCAAGTGACCGAGGCTCATCATACTCAATCTAATCTCTAAAAGGTAATAGAAATCCATTGACAAATCTCTAAGCTTTATGTTTCTCATCTTTAAGATACAGTACATGCCTCAATAGCACTAGGAACTTAGTCGTATACTCCTCATCGGTTATTGATCCCATCATTAGCTTGTAAAATTATTTAGCCTTACTGTCATGGTACCTTTCTAACAAGCACTACTTCCTAAAAATTCTTTTGAATTCATGCCAACTCAAGTCCTCTATCCTGATGTCTCTAACCCACTTGACATCTTCTCACTAGATATTTTCTGTCCCATTGAGGTTGAAGATAGCTATTCTAGCCTTCATATTCTTTGTGTACTCATGTAGTTCAAAGAACATCTTCATCCCAAGTAACCAAGCTTCTTCATCCTCTGATTTCTTCAAATATCCATCAAAAGTAGGTGGCTTGCATTTCCTAAACTCATCTGACAAATATCCCCTGTCACTCCCCCTGTAAGGGTGATAACAATGAAAATAATAGTGCCTGTGAACAAGAACTAGAATAGTACTTGCATCCATTACCTCTCCTATATGGAGTATCCAAGATCCTGCCATATCTAACCATGTCATCCCCATCTGACACGTGACAACCATGATACGTACTTCCATATGACCCATTACTTTTGTCCTCTTTCCCATGGATGATGCAAAGTGGACCCTATCTCTGCAATTGCAACAAAGTCTGAAGGATTACTGGATTGACTTCGCCTTTTTTCTCCTGTGCCTGCATGATTTTCTCATTATCTACTTTGGAACTTCTTAATTACTCCTTCAATATTCGCAATGTTTCTGCTAAGTAAGAAGAGTGCCCAACACCATGCTACTCATCTAATCCATAGGGATAGTCTCAAGAACTATAGTTTACCATCTTTCTAGTCATATTTGATCTCTTTCCTTGCAACATACCATGTCAGCTAAACCAAAATATAAACATAATCAACATACCTCAGTATAGTTTTGGGAGGATATCTCATCGACAAGGTCAACCATATCAGCGCAATATGTAATGGCATCGGGTTAAAAGTTAATGTAATAAAAGTTAATAAGGTGAAATAAGACCATGGGCAAGGGACACTTATTCTAAGATGAATGTTGGGCAGGGGTCCCCTAGGTCTAAGTTTTGTCCAAAGTATGTAAAGACTTGGTGTTTTGAGGAGCAGAGTGTGATTAGCACAATGTTCTAAGAGTCAAAGGGGCATTAGGGTGGGTCAAATCCCCTTCTTTTGTAAAGGGATGGGATTACTTAGAGGATTTTGAGCTCTGCCCATGGTTTGCAGACAACAATATTTTAAGGTTAGAAGCATATATAAAGGGATGATTTCGCAAGTCTAAGACATGATGTAATGAATTGATGAAACACTTTTGAGTTTGTTTTTGTAAGATATTTTTGTAGCTAGGAGAAGGGGAAGGCTCATGCAACTATGTACATAGAGACCTTGGTAAGTCTACAGTTGAGTGCGCAAGCCCCTATAGCTATGTGTGTATGGTCAGAAAGATTGTATTTGAAAAGAGTTGACTAATAAAGAAGGGTTTGAAGACAGGTCTATGTAATTTATTTATTTTCACATAGTTTTCTATGGTTTTGACTATTTATCATTTGTTTTATATATCTTCTGCAATTGCATTGTGAAGGTTCAAATACTGTTCTATATCATGAATAATGCATGTTAGTCTATTTTCATGGAGTTCGCTAATCTATAAAAGTAGAAAATGCTTTACGATTGTAAGAATAAGGTTAAGAGTTAGCGAAGTTTGGATTAAGACGTAAACTATTTAGAACCTTAAAGCCACAATGCATAGTCCCTCTGGGTGCATAAACATGGTTCTAGCATCCCCCTATATCACCTCGAGTGAGACTGTGGTCTATGTGAGAAGATCGTTTCCTAAAGGGCCAGTGGTATAGGGTTTTGTTGGTTAGCATAGCTAACTATGAACCTAGATTTAAGCCCCTGAACCCAACAAATGGTTCCATTGCCATGACTGGGATCTATCTAAGGGATGTGTGACGTGGCATCCGATTATAAAAGAGATCCAAAATTTAATATATTGGAGGTTGCATGAATTTGTAGCTCAATAATGAAGAGATTCACACCAGTCTAAAGAAAGGTGGTTATAAAGGTATATCTACACAAAATAACATGAAATCTTTTTCACATTGTTCGCTAATGAACTACACGAGTGACTTTCAAAGCTAGTGGACAATGAACCCATTGGGAAACACAACGATCCTATTGTGTGGACCCTAGAGCTGATTAAGCAACTTAAGGAGTCTGAATATCAGGTTGCAAGAGCTATTTATTACTAGTTTGATAGTATTCTCGGAGGTTTTATCACTGAAATCTCAATTGAAACAACAATATCCTATAGTGAAGATGAACACGGATTTTTCATAGGTCCATGAGGTAAGTATCTGAATTCCTTGAAGCTCTAGATTAAAATGTTGTTATGTGAAAAGGGTGTTATGCCTATAGATTGATGTTTAAAATAGGTTAGACCGGATCTATGTGAAGCAGAAAAAGATTCAGAGCCGATCAGGACAAGTATATTGAGGGTGAGTACAGTCCATTATTGGGTGAATCAGACAACGAAGAAGAAAGGATCAACCTTAGTACACCTAGAGGTGCAGAACAATCATAAACTCAAGGTTCTTATGAGATTCCTCACCCATCCACTCCACCTCCACCTTCACCTCCACCTCATACACCTACACCTCCACCTCCACCTCCACCTCCACCTCCACTCTTCAACATGGCTAACACAGTGAAGATGCCTATGTTAAGGGTCAGGGATCAGAGGATCCTGATCAATTTTAGTTTGTCATAGAAGCTTTGTGGAAAGTGCAGTAGATCAATGACGATTTTATGAATAAAGCGCAACTTGTCACAACACTGCGAGACAAAGTGTTGTCATGGTATATCAAGTAGAGTACGGAGAATCTAGCTGCTTCACTAACTGCGATGAAGAATGCACTAAATGTGGAGTTTAAGAAGCCCATGTCACATTTGTAGTGTATTACGAAAATGAAAGAGATTAAGCAATATGTCAATGAAACTACCTAGGATGTAGATCAGAGGTTAAAGTGTTTGATAGGACAAGCCAACTTCTAGATATTTGGGGAATTGCACAAAGAGTGGTATATAGATGCGCTATTACCACACCACAGATTACCACTATCACAGTAAAATATTGGGATGCTGGAAGAAGAATTAGAAATCATGATGAAATTAGAAGATTTGTCAGTACAATACACTCACATAGGCGTTCAGCATATATAGTCCCTGTTGGCAAGTTTGGATATGGAGCTGCAAGACCTAAAGAAAGGAAAAGATGTTTGATCTGAGATGCGTTCAAAAGTATGGTGCTTAAAGTGTAAGATGTAAGGTCACTATAAGGACCAATGTCTGGTATACCCTAATTATTTGGTTGGCGGAGGTCCCAATCCTTTGAAGCTAGAGCCTAGTGCTAGACCAAGTAGCAGACCGAGCATATGGTGTAGTATATGCCGAGTTGTAGGCCAGCACCCAACTAGTGACTACTATTTGCTATAGAAATATTTGTAGTCACCGCAACAATTTATTTTATAAGTCTTGTCGATTAGTAGGACATGATGAGAGCCATTGTCACAACTATGACTTAATGATAGATCAAACCCGAACATATAGGATGCAAGATGAAGGCCACACACATAAAGAGAACGGTTCACTTGTGGTTCGCGGAGGAGGTGTTGGATGAGGAAGGGGTTAGATCATATGCTATAATTGTGGAAAAGTTGGAAATTATGTGCGATACTATCAAAATCCCACTCACCGTTCATGTCATTATTGTAGACAATTTGACCATGTGATATAATATTTCCCTATTTTAATTGCTAAGATGCAGGAAAAGAACAATCAAAATTCTATGTAGAATATATAAATGATGCAATCTGAATTGCGTGAGGATGATCCAAGAATCAATATAGTGACACGAAGTGGTGCAGATATCGACGAAGATAAGGCAGAAGGTAAGAAACCTGAGGCAGATACATGGGTCAGGAGAGCAGGAAATAATAATACTGGTTTAATCTATAGAAGGAAAAGGAAAATTTCTTGGAGGCAAAGAAGAGTTTGATGGACATGGGAGATTCAACATCAAACACACAGATGCAATTAGTACCAAAGAAGAATTCTCCTAAACTAGGTACTGCGACAAAGAACCCTGATTTGACTATTCTGAAGTCCTTTTAGTAGACGTGTATGAAGTTGTTAAGGAGACAGAACACAGTAGGATGGTTGCAAGAATTGATCAATAACTGTGCTAGTAAAGAAAAACCACAACTTGAACAACACATAGTAAATAAGGTCAACAAGAATAAGAAGAGAACTAGCTGGGAAATGTGATTAACTACAAAGATTGGTGAATTCGAAATGGATCGAGTAATTCTAGACTTGAGATCAGATGAAACTGTTATGTAAAAAATTAGTTAGTCTTTAATTTTAGATTTATTATTTAATTTTAGGATTAATTAGACAAAAGGGCACGATCATAAGATCATGCCCTTTCCCCAAAGGGTGCCCGTGGCAGTATTTAAGCTAGGAAACCCCATTGTAATATCATCATCTTTCTAATAAATATTTATATATAAATTTCTGCGTATTTTAAGTTTTTCTGTTCCAGCAACTGTGTTTCCGAAGTAGACTTGGGAGCGAATGGGGCAACCAAAGCTGCAATGGTCACCTATTCAGCAGTGCATGGCCAATCAACAAAATATTATCCTAATGGGATGGTTATAAGGTGTTATGGTGGATATTGAAGGAGCAAGGGTGAGGGTGGACTTCAAAGGCATCAATGTTGTGGACAATAGTAATTTGTATCCAGCTTTGCCTGGAATTGATTGGGTTTTTCATGTGCACGCCATAATCAATCTAAAAAAGAGGAGTATGGTATTTGAGAAAAATGGTACAAGGTTCATCGTTCCCTTAGCTCCCTCTAAAGGAGTGCGATATATAGAACCCATCCACGAAGAATACAGTGATGATGATATTGAACACATCTATAAGTTAATTATGCGTGACGAGGATTGGATCAACCCCAATGCAGTTGGACATATAAGTTGGGAGAAGGATAGTTCATGTCATTCAAACTCGGATGAAGAACTATAGAATAGGCGTAATCAGCTACACAAAGTTTCTACTATGCTTTGTAATAGAATGACGAAATATCTTCATTGCATATCAACTGAGGTACGTAACTTACCATATTATGATGTGATAGGTGATGTTAGCGTATGTATGGATAAATTTGAAAGGAATGTACCAGAAGGACAGTACTTCCAAGCCTTGGATTTGGTTTTGAGGGCTACACCTATGCACTGGTGGGGTACACATAAGGATAGTATTGGAGATTGGAGGGAGTACCAACGATTGATGATGCTCAGGTCTCAGCATGCAAACACAAGAATCACAAAGAAGTAGAATGGAAAAGATGATCCTCGCAATCATTTGTCTCATTGGACTAAGGCATGGGGTGAAGAACCTCGACCATAATGGGTGCATGTCTTTGTTCACACTTTGGATTTGATACCAATGAATTTGTATCTTGAAACGGAGCTGTGACATGGTACGAGAGATTGGAACGCTAGGAAGGAAATTTTTATTTTGACCTTTAACTTTGAGAGTGGCTTTCAGTGTATTGATGATGCTCTTCAAGAAATTAAAGCAGCAATTTTCTAGATGCCTAAGGAGTCAATGACTTGGGTACAACATGACTGGAACACATAGTTGCAGCATGCACTAGAGTGTTATAATATGAACACTAAGGAAGGTGAGGAAGATCTACATAGCATTAATATTCCTGAGTGAGGAGGAAAACGTGAAGTGGTAGGTCCAGATGCTAAAATACCTGATGTAATGCAACCTGTTAAGATGAGGCAGGTCAACATAAGCTTAGAGGTGGAGCCCTAGTTCGCACGCATAGGAGATTATTGGGATGAAGATACTGTAGGAAAGGTCAATGAGTTAATGCACGAGTACCAGGAGTTGTTTCCAACAATGCTTACGAAGTTAAAAGGGATCGTAGGAGACCTACGCATCATGAAAATAAATTTAAATCCAGATGCAAAGCCTGTAAAACAATGGTGGTATAGGCTCAACCCAAAGTATAAGGAAAAGCTAATGGAGGAAATTGAGAATATGGTCATAGCTCACATAACTGAACCTATGGAAGAATCTAACGGGTAAGCGCATTGGTAGTATAAGAGAAAATGACTAAGGGAGAAATAAGGATCTGTGTTGACTTAAGGATGTTGAATGACACATGCGTACATGACCTGTTCCAAAAACCATTCACAGATGAAGTTTTGGAAAATGTAGGAGGTCAGGAGGCTTACTCCTTTCCGAATGGGTTTTCTGGGTACCATCAGATTAAGATAGCACCGGAAGATAGGAGTAAGACCACTTTCACCACTGAATGGGGATCCTTTCAATATATATTCATGATGTTTGGGTTGACGAATGCACCAATGATATTTTATAGAGTTGACATCGCCCCGTTTAAATAATTCATTCACAAGTTTCTAGAGGTGTACTTTGATGACTAAAAAGTATTTGGGATGGTAAAGAAGCATGTCTTGGGCTTGCACTTAATGTTGGATTTCTGTAGGAAGTATCAAATCTCATTAAACCTGAGGAAGTGAATATTTTTTGTACCTTATGGGATCCTATTTTGACATGTTGTTTGTAATCAAGGGTTGATGGTAGATCCTACCAAAATCATTGTTATTACTAATTTGGATCCTCCGAACAATGTGAAGCAGCTACATGCAACTCTTGGACACATTGGATATTATCGTAAATTTATTAAGGCACATGCATCAATCACAACACAGATGGAGTGATTACTAAAGAAATATGCCACCTCCTACTAGGATGAGGAGTGTCAAAAGAGTCTTGACATCTTAAAAGAGAAAATGGTCACTGCGTCAATCCTGGTGTTTCCAAATTGGAAGAATGAGTTCCACCTACATGTGGATGCATCATATACAGCTTTGGGAGTTGTATTAGCACAATCACGGGAGGGGGATATTAATCACCCCATTGCATTTGCAAGTCACAAGTTGTTTAAGGTGGAGAGGAATTATTCCACAACAGAACGAGAAGGCTTGGCTATGGTTTACGTGCTGCAGAAGTCTGGGCATTACTTGTTAGGTGCACACTTCAAGATGGTCATGAACCATTCCACGCTGAAATGCTTAGTGAACAAGCCTGTTTTGTGGGGGAATATTTTCAGATGGCTATTACTATTTAAAGAATATGATTTTGAGGTAATCGTCAAGCCAGGACGACAAAACGTAGGGCTAGATCATCTATCTCGGATTGAGAACGGTGAATAACCGACCAACATTGAAGAAGGATTGTCTGATGCACAACTCTTCACAGTACGGGTTGCTGATGAACATTTTACAAATATTATTTACCTTTTGACTACCAGAATAGCTTCTAGGGAGTATTCAATGCAACATAAGAAAGAATTAGTAGTCAAAGTGACAAATTTCTTTATGGTTGTTGGGAATCTATATAAAATGGGCCCTGATGAAATATTGTGTAGATATGTCTGTGAGCACGAATGACACAATATTTAAGTCCAAGTGCATGGTGCTGTCGCAGGAGGGCATTACGTAGGAAAATAAACCGCATATATAATTTTTAGGGTAGGACTATGGTGGCCCATGGTGCACAAGGATTCTAAGGAATATTGTAGTGCTTGTGATGTTTGCCAGAGGACCAGAAGACCATCGCAGAGAAATGAATTTCCATTGAACCCACAAGTTACTTTACAGGATTTTGATAAGTGGGTGATTGATTTTGTGGGGCCAATCAATCCTCCAGGAAAGAAGATTGATGCACACTATATTATTACCGTGATGGATTATCTAACCAGGTGGGCTAAGGCACAATCAGTAAAATACTACATCGTAGATACTACTGTGCACTTTGTTTTTTAGTATATAATGTCAAGGTTTGGGTGCCCAAAGATCCTGATGGGTGACAGAGGAATGCACTCCCTCAACTGCACGAACAAAGCATTAACATAAGAGTTTCAGGTACATCACCAGAAGAGAATGCCTTATCATCCTCAGGTGAATGGGATGTTGAATTTTTTAATAAAATTTTGGAGAACGCTCTAACGAAGGTGTGTAAGATCAACAAGTATGATTGGGATGTCCGCATACCTACAATATTATGGGCATACAAGACTACTTACAAGAAGTTGACAGTGAAGACTCCATTTAGGCTCGTGTATGGATAGGAAGTTGTAATGTGAATGGAATATATAGTCCCCATTCTTAGAATCACAAGAATCATGAATATGGGAGACAATGATATTGTGGAGGAAATATTATAACAACTGCTCGCACTAGAGGAAGATCGCTTCCTTGCAGGATTTCACGAACAAGTACAGAAAGCTCAAGAAAAGGCATGACACCATTGCCATATTAAGCAACAAACTTTTAAGAGTGGAGATTTGGTTTTGTTGTACGATAGTAAGTTTTCACAGTTTCCTAGTAAGTTTAAGAAGCATTGGCTAGGCCTGTACGTTATAAGGGATATCTCCTATGGTAGCTAACATCAGTATGCGATAGTGCAACAAAGCCTTTTCCTTTTCCTTTCCCAATTTCCTTAGCCATAATAAACCAAATGAACACCCACACTAGGATGTTTTGGCCAACATTCAGCTTGAAATATGTGTCCCATAACTGTTGTCATTATTTTTCCTTTATTAACTTCTATTACATGGAATTTTCACTAGGGTTCTTACACCAATGAAATATTGTCTTCAGCAGTTCTTGCTCATATGGATGTTAAGATTTGTGCTATGATATCACTTGACACTGTGAAAGCATCGAATATTTTTTTTTCCTTCCCAAAACTCCCTACTCTTATGATTTAAAGCCAATGTTACACCAAATGCATCAAAATTTATTCATGTACACACGAGGTCGAGGTCAAAATTAACATGCTACACCATGAGACCACAAAATGTGTCAACCGATAAACTAGTCTTAAGTTTGACTAAGCTTCAAGGGTCCTACCAAAGTCAGGGGTTGGGTCAGAATTAGGGTTGTCACCCAAGTGTAAATTTTCTAATAGTACCAAGGTCTGACTAAGGTGTGGTCCTGACTTATTTAGCTCCTGAATAGATCTGATCGTCCTCGTTCTTTTTCACATATTCAGTGGAATGTGGGCTCCCTTGGTCTATGATTCAACTTAGTGTCACATGTCCATGTTGCGCCCTTAAACAACTTATTCCATGAGTATTTCTTCTCGATACACATCTGATGACTCAGTTTATGTTCATGTATGCAACCCATCTCATTCCTCGAACTATGCAATCGATGGAAAAAAATTCTTTACCCTGTCCTCTTAGGCTAACTCATGTTGAAGTAATCAATATGCCATCTCACAAAATCCCATAGAAAGTACAGAGTTAATTTTCACCACATTAATGATTTTGATACAAATTACAAAAATAACAATAAAATTCGGTTACAACTGAAATAGTCTAGATTCTATTAATTCAGAAAATATTTACAGGGAGAGATTTGATAGCTTACAAATATGAGTCCTCCTTATCTATATTCAAGCACTATTGAAGACTCAATATTCCTCCAAGTTCTGCAAATTCTTGACCCTTCTCAACCTCTACCTACCTTATCCATTGAACAACAACAACAAATAATTACCCAAGAATTGATACCTATATAATGCACATTTGAATTAGATAATGAGAGCTTGCCTCCCAGCCAGGTCTCTGAAATGCCATGCATTGTCTATTTTGAAATCTACCAAAAATTTTATAACTAAAGTTTCTCATCAAACAAGGACACATAGACACACTAAAATTCTTACAGATGCTCCTATACAAACTCCCTAACAACTCGATTAAGATCAATTACACTAAGAAAGGACCAATTGGGCGAAACTCATCAACTCAACCAACCACCCAAAACTATGGAATCAAGACACTTTTATCTACACTAAGATTTTACAAATATGAGGGAAGCATATTATCCCTCAAAACTTTACATGGCCATTTCTTGAGTATAAGGAAAATGAATTTGTAGGGGATGATGCTCCTACATGAAAACTCAACACTATAGATGGGATAACTAAAATATCTTCCTCTTCGTTCCCATGATATCCCGTTTTCACACCAAAAATTTGTGGACTATACTCTTCTTTTGGACATCCCAATTCTTAAAGAATCCACTACACTTAAAAATATCCTTTAAAAATTCTTTCATGCTTAGGGAACCTCCATTAACATGGAAAAAGCTCAAATATTCTTTTCTAATATCTTGCTACCTATCCAAATTCACAAGTCTTGTTTTCTTTTTTTTCAAAGGATCTCTCTTCTTTCCAAACACCTTAGAGCCCCTTAGCTGGCAATCCTCTCAGAAAAAAATTCTGGGAAAAGAATATTTTAAAATTTGAAGCCAAACATTCTTATTGGACTTTTATCTATATCTAGCAAGTCCCTTGATCATAATCAAATCCATCCTTTAATCCTTCTCCAACTATCTTCTCTCAGTAATGGAAACCCCCAAATCCATCCTAAAAATTATTAGAAGCATTCAACACAACTTCCTCTAGGGCGGCACGAAAAGAGATCGAAAATGGGCTTTGGTTGCATTGGACATGATTGCCATCTAAAAAAAGGAGGCCGTTGTCTCCATGATCTATGTGTAATCAGTAGAGCCTTAAGTGCTAAAACATAGTGGAATTGGATCAAAAAATTAGAGGCTTTATGGAGAAAAATGTGGAAACATAATCATGCCCAGAATATCCAACAATCTATTAAAGTGGTTACAACCATCCTCCAAAATCATGCCTTTTCTTCAATTTAAGATACTTCCTTTCTAACCGCAGCAGCTCATCTCACGTTGATCCAAGTATTTGTGCTTTGAATGAAACTTATCGTTTCAACTTGGCTTGTGTTTTGTTACTTAGTTTATTTTCCAACTAACAAGATGAGGTCCTAACTTGGTCCCACAACAGTAATGGAATTACCCCAGAAATTGCACAATCCTTGAGGCCAACTAACCTTAATGATGGGAATTGCACAGTCCTAACCACTAGTGAGACTTGAGCTCAAAAAATGCACATTCATGAGGAGGCAACCCAACAGTGAGCCCATAACTTTCACAAACCTGACTGACCTAAGAAACTGCATTGTACACTGAGCCAGAAAGTTGCCTAGTTCCCAAAATTGCATTGTCTTTCATGACAATGTGTATGGAAAGTTTCCCTGGAAAAGAAAAAAAATAATAATAATAAAAAAATAGAACCTGTTGTGGGGAAAAGTATCCGACTCGGATGACCCTATCCCTACTCTAAGGGTGACAGTCCTTAGCAACAACTGAAAGTAAAGCTTTGATATTTTCCTTTATGAAAGTACAGAGAAGGAAGAAAAGATTGACCAACCGGTGTCTTTCGCTTTTGTCGATCCTGTCCTCTCTCTTTGTCTCTTGTTCCCAGCTCCTTGCTCCCTTTGCTAGCCCAGCTACACACGGGTCCTGCACAAACAAGAGAGGGAAACTACAAGAAACATGTACTCATAACTGATGCATGGATTAGAGTGAATCAGATATACAAGTAAATACAATACATCAATGCAATACAAGTATATAGGAGAACATTCAAAGCTTTATTGATAGAAGTAAAAGGGTTCTGAGAAGGTTACAACCATCAATGGCTCCAATCCAGCAGCACCTCCCCAGCAGCAAGAAATCTCCTCTTCTCCTCTATAAAGCAATCACCCAATAGCTCTAACTGTAAACCAACAGCACTTCCTTGCTTGCAAAAAATTCCAGCCTCTATAGACCTCATAGAAGAGCTCTATATATAGGAGAGAAGAAGAGAGGATGAGTCAGCTTGAGACTGACATAAAGCTGCCTTGTGTCCTCTCCCTCTTCAGTTAAACTTCAGTTCTTGAGTCCACTTGGAGATCCTTGCTTACACATGGAGATCAAGTACCTCTTACTCATCACAGGGCGAATCCCTTGAACCAAGTGTCAGTTTGGAAGCTTCCTGAGCAATTGACACCTTGCAGAATGATTGTGCCACTTGGCCAATCTCGCCCAGCGCAGGTAGCCTTCATTAGATTTGACTTTCAGCGCAGGTACAAGGAGGAGCAGTTGCATTCCAGCGCAGATGCTCAGTGGAGCAGCTGACATGATCCAAAAATAGCCTGTTTTTGAGTGTTTTTAGGTGGAGAACTGATGGGAAGTGCTGTGGTTTGCTGACCTTGTTCTTCTAGGGGTAAGAACAACATGTTTAGGGACTGAGGATCCCTGTAATTATCAACATTTCATGCTCCGTGCTGCGAGGCACAAAAATGTCTATAACAGTTGCCCCCTAAAGTATGAGGCCGTTTATCGGGTGAAATGCTTTACCTAGAGGGTCCAAAGTTCATTCCAGTGCTGAGGAGGCGCCCTGTAATACAATACAATACAATACATTATTTTTCATTCTGTTTTCATGATCTAGCTGAGGCGGGCATTCCCATGCTCAGCTTTATAAATACATTTTGGTACATATAACAGACGATCGTCTGATGGTAGACTGATAATTTTCTGCTGAAACTATCATCCTTTGAATAGGATGATCATCTGCTGCAATGATGTACATGACAAATGCTTTTATATCTTCTGAATATATATCGCAGCCCGGATGGATGAAACTAGATCCGGGGTCTTCAAACTCGTTCGATCTTCACTCTAAGTACAGGTCGATCCATGTGAGAATTGCGCTGAAGTCGAACACGGAAAGACATCGCTTGATTACCGGCCAATAATGAAAACCGTTAACAAGCGCGAGAGGAATCACCGATAATGATAATGACCCTCAAGGTACTGCAGTACAATTCACGTGGCGTGAATAAAGGACTTCGCGTCGAACGCCACGCAAAATCTTCTGGTCGAAGGTCATTGATGTATACCTGTCGCCGGAAGTGAGAAACTTGCCATTGAGGCATGCAAGCTTCAAAGTACTGATGGGGTTGTTCCTAGATCAACTTCTTGGATAATGAGCTGAAGTCGACAAGAAGCGATCCGTCAAAGGAGGGCCTTAATGAATCCCACATCAATGACACGGAACGGAGCTAATGATTTTGGAGGTGAAAACAAACTGTGACATATGATTCAGGGTGGCGATCATGAATGGATGAAAGATAATGTATGGCAGTGGATGGGACACGGTTGACACTTTCAGAATGACCTCTCTTGAACATATAACGACACTGATGCGATGGATCGTTAGCATTACCCCAAATGTGGATGGTTTGGCGAAGACCATGGTGATGAGACCGGTGAATGAAACAACCCAACCCGATGTGGAACGGAGGAAAAGTGTCATGTTCAAGAGCAACTTGCTACCATTAAGCTTTGATGTTCTCCCAATTTTTCCCCAGTCATCTCTGACCAGTACCTCTTTATTTTTGTCAAGCTTGAGGAGGATAACATATGCTTGTTCTATAACCTGCCCTTCAGGCAAGCCCATCGCTATGATTTAACGAGCTTAGCGATAGGGAAACTCGTTCTCGTCTAAAGACAAGTTTGTCGCTATTTAATCATTTTAACGAGTCTAACGACAAGGAAAACTCGGTCCTTTTCATTTTCAGAGAGTCTGAAAAGGTACATAAAGTCAACTCCAGAATTCCTTTTCCGTCATCTAATCCCTTAAGTCCGAAAAAGTATAAAACAATACAGAAGGGATGAATTTTCGATTGCTTTAACGAGCCGAACAAAAGAAGCGCTCGATCTTTTTGTGCAATAATCCCTCAGGTCCAAAAAGATTAAAATCTAGAGGAGGGATAGCGTTCCGGTTGTTTAACGAGCTGGAAGGCCAAAACTCGGCAAACTTTTCATATTTTACGAGTCAGTGAAAAGAGCTCAAAGAAGACTCGTCTTTTGAGGAACGAGTGATAAACAGGGATAGCAGCAGATTCCAGGTAAAAATTGGAATTTTCCAATCACGGTAGTGTCACAAGGATGGCTAGATGAAATCACTCTTCGCAGATGCTCCTCAAAATGGATAAACACACATATGGGGGTGAACGACCGGCCAAATGACAGTGGAGGTGATGGACGAAAACACGACCAAGGCTTTTAAGGCTTGATAAATTTACGATCGCAATGGTTATTTACCGAGATAGGTTCATTTTTTAATGAGCTTGAACTCCGGTGGAAACTTTTGCTCACACTTTTCTATTTTTTAACGAGCATAAATTTCGTGGTAAAACTGCTCGATTCATGGTCAAATTTGATTTTTTTACTTTTACTAGCTTTTCTCTTTTCAAATGTAGTACTTCACCATCAATTGATGCAACAAATCTTGTTAGAAATGGACAATATTTGCATGAAAATGAGATTATAACCCTAATATTTAACTTTAAACTGTGTAAAAAGTCATAAAAATGTGTTTTTACCTCTCATTTACCATTTCATTTGCATTTTGCTTGTTGGAGCTCTGGAGGTGCCTCTTCTTCCTTGATTTTCACCAGCTGATTTCGGGAGATTCTGTGGACGATTTTCGGCCCCGTTTGGACCAGGTAGGAGCTAAACCTTAGCCCTTCACTTTCATGGTTTCCTTTTTCAGTTTCATGCACATTTTTCAGGGTTTCTGAGCCTCAGGGATTTCATCAAGGCGCCCTAGCATCAGCGCAGGTTCTCCTTTCGAAACTTGCGCTGTATTTCAGGTGGTCTTAAGGAAGACTGTGCCTCAGCGCAAGGGAGAGACTCTCTGCCTGCGCTGGGCCTAGAAAAACTGATCCTGCATGTGATTTTTGATGATTTTTCGCCAGTTTTTCATCAAAATTAGGAACTTACTCCTTCTCTTGTTTGCTTGCAGGGAACTTTGAACAAAATGTCCCTTACATGGCGAGAACGAGAACATGAAGCAGAGGACATGGTTGCACTCCATGACCCGGTCACGGTGAACGCGCTTCGGAACTGTGGCCTACTGAAGTTCTTCCGTATCTCTAGTATGAGAGCACAGATTTCTTTACTGCAGTATATGCTTGATGCTTGGGATCCTATTAACCAAGTATTCCAGATTATGGGAAAAACCATCCCTTTGACCATAGAGGACATGTACTTCTTGACTAGGTTGTCAAGGCGGGGTGCCCCCATTTCTTTGTCAGGTACGGCTCAAGGGACTAATTCCACCAGAGACTATATTCGTCAGTATTGCCGGGAAGGTTCACAGCCGAGCAAAGATGGCAAGATCAATATCCATGACATCACTGACAGGTCTCTTAGATCCATTCTGTTTACTATTGGTAGGATGGCCGGTAGCGCAGCTTTACATGTTGCCAACAGATCTTACATGCAGCACGCCTTGGAGTGTCTCCAACCGAAAGTGTTTAACTGGTGTGATGCAGTACTTGTTCAGATGAAAAGTCAATTGACCAAGGTAAAGGACGGGAGGCTGAAGAACTTTGGATTTGGTTCTATTCTGACTGCCTTTGCCTTGGAGAAAATCCCATTGATGCAGCCTCAGTACATCATACTTGACTTGCCTTCTCCGACCGAGCCACGCATGCAGAGGTGGGTTGACCACATGTCCCGACATGCTGGTCAACCTCAGATTACTTTCACTGAGGCTTTCTTTAGGTGGTTCGAGCGTCAGGAGATGGCGTTTTCTGAGTATCCATATGTGGGTATGGACTACCGAGGTGATCCGGACTTGGTGCTACCGGATGGCGAGCAATGGGGCGCTATTGGTAAAATCTTTGACCATGTTACTGTTTATTGTTTTTACTCATGATGTTATTGTGCAAAACTGATCAAACTCTTGGGTGCATGCAGATGTTGGTCCTGTTCGTCCAGCAGCTCGTCCACGATCGCTAGTTGCTGCCCCAGCAGCAGAGCCTGCTAGGCGAGTTGTTATTCGCGACCTTGGTGATACTGAGATACTTGCAGCTGTGCAGGAGCAGGTCGAGAGCCTTACTCGTGGTCTTCCGGATGTACAGATTGACGAGTTACCTTTACAGTTGCAGCGGCACACTATTGGCGTGCCTAGACGATGGACTCGTCTCTTGCGCATGATTGCACAGACCGTGACGTACTTTCATGAGCACCACTAGGCTAGGGTGCCCCCTAGCATTTTTTTGAGTTCTAGGTCATACGACCAATTTTGTTTTGATTACAACACATCATGTATAAACTATAAACAGCTTTATATATTTTGATTTTCGGGGTTTATTCTGGTTTATTTGCAATCCACTTGCATAGCACCGATGCATCTCTCTTTTATATATGTTGCAAATGTCTATCTAATACATAGTTTGCTAATGAATCTGTTAATGTGTTCAAGTTTCTGGAAATATGCTGGTATTGAATTGAATCAAACTCTCTTTCCAAAATCTTAACCCTTAAAAACATTCGATAAATAGCTGGATTGCGGACTGAATATATACCAGTGAGTTGTAGTATCACAAGTTGTGAGTCTAGCCTAACAATTAGTCGGCGTATACCATGAGCGATGGTATCAGAGAGGAGTTCAATCAACGCGCTATACTCAGCGATGTTGTTCGTTGACTGTCCAATGCACACACCTCTGAAACTCACTAACTCGCCGCTTGGATCAAAAATGGCCCAGGCTGCGGAGGACAAATTCCGCGTACTACGACTCGCTCCGTCGGCATATCCCACATATGTCTCAGAATAATTCGACATCTGCAACAAACGAGAAGGGTGGATTACTAAACCGAAACAAACACTTTAGCGAAAACAAAATACAACAAAAGCACTCAGGTTACTATTCAGGCATAGTAACGCTTGAGGTACAACCCGTTGCGGGGTTGCGCCAGTGGTATCCCGTCATAATCCATTAACTCGTAGGCTCCCTTTGCTAACACCCTTTTAACAATATAAGGACCCATCCATAAGGACTTAAATTTTCCTGCTCCTAATTTGTCGGATTCTTGGTCGTAAAGCAAAACCAAGTCACCCTCAGAGAAGATACGAGGTTTGACATTCTTGTCGAACTGTGCTTTGACTCGTTTCTTATGGGCTTCGTTCGCCAAAGCGGCGTCACGACGGTTTTCATCCAACTGGATCAATTCCAAGAAACGAGCCTCTTCTTCTGAGGTTCCGGGGAGGAGGTCAATTGCGAGTTTAAGAGACGAAATTTCGCACTGGATCGGTAAGACTGCCTCCAGGCCATACACCAATTGGAATGGTGTGAACCCAGTGGCGTTATTTACCGAGGTTCGGTAAGCCCACAATGCTGAGTACAGGAGTAGGTGCCATCTTCTTTTGTGAACCCCGATCATCCTTTGCAACATACGCTTCAGGACTTTGTTGATTGCCTCAACTTGTCCGTTGGCTTGTGGATAATATGGGGTAGAGCTGTCGTGCGATAGCCCTAGTTTGGCAGCTAGCTCAACCATCATGTGATTGCGAAAATGCAATCCATGATCTGTCACTATAGCCTGCGGAACGCCGAACCTGGTGACTACATGATTAAAAAAGAAAAGGGCAGCTGTTTCACCAGTGTTATCCAATGTAGGCATCGCCTCGGCCCATTTGGTAAAATAGTCAACAGCGACTATAATATACCCATGCCCCCCGGTCGAGGTGGGGTTACATTGCATGAAATCGATGCCCCACTTGGCGAAAGGCCCAACAGCAACTATAGGCTGCAAAGGTGCGGGCGGTCTCCTGGTTTTGCTATCAAAGATCTGACACGCATGGCAACTTCTGACAGCTATTATGCAATCTTTAAACATAGTTGGCCAGAAATATCCTGCTCGTAAGATTCTTTGTGCTGTTGCATATCCAGATTGATGCCCCCCGCACGCGCCTGAATGACAATCATTCAGGGCTTTCTCGGCCTCCTCATGGGTAAGGCACCTCCTCAGAACCGTATCGACACCACGACGGTAAAGTGTATCACCGACGATCATGTAGTCTTTAGATTGGTATCGTATACGCTTCCGTTCCGAGTGTGAGGTATTAGGCCTAAATTTTTGGGTTTGGAGATAAACAATGATGTCTCCATACCACTCATCGCTTACTGATATCAGAAACAAATTTTCATCCACGATTGACTCTTCTGATGTTTCATCGTTGGACGACGATGGGAGATCGCACAATAATTCCGCGAAAACTAGAGCTTTCTTCGATTTGGATTTTACAAAATCAAGATCAAACTCTTGAAGGATCGCTATCCATTTCGAATATTTGCCCCCAAGCAACTGTCTCGACAGTATATACGTCATGGGGTTGCAATCTGACAGAATGATAGTTTTCCTAAAGAGGACATAATGTCGAAACCTTTGAATCGCTTGAACAGCAGCAAGCGCTAGTTTTTCAACATAGGAATATTTACTTTCTGTGTCATTTAAGTTTTTACTTAAATAATAAATAGGATGTTCAATTCCATCGACTTCTTGCACTAAGACCATCGCAATGGTCGTATCTGCTGCAGCTAGATACAGGTTAAAATCTCTTTGATAGTCTGGGGCGTACATTAATGATGCTCTTACTAGAGAATCTTTCAGAGCGTCAAAGGAAGCTTGCGCAACCTGGTCCCAGACAAAAGGTACATCCTTTTTCAAAAGACGAGTATAACCTTTGGCAAGTTCTGCGTAATTTGGAATGAACCTCCTCAGAAAGTTTGCTTTCCCTTGGAGTTTCTGAATCTGAAGCAAATTTGAAGGTGGAGGCAAATTAATGATTGCCTGAACCTTACAGGGGTCGAGACGAATCCCATCCTTAGAGACTACAAAGCCAAGTAAACGACCAGAACCGACGCAAAACACACACTTGTGCGGATTGAGTCTTATCTTGTAGTGTCGGCAACATAGAAATATTGCTCTCAAATGCCGCGGATGATCAGTCCGCTTCCGCGAATGAGCCGGAAGATCGTCGAGGTAAGGTTGAACGATGTTCTTGATGTCATGGAAGGCATAATTCATTGCCCTCTGAAACGTCGCTCCTGCGTTCTTTAAACCAAAGGGTAATTTTCGATAAGCGAATGTGCCCCACGGACAAATAAATGCAGTCTTAGACTGGTCCTGTGGGCAGATATTTATTTGATTTTACCCGGAGAATCCATCCATAAAGGAAAAGATTTCACATCCGGCGCATTCATCAATTATCTGGTCGATGAAGGGTGTAGGGTAGTTGTCCTTTGGACAAGCTTGGTTTACATCCCTATAGTCGACGCACACTCTTATCGTCCCTTGTTTTTTCATAACAGGGACAATATTCGATACCCAATCGGTTAGAGGAACCGGGTAGATGAATCCAGCATGGAGAAGTTTTTCAACTTCTGCCTTAATGGCAGCGGCTTTCTTGGGGTGCACCTGCCGAAGCCGTTGTCTTACTGGTTTGACATCAGGATACATTTTAATCTCATGTTCAACTATGCTCGAGTCAATGCCTGGCATTTCATCATATGACCATGCAAAGACATCTCTAAATTCGCGAAAGAGAGCACCATATATTTCCAGTTCTGAAGGGGAACAACTTTTGCCGACATGAATATTCTCTACAACATCAGATTTTGTCGAGATGTTTACGGCTACGGTCTCTTCAATATTGGATAGGTTTCGCTCTGAATCCACCGTATTTACAGTATTTGTTAGGAATTCAAACACTGAAGGGTGATATAGGTCGTGTTGAGTTTCTTCTTCACACTCTGGAAGAAGGGAACGATGGTGGTGATCATTCCATGGTGCCCCCTCAATCATCATTGATTGTAAGATTCCTTCGTCAGTCCCATGAACTTTTGACCATGGATCTAATGGGGTACCATATTCTCCAGACCTATCTACCCAAACGCTTGACGAGCGTTGATTTGGGCTCGCCTCCCATGCCTGAAATATTGATTGCTACAATATTTCTATAGGGCTAGGTGGCAAACACCACTTGATAATCCATGACGACTTTGTCTCCTGCGACCTTTGAAGAAGATACCATGTTGCATGTTGCTACAAACGGGATATTCCCTACATGGAAAGGAGGTGGCAACGCGAAAGTTCCCATCATTGTGGGATCTTTTAGCAAGCCTACTCCGATATCTTGTATTGAATGGTCGCTCCCATGGATCAGGGGAATGCTTCCAGTAACTTGTGAACCATTAGGGAGGAAATTCTGCTGGTCGACGACCGTAATCCCTCCTTCAAATGGGAATGCGATCTTCCTAAAATATGTCGACACTACAGCTGCCATGGCATATATCCATGGTCTTCCCAGTAGGATGTTATAGTCAAGATTGCCATCAATGACTTCAACATCAATTTCCACTGTTTTTCCTCCTAGTTCAACCTTAAAGTTATTTAGGATACCGTACGGAGTGTATGTCCTACCGTCAAATGCTTTCAATGTCGTCGAAGATCGCGACAAGGTTGGAGATCCAAGAGTTTTCCAGCAACTCATCGACATGATACATGTCGATGCTCCCTCATCAATAATCGTTCTATGAACAGTTTTGTTGAGTGCTTTCACTTGAATAAGGAAAGCTAGTTGCGCTGGTAACTGAGGATCATATCCTTTGTGATCAAAGGATACAAGATTGGAATCTTTAGGATCCACTCCACCAATTGCTGATAACAATGCCTGCCTTTGGGATGGACAATTTTGCAGTACCTCAAGAGTCGACATAGCAGATGGCGATTGGGCCAAATCTTCTACTATGTTATAATGCTGCGCCGCTCTGGCACGAGGATTAAATGTCGACTTGTGTACTACTCCCTTAGGTGGCTTTATTGTTAATTCATGCGTGAGGGGGGGTACAACTTCTGCCGAAGTTGTTGTCGAACTACTGGGTTGATCTTTCCCTTTGTCGTTCGACACCGGCGGATTCCCATAATCTTTATTCCTGGTCGAGATCAAAGCATCATTTTGCTTAGAAACCGACAACATAAGCACTTGAGACGGGGAAGCATTTCCACTATCAACCATATTTTGACCTGGGGTGGGGAATGGATCAGTCAACACAGCTGAAGTTTGGGAACTTTTAAAGAACCTCTTTAACTCAGCTTTGAACGGACAGTTCTTTGTCGAATGATTTTCATCACATATCTGACATGGATAAAATTGTTTCCCTTGCCCAGGAGGGTTTGAAGAAGTTTTTTGAGGGGATGACTCACCCTGTTTCTTCTTCTTCCCTTTGTTTTGTTTCTTCTTGCTTCCTGGTTGATTGGAGTTTTTGCCTTTATCCGTAGATACAGCATTTACCTCCGAAGCAAGAATCTCTTGATTTGCTTTTTGATTCGAAGTCTTACGGGCTTTCTTATTTGAATCCCTTGTCGACTTAGCGTTTGCAGTTCCAATCACGCCATCACCGGCATGAGAGTCACTATTTGATCCGGGAGGAGGAGGGATTGAAAATTCCGGTCTGGGGGCATCAGGTATCTTATCATAGAGCGTGCCCGACTGAGTATATACTAAGTCCAAATATTGAGCACGAGCAATAACCTACTCCTCTGTTACGACGCCTCCCTTGGCCACATCTTCTGTTATAGCAGGAAGAAGCGACTTTATAAACCACTCAGCCAATAGCTGATCTGGAACATAGGTCTTTACCATTCTGCGACGACGACGCCACTCATGTATATGATCTGATATATGTGTGGCCGTTGTCTGCTTGAAATTGGTCAAGATCTCTGTTCCAGTTTCGTACCTTATAGGTAACTGAAAGTGTGTTAAGAAAGTCGTGGCTAGGGAACTAAAATTGTCGAAAGAGGCTCTAGGTAATTCAATATACCATTTAGCCGCCGGACCAGTCAATGTCCTCTGGAAAAGGCGAAGCCTTATCGAATCATCATTCAAGGTATTCGACGAACACCACAGATGGAATGTCATCACATGATTCGACGGGTCTTCGCCAGGATTTCCATTGAATTTAGGAATGTCCGAAGGAAGTTTGTGAGGAATCGCTGGCCACCAATGGGCATAGGCGATTGGATCGTTCGTTAATCGATGTAAATCTGGTAATTCTAGGGTCGCCACGAATGGCAACTGCTGATTCAGGTTTGGCGAGGCGTACCCAGGATACGATGGAATCGCCTGAGCAGTAGGCCTTTGCATACCAGCATAATGCAACTGATGTTGATATGACTGATACGGCTGGTGGGCTTGGCCACTGTAAAGTGGTTGATTTAACCCGTTCTGAATATAGGGTTGCCCACTATTCGCAAAGATCTGTTGCTCAGATCCCTGGTATACCTGTTGAAACTGAGGTTGTTGGTATTGCACCATCCATGGTTGTGAAGCCATGTTTTGCTGTGCGACACTAACCGACGGACCAAGATGCGGGGTTGTGGTTCCCGTTTGTATCTGTGTCGTCCCGGCAGTTGGCGATTGTGGTTGTGTTGCAGGGTCAATGGGCTGTTGCATTACAACTTGGGGTTGACATACAACAGGCATCGATTGAACTTGCGACACGGTTACAATTGCTGGCGTCGTCGGGATACTAGACATAGGTACACACTGTTGCATGGAATATACAACTCTTGGTTGTTGGGGTAACATAGGTACCCAACCATTCGTCGTTACTTCAGTCAAACCTGAATGTTGTTGAAAACTGCCGTATGGGTATCCCCCCGGAAGGGGAAGTGAAAGGGCATATTGCCCCCCATACGGTAACAATCCGGAGCTCAAGGGTATAGATTGCCTTTGAGGACTGGATGGCCCAAACTGATTTCCAAAGGGATCAATTTGTCTAGTTTCAACATAAGAATTACCGGGTATTATACCGGAAGAACAAACTGGAACAGACCAAGTTGTCGTAATAGTCCCTGGGTGGACTCCTTCTAGCTGATGAGAGCTAGTCGGGACAGCTGGTATGATGGCAAACATCGTTGGATTGACAACAGGAGCTTCTGCTGTCGCTGTGTCATTTGGCACAGTTCTAGATGTCAACGGTTGCTCAGACATTTTAAGTCTATCCAATAAACTGCCTAACGATTCTACAGGAACTTCCTGTGGCGATGGACAAACTTCTGACGCAGAAGGAAAAAGAGCGGTGCCTACTCCAAAATGAGTTGGAGTATTTTCTTGCTGGTCCTCTACGATTTCCTCTATTTCGATCAGACCAAGAGGAAGAGGAAGACCATCAGGTCCGTAAAATATTTCTGCTGCCGAAGAAGGGGTTGCTTCGACAGCGACAGTTGTTTGAACAACAAGACTCTGTGGACCGGTTTCAAATGGAACTGGTTCAGTTATGCAAGTACTTGTCTTCAGACTAGGATCAGTACAAATGTCCCTCTGTTGCTGTTGAACTTCTTCAATAGAGGCAGGGATTCCAGAAATATCAGGAGTGACCAGAATCTCAGATGTTGTCAGAACTGTTGTTCTAACTTTAATGGGAGATTTTGACCCGGTCAAGCGAGTTCGCTTTGTCCGTACTACTCTCGATTCCGGAGACAAAGACGGTTGACTTGCAAGTCTCCTCGAACGACAGAGTTTTAATTGACTTTCCTCCACGGTTGCAGATTACTTGATCAACTAAAATACAAAAAGGGGAATTATGTTTCCGTATTGAATGAATTTTATTGGACGCTTTTAGACACAACTTTTCTTTTTCATGTTTTAAGAGTCGAGAAAAAGCTAAAGATGACTCTAGTCGCCTTCGATGTATTAACGAGCCCGAAGTGACAAATGCTCGGCTGGACCTTTTCAGTTATAGAGTTTGAAAAGGGCCAAAAGAAACTGCTCTGGAGATCTAGGCAGAGGGTGTGCCAAACCTTTCGCGAAACCACAGAATACGTTTTACGGTACGGGTGGTCGATCTTCGTGAATGTTGTGTTCACTGCATCGCGATCAGTAGGGCGGCCGACACGGCTTCCTAAGGATAAAGGATAAATGCTTATAGGGGTCTCCCAATATACGCGACGGTACGCGGGAGCACAAGTCCGTATTAGTGTTATCGTCCCTCAGGAGGAATCACCCACCTTCGTAGAGATCGACAATCACTACGTTTAACGACGCCGGAACACGTCTCTACCTAGACCTCTATTGTGAGCGTTATGTTACAAAGCGTTTTTAGATTCATTCAATATATTTTAAGTTGATCTTGTTTAGCAGTTTGTCTTTCAGGATCACCACGAGATGTATTGGTACAAATTCCTAAATGCAGCTAAAATGATAAGCAAGCTTTACAATCTTTTTAGCTTTGAAAATCCTAATTACTGAGGGGAGAGAAAAACATTATCTTTCCACACAGAGCACAAAGCACAAACTAATGCACTTTCTCCTAGATCAATCACGCAAACTTATCAAAATGCAAATGCAAGATGCATGTATTTCTTTTCTTTTCCCTTAATGTTGATGTAGACAAAAAGGAAATTGTCGTATAATTTTCGAATTCAATTTGAAGCGTAAACAAACAAGTTTTGTCTAAAATGAAAAGACGCCTTACAGGTACTTGTTTCGACACTAAAAATGTATGAATTCAAACCATAAGATGAAAAACAAACAAACTCGAACAGTTATGAACAGTAATAAAACTAGCTCTTAAGATCATAAAGACACTTTTACAGTTCAGGATCTAAGAGGCCACAACTATACCGGTTCGCTTTTCACAATGGGAAACTGTAACTGAAGCAAGAAATACTGAAAGAACAATCACAGTTTCATCACACAACTGAGGCGGAATAATGTCAAGGAAAGTTGGTTTACAGCAAGTACAATGACAAGCAATCAGCAGCAAAACAACAGTGAAAACAGGGCTAAGACACAGTGGGAAACCTCAGGAAGACATAGCCTAACTGGATCAGCGCAGGCTCTGGTCTGTCAAATTGACTCTCAGCGCAGTTCCCGAAGGGAGTACCTGCGCTGGAATGTAGACTGCCTATGGGCAGCCTGCACTGAGACACGAGAGTTGCGTTTACAAGGATTTCCGGGTCATAAAAAGCTCAAAAATTCACTGTTTTTGCTGAAATAAAAAGCTATAGGTCAAGTACAAGCTAAGGGATGATCAAGAGGATGAAAAGCTATCACAAAGAGTACAAGAGTCTTTTGTAGATCAGCTCTTCAAATCATGAATCTACTCAAAAAATGAGCAAGAGTAGCAGCCCCTCTACTTCGCTTTTGATATAGTCAAAAGCTTTTCGATTCGGTACTCTTTGGTTCAGGAAATGAATAGCAAAGATACTACAAACACCAACAAGATACTAGGCTCCCCAGCGGAGTCGCCAGTTTGTTATGGGGAAAAGTATCCGACTCGGATGACCCTATCCCTACTCTAAGGGTGACAATCCTTAGCAACAACTGAAAGTAAAGCTTTGATATTTTCCTTTATGAAAGTACAGAGAAGGAAGAAAAGATTGACCAACCGGTGTCTTTCGCTTTTGTCGATCCTGTCCTCTCTCTTTGTCTCTTGTTCCCAGCTCCTTGCTCCCTTTGCTAGCCCAGCTACACACAGGTCCTGCACAAACAAGAGAGGGAAACTACAAGAAACATGTACTCATAACTGATGCATGGATTAGAGTGAATCAGATATACAAGTAAATACAATACATCAATGCAATACAAGTATATAGGAGAACATTCAAAGCTTTATTGATAGAAGTAAAAGGGTTCTGAGAAGGTTACAACCATCAATGGCTCCAATCCAGCAGCACCTCCCCAGAAACAAGAAATCTCCTCTTCTCCTCTATAAAGCAATCACCCAATAGCTCTAACTGTAAACCAACAGCACTTCCTTGCTTGCACAAAATTCCAGCCTCTATAGACCTCATAGAAGAGCTCTATATATAGGAGAGAAGAAGAGAGGATGAGTCAGCTTGAGACTGACATAAAGCTACCTTGTGTCCTCTCCCTCTTCAGTTAAACTTCAGTTCTTGAGTCCACTTGGAGATCCTTGCTTACACATGGAGATCAAGTACCTCTTACTCATCACAGGGCGAATCCCTTGAACCAAGTGTCAGTTTGGAAGCTTCCTGGGCAATTGACACCTTGCAAAATGACTGTGCCACTTGGCCAATCTCGCCCAGCGCAGGTAGCCTTCATTAGATTTGACTTTCAGCGCAGGTACAAGGAGGAGCAGTTGCATTCCAGCGCAGATGCTCAGTGGAGCAGCTGACATGATCCAAAAATAGCCTGTTTTTGAGTGTTTTTAGGTGGAGAACTGATGGGAAGTGTTGTGGTTTGCTGACCTTGTTCTTCTAGGGGTAAGAACAACATGTTTAGGGACCGAGGATCCCTGTAATTATCGACATTTCATGCTCCGTGCTGCGAGGCACAAAAATGTCTATAACAGAACCCCTAAACATTAAGGATCTATTTTTAGTATCCCGAAGGAGGAACTTGCGTTGTTTTTAAAAACTTCTGCCAACTATCGCTTTTTCGTTGACTATAGGTATGCACATCATAAACACTAATTTGTCCAAATCTATTTAATCAATGCTTCTACAACTCATTTTCACATTCAATGTTGGAGCTCTATCATTCCCAAGGAGATCAAGGAACCTTGAGTGCAATCGTTGATGCTTTTTCAAGTGATTTTTTCTTTTGTCATCTTTTGCTATTTTTTTGTCGCTTTTTGTTGTTTGGATTATGCGAGTGTTTTTTCACTTATTTCTCTTCATATTTTCTGTCATTTTAACTTGTAGAAGTGTTGTTTCAATTTATAGATTTCCTTTCCCAAGTTTCGCATTAGTTTTCCTATTTTTGCACTGATGGTCGTTGTTGTGGTGATTCTCCTCACATACTTCATTTTCCTTCTATTTGATCAATTTTTGCACTTGATTCACATGCATACATTTACACTTAGTCAGATTCACACTCAAATCCATACTATCTCCTAGATAGGCTTATTTTTCACACTTCCATTGGGAAGATGTGGGTTTCCCTTGGTTGAATCTCACTTTGCACAACTGTCACTATGAAATTTGTAGGTTCAAGCCACAAGCTTAGCTTATGGAATTGATTAGTGTGTAGTCTAAGTTGGCTCAATCTTTGCATTGCGCAGTTCCACAAGCAACTCTCTTATCTTGTCAAATGAAATTGTGAAATGTGTAGTCTCTCTCATGCCTCTACCCAGGCAGAACTGTGCATTTCATAGTTTCAACCAGGAGGCTTCAACCTTGGCTGCTAGGACTACGTAGTGTGTTGTTCCCATAGGTAGCTAGTCCCCCCTGTTAAGAAAAATTGCATAATCATTCCCATGTAGAGCCCAGTTTGCTGGTCGAACTTTCCTTGTAAGTTTTTTTTCTTTAAAACGATATTTTCTTTCCATGACTGTCCTCTCTATCCCATAGGTCCAACAGTTCTTGAGAACCTCTTTGACAGTGCCTATTACCATGGCATATAAGAGAGATACATCAAAGGAAACCACTGAGAAAAATATTGTGGAAACAATTGAGCAGACATCAGTTGACCTTCCAGTGTATGTAGATACTGAGATGCTTATAGAGAAGGGAACAACACTGACATGGAAACATATCAAAAACGCTTTTCCAAAGGACTTTGAGGCAGATTTAGAGGACCGATAGGTCTATCTTAGCGTCAGGAAGTTACGTATATACAAGGTTACATGCAGGTATCCCACCTTTTTATGTGCGAACATCATCAGTTGGATTTTCTCACATACGGATGAACAAACTATGAAATTGAGTAGTTCCAATGAGCAGAATATTGTCACCTCAGGGCAGAAGACTTTCAGCAGATGTATCAATTTCTCGAGCTAGTAAAGTGCATCGAATCACTCTTCTACCCCAACCATTGCTACATGAATACAAGAGACATTGTTAATCATTGGGTGAAAGAGCCATTGAAGTTTCGATAGACACTCACCCATGTATACAAGACAAAGTCCCTCGGGAAGGCTTACCAGCTCTTGATTATCTTTTCTTGTAGAATCCATGGGCAAGGGAGCACAAAACCTTTCCTAAAGGGTTAGTAGTCTTATTGGATCAGTTGGTGAATGATGGGAGGCCATTCAACTTTTTGGATGTGTTGGCTCAACAATTGAAGGCCCATGTAGCACAAGCTTAGAATCTTCCCAAGGATGAGCGAGCAAGATTCTATATGTCCGCATACTTACCAGATCTAACCTATGTGTAGCAGCAATTCCCTAGCATGAGCTAGACATGGACACCATTAGAGACTGTCATGAACATCTATTGCAAGTTTCTTTCACTCTGTCGTGAACATCTAACTAACCACTTTATCATCCTACTATACAAGCTGATATTTGAATGAGATTCACCTTGCATGTCCTGAGTGGCAATGGAGGAAATAGTAGCCATTGCAGATTGGTATGCATCACAAAGTGGGACCTTCATTAGAGACATTGATAGAGAGAAGCCTTCACGTGTCTTACAAAGGTATTCCACTAAGAAACTAATCATGGAAGAAGTATCATACCATCTTACTACAGGGTTGTCAGCAGCATTGCATAGGAAGAATAAAGCACCATGGCCCACTCTTCCTTTGAATATCAAAATATACGAAAGAAATAACTTGAAAGTTGCATATGCTGAGGCTAAGGAAATAGTGATATTTGAGTTCAAAATTACATAATTTCATTTGTATCATCCCCACAATATTTTCAAGGAACATTTTACGTGATTTTACATTCCATGGATCAGCGGTGCATTTCATTAGCTAGAGGATCCTTAGAGGTATTGTTACAATGCCTCCAGACTCAACGAGCCTATCAATATATGAATAAATTCAAAGGTTTCTCCAAAAACAATGACAACTCTGACAGCAGCTGCAGTAGAAGGTAGAAATCCTGTGTAGGACAAGGGAAAGAGGAAGATTGCTAATAGTCTAAAGGGAGAGAAAATATGAAAAATGAAATTATATCCTCTTATTGAAAAGGAAACATTGGCAGAAGAAGAAAAAAGGAAGCAAAGGATGCAAAGATGAGAGCAGACAAAGAGATAAAAGTAGAGGTTGCAGGAAGCAAAACGGAAACTGTAGGAGACATAGAAGAAGATGAAGAAAAAACAAGAGTTGAGGAGGAGGGAATGAGAAGACAAGAAAAATAAGGAAGAGGAAGAAAGGCAAGGCGTGATGATAGAGGAAACAACGTCGATATAGGTTAAAGAGTAGGAGAAACCAACAACTGAGGAGGAATGTGAACAAATCAAGAGCTTTCTCACCAAATTGAGCAATTGATTAAAGTGACAGACATGGAGTTCGAATACGAGCTACAACATGAAGATGTTGACCTGACGTTGAGAGTACCACAGGTCATACCCTAGACTCCACCACCTCCAGCAGCAGAGATAACCCCGAGAAAGCAAGGAGATGTTGTTCTCCTTGATGATGATCCGGTCATGGATGTGTAAAATCTATCATTTGATGAGTTCCAGAAGAGGATTGTACATGCGAGAGGAAGCACTTTCTGGATGATCATGCATCACGTACATTCATCAAGGAAAGGGTGATAGTGTTGGATACCAAGAAATATCCAACTACCATTGCTAAATCCATCTTGGCCTATGTCAGAGCAACAAGATCTAATGTTCAATGTTTGATGGCCGAAAATGAGAAACTAGCACAGATTTTGCAGGTTGCCAAGAATGAGGTAGAAAAATTCTGAGCAGTAACAGAGAATGCAATTTTTTGTTAAGGTAGATGAGAGTCGTGATACTTGTTGAAGTATTAGCACTTGGAGAAACCATGTGGAAGCTCTATGACAAATTTTTCATCGTGATGTCCATTTTAATGGTCTACAATAGGAGAGAAAAGAGTTTATTAAAACTCTCAAAAGCATACATGTTTCCATTGCCTATGTATACTAATGGACAATGTGGTACAAAGGGGCCCTTCTTGACTTAGTAAATAAAATGAGGCCATAAGTAGAGATGGGGAAAGCAAAGTTTTGAATGTTTGTCCATAAAAAAAAGAATCTCGGCTCATTCATTGGTAGCACGCAGGCCTCATATGTGTAGTTGTATAGTAGCTAGGATGTCTTGGTAATAATATCCCATCAATCAGTTCCCTCATGAAAGCTAAGCCCAAGAACCAAGTCCAGTAGGAGGTCGAAGAGCACTTGGAGTAGCTAAGACAGGATGCCACTATGGCTGATTTGGAACTGAACGCACACAACATCCAAAAGTTCATCAATGGTCCTATCAAATTCAAAAAAATGTTTTTCATGCCTAAAAACGATTTGGAAGCATGTTCGAAGAGACTGTACCTGGATGCCATGGTGGCTAGAGTCTGCTTCCAGTAAGACACCTTTAAGTAGTTTGAGGACACCATCACACAGTACCAAGCTTGGCACCAATATGTGACTGAGAAACAACAAGTGGAAGTTGTTCAACTGGACTTCCCCCAAACTCCAGAATCATAGTGTGGTGTCTTGTTAGGCTGTCCCTACCCTATTTTGTCTAATATGGCTACAAGTGGAAAATGTAATTTATTATTTGTAATTACGTTTTAAGTGAAATTCCAAGTGCGAATATTGGAATATGAAAAGTCACCATGTAATGTAATGTGTCATTTTGTGAAGAAGTTCAAGAGTTGTGAGGGTAGTGCAAAGGTCAGAAATAGGAGTTGAGGATTCACACCCTCTTGTTATAAATAGAACCTTATAACTCATGTAAGAGGATTTTGGGAGCCAAGCTTTTGGCTAGGCTTAGGCTTAGGAAGAACTTGAGAGTATTGTCAAGAGTCTTGGCTTCTCCATAGCATAGAGTGAGTATACTTCTTTGGAGGAGTGTTGGGTTGTGTTATATTCTTTCCACAACTAGCCCATGTAGTTAACGGGGGATTAGAAGGGGGGGGGGAGCCCCCCTTCGTTGCCCCGATTGTGTAGCAAGGGGAGTCATAGAGGGTTTGAGGGGTGCAGGTAACCCCACTCTATGGGGTCCGAGGAGCGCCCTGGAAAATTTTGTTTTTGGACCCTATATTAGGTTGGGCGAACCTAACTATGGTTTTGCGCATGATTTTTTGCACATGGTTTTGGATGCAATGGTTTTTAGTCCATGGTTTTGGACGCGATGGTTTTCTTTCCATGTTATTGGATGCTTCAGCATGTATAAATATGTATTGTAACATTGAAAAGAATATAATGAAAAATCAAGTTGGTAGTCCCGATTTTGGGATCGAGGGGAAAATATCTGTGTATATGTGTTTTTTGTGTTATGCTCTCACATTATTTATTTTCTGTGTTTTAGAATTCATATGCAGGTAATTTCTGTACAGGATTAAAACCTACATTTGGTATTAGAGCCAGGTTTGGCTTCAAGGGGACACCTTTGGTGCTAAGGGGTTTTACTCAGGCCTGTGGTAGACCCTGTTTAGTGGGAGATATGCGGGATCGATTCTGGAGGTGAAAGAAGATGGCGAGCAGTGGAAAGATAGAGATCGAGAAATTTAATGGCTGGATTTTTGAGTTGTGGAAACTCAAGATGGAGGATCTGTTGATGGATAAAGATTAGTGGATCATGGTAGATCTGGGTACTAAACCAACGGGGGTGTCTGATCAAGAATGGAAGAAGTTGGATTGGAAGGCAAAGAGCACAATATGATTCTATATCTCAAATTTAGTATTGTTGAATGTATCAGGGGAAGCTACAGCAAAGGTTTTGGGGGACAAGTTAGGGACTTTGTACCAATATAAGTCTCTGGTGAATAAACTGTTCCTACTGAAAAAGCTATATAACCTGAGGATGAAAGATGGAGACTTGGTGACAGAGCATCTGAATGCGTTTAATACTATGGTAAGTCAGTTATCATCTATTGATATAACAGATGAAGATAAGTGCATTAGTTTGTTGTGTTCTCTACCAGAATCGTGGGATAGTCTGGTTATTACAATAGGTAGCAATGGTAATACCTTGCAGTTTGATGAAATAGTCTCATCCTTCCTAACGGAGGAGATGAGACATAAAAATATGGAGAGCCAGAATGGTGATGCCTTGTCTGTACGAGGACGGTCCCACAACAGAAACAAAAATAGGTCATCAAGTGGGAGACATAAATCTAGAGGGAGATCTAAATCTCCAGGAAAACCTGTAAAGGTGGTGTGTTGGAAATGCGAAAAGGAAGGGCACTACAAAAGGGACTGTAAATCTAAATCTCTTGACAAAGGAAAGGGATCTGATGATGCTCCTTTTGCAGAGGCGAAAACCACCTCAGATGTAGGTGGGGATGTGTACTTGGCTTCTTCAAGTACACATGTAGATCATGAAGCATGGTTGATTGACTCAGGTGCATCCTTTCACTTCACTCCCCATAGAGAGTGGCTCTGCGAGTATGAGAAATACGATGGTGGTGGTGTCTTCTTAAGGGATGATAGGAAGGCTAGAATCATTGGTCGCGGAAAAGTAAAGTTGAAGTTGCAATGTGGAAGAGTTAGAACACTTACGGGTGTTATACATATTCCTGCATTGGCCAGAAATATAATTTCTGTAAGCAAACTAGATGATGCAGGTGCAAAAACAGTGTTTGAGAAGGATACCTGCAAGATGGTTCGGGGAGGACTGGTATTGATATGGGGAGTTCGCATTGGAACTCTGTACAAGCTGCAAGGTAGCACTGTTGTTGATGGGTGCAACAATTCTGTGTTTCTTGAAAGTGGAGCAGAAAATCTAGTTGTCTCTGGAGAGAAGACCATGATGTGGCATCAAAGACTTGGACATATTGGAGAGAAGGGCCTTTGAATACTTCATGGTAAAGGTATGGTAGAAGATATGAGTAATAGCTCTCTGGATTTTGATTTCTGTGAAAATTGTGTATATGCGAAGCAGAATCGGGTGAGTTTCCCCTCTGGTTATAAGAGGGTGAAACATATATTATAACTTGTTCACAGTGACGTGTTTGAACCGAAGGTTCCATCACTGGGTAAGTCTGTGTACTATGTATCATTTATAGATGACTTCTCCAGGAATACATGGATATATTTCCTTATGAAGAAATCTGAAGTCTTTGACAGGTTTAAAGAATTTAAGGCTCTAGTGGAAAACCAGACAGAGAAGAAGATAAAGGTGTTGAGGACAGATAACAGTGGAGAGTTTTCTAGTAAGGAATTTGAAGAATTTTGTAAGAAGTGTGGTATAGCATGACAAAATACTACTCCATACACACCTAAGAAAAATGGAGTTACAGAAAGAATGAACAAAACGTTGATCGAAAGGGCAAGAAGCATGCTAAGTGGTTCCGGGTTAGGACAAGAATTCTAGGTAGAGGCAGTGGAGACAACATGTTACCTGGTCAACAGATCACCTTCATCAGCATTGGAGGATAAGACTCCACAAGAGCTATGGACTGGTAAGAAACCCTCTCTTTCACATCTGAGGGTATTTGCTTGTGATGCATATGTACATGTTCCAAAGGAGAAACGAACCAAGTTAGATAGTAAATCTGAAAAGTGCATTTTTATTGGGTATAAGGATGGTTTAAAGGGTTATAAGCTTTGGAACCCAGTAACAAGGAAGGTTGTGTACAACCGAGATGTGGTGTTCAGAAAGGTGAAATATGTTATTAAACCTAAATTCCAACCAAAGGAACCTGAGAAGGTAGAGTTTGAGCTAAAGGAGGAAGAATCTGACTCTGCAGTAGAGGAGGAATCAGAAGATGAAGAGTCACAAACTTCGGGTGTGAGAAGATCAGTTCGAGAAAGAAGGCCACCAGAAAGGTATAGTCCATCTACTTTCTGTTCAAATTTTGCTTTATCTATTACTGATAATGATCCCAAAACTATGAAGGAAGCAATAGATTCAAAGGATGGAAAACTCTGGAAAGAGGCCATGGATGATGAAATGGAATCTTTGCACAAAAATGAAGCTTGGGATCTGGTGGAGTTGTCGGCTCGAAGGAAACCCATTGGCAACAAATGGGTGTTCAAGAATAAGATAAATGCAAAAGGAAAGGTGGAGAAATACAAAGCTCTGTTGGTAGCAAAAGTTTATTCCCAGCTGTCGAGAATTGATTTTGGTGATATTTTTTCTCCTATTGCCAAGGTAACTTATAATAGATTACTTTTATCTGTTGTTGCTGCTTTTGGTTTTGAAGTAGAATAGATGGATGTGAAGAAAAAATTTCTTCATGGGGATCTGGAAGAGGAGATCTACATGAAGCAACCTGAAGGCTTTGCGGTGAAGGGTAGGAAAAAACTGGTATTCAAGTTAAAGAAGTCTTTGTATGGGTTAAAAAAGTCACCAAGGATGTGGTATCAGAAATTTGATACATTTATATGGGACTTGGCTTCACCAGAAGTAAAGAAGATCACTATGTGTATTTTAAATTAATTGGTGACCATGTTATGTATCTGGTCTTGTATGTGGATGATATGTTGCTGGTTGGAAATGACAAATAAGTTATCTAGGATTTGAAGACCCATTTGTCCTCCAAATTTGACATGAAAGATCTTGGTGCTACAAACTATATTTTGGGCAGGGAAATTAAAAGAGATTGGACAAAGAGGAAGCTTTGGTTAAACCAGAGGAAGTATGTCGAGACAATATTGCAGAGGTTTAATATGCAGGATAGTAAACCGGTGAAGGTTCCTATTCCTGTAGGTGTTAAGTTATCTGTTGAACAGTGTCCCAAGACACTAGAAGAGGAAGAGGACATGTCCCGTGTTCCATATGCAAGTGCAATCAGTAGCTTGATGTATCTAATGATCTGTACTAGACCAAACATTGCACATGAAGTGGGAGTATTGAGTAGGTTTATGTCAAAACCAGGGAGGGAGCACTGGACAACAGTGAAGTGGGTTTTCAGGTATTTGCGTGGGACTAGTGATTATGGTTTGTGCTACCAAGGAAGGCCAGGATTGGACAGAGTGTTGGGTATTCATGGCTTTGTTGATGCAGACTGGGCTAGAGATTTGGATCAGTGAAGATCTACAAGTGGGTATGTTTTTAACCTATTTGGAGGTGCAGTCAGTTGAATGAGTAAGAAATAATCTGTAGTGGCACTATCAACTACAGAGGCAGAATACATGGCAGCCACTCATGCAAGCAAGGAAGTAGTTTGGTTGGAGAGATTGTGTTCAAGTATGGGGTTAGTACAGGGGCTATAAGGATAGACTGTGACAGCAAAAGTGAAATTTTCTTGGCAAAGAACCTTACATATCATTCAAAGACAAAGCACGTTGATGTTCAGTATCACTTTGTGAGAGATATGATAGAAGATAAAAGGTCTTGCTGGTAAAGGTGGACACTTTGAAGAATACTGCAGATGCATTGACAAAATCTGTGAGCTCTAAGAAGTTCTCTTGGTGTAGAAAAACAATGGGTGTTGCAGGGTTGGATAAATGTCTAAGCTCTCTTGTGGCCCCGTGTGGAAAGAAAACAAGAAGTGGGAGAATGTTGGGTTGTGTTATATTCTTTCCACAACTAGCCCACGTAGTTAATCGAGGGGTTAGAAGGGGGGCGGAGCCCCCCCTTCATTGCCTCGATGGGGGGAATCATAGGGGGTTTGAGGGGTGCAGGTAACCCCATTCTATGGGGTTCGAGGTAGTGCCCCAGAAAATTTTGCTTTTGGACCCTATATTAGGTTGGGCAGACCTACCTATGGTTTTGTGCATGATTTTTCGTACATGGTTTTGGATGCGATGGTTTTCGGTCCATGGTTTTGGATGCGATGGCTTTCGGTCCATGGTTTGGACGTGATGGTTTTCAGTCCATGGTATTGGATGCTTCAGCATGTATAAATATATATTGTAACATTGAAAGGAATATAATCAAAAATCAAGCTGGTAGTCCCACTTTTGGGATCCAAGGGAAAATCTCTGTGTATATGTGTTTTATGTGCTATGCTCTTGCATTGTTTATTTTCTGTGTTTTATAATTCTTATGCAAGTAATTATTGTACGGGGTTAAAACCTACAAGGAGCATGTGCTCTTAACTAAAATGTTCCACTATTGGGGCTAGTGGTTGTCAATGGTGTATGTATGGATGGAAATTTCACTTATAAAAATAAAATCAGAGCCAAGACACTTTCATGCATATGTTGTTAATATAGTAGGACTATTCTTTTTCTATTGGAAATGTATGTTATTTAACTTATGCATATGGTTATAAACTATTTCATTTTCATTTGTATAAATCTTGTTGAATATTTTTTGTTGTATTAATTTATAACTTTAACTTGTGGACTATTCTGCATCTTAGCTTGTGATGTCATTTCGCTAGTGTGTTCCTTTTAATCTGCATACTATTATAGGCTTCCAAGGGGCACACTTCCTTTTCCCTTCCTCTGTTGGAACCTTCATGCATCGCACTCGACTCTCCGTAGGGTTACACACTTTCTCTCGCCCAAAGTTATCATACTTCCCTATATGTGTTTACGCGATAAAGGCATAAAATTACCACCAATTTCATGAAATCCTACTCCAAATGGTTTGAGGTCTAGTTGGGACTTCATATCAGGGAGATTCATTGAATGTTGGTGGGTCCAACATCGTCAACATTTCTAGAGCTAAAAGGAGGGCCAAATGAAAAACTAAACTCTTGAATTCTATTTTGAATTTTTATACACATTTGATGACTTCTCACCAAATCATAAGTATGAGATGTTTTTCTAACTTTGCAAATTTGAAAGTGGCCGTGAGCATTTTAAATGAATTGTCCAAATTTAAGTTTAATGGCAAGGGTGGAATAACCTTACTTGGGCTCAAAGTTGCTTTTCTTGGTTTCTGTGACAGGCATGACATCTAGCCTGAGGATGTTTCCTATAGGTTTTTTTATCTCGTGTTCAAAGGGAGTGCAAATAAATGGTGTTACACATTTCCCACAGCCTCCATACACTCTTTCAAACAATTTGTTGTAGAATCATGTTGTGATTTCATTCTCTATGATCGTAAAGCCCTTAATAAGAAAAATTTCAAATTGTGAAAAACACTTGACAAATCTCCCTAGGATTTTCATGATCATTTCATTCATTACTTATTTTAATTTCGATAAAATGAAGTTGACTGGGAGTCCTTGGCTAGAAGATTTCAATATTTTGTACACATTTCTAAAAACCCACATGAGTTAGAATATTTTGAACCTCTCCTAACATACCTCAGTGTTATAGCTCCTAAAAAAGATATGCACAAGGTTGCTGTTCCAAGTGACCCTCCTTCCCCTTCCCATCAAACAAATCTAGCTTTATAGGGCGAGGTGGGAGAAGTTGAGAATTCACCTATTGATCTACCACCATCTCCCCCTACCCCACTTACTCATAATTTTAGCACAGATTTTGACTGTGACTCTAATGGTTTTGATGAATTACTATCTCCTTGTCCTCCATCCTTTAGTCCCTTTGACCCTCACGAAATTAGTATGTTTTGTTCCCCTGTCTTGGATCTCTCTTGTGATGTTCACAAGGATCAAGTTCTGGATGGAGTTGGTGTTGGACAACCAACCTGTGATATCATTTTTGATGAGTATGTGTGGGAGTTTGAACAAGAATATGTGTTGAAGGATGACCTCCTTTTGTCCACATCTCTTTTACTTTATACTCACATATTCCATGACTCTATCATTCCTATTAAATCTTATGAAAATTAATTTTTGGATGTCTCTACTTTCGATCATTCACAGAACACGTGGAATACCAGTTTTTCATTTATGCATGGAGAGGACAAATCTGTTCTTCCTGGTTCTCCCAATCTCTCATCGTATCTTCTTAGGAACATAGAGGGATAAATTTCTCGTTTCCATCAACCCCTCTTTATGATTTGTCAGATCATTAGGATGCCTTTGTTCATGATCTTGAACTTTCTAGTCGTGTTTGTCATAATTTTTTCAGTGATTCATTCAATCACGATTCTCATTCTTCCACTCTTAATATTTCTAAGCCACCAATCTCCTATCATCCATCTTCTCATGAACTGGAACCTCCCCAAGTTTTCGAGGAACTTCAGCCCAAGTTGATGGTTATGTCAAGTTCTCATAGTCTTGAGGCTAGTTCCACCTCTGATCAGAAATGTGTTAAATCTCTCCAGGCTCCTCATCATTCTATTATTCACATGGAAAATCAACTTATCTTACAATTTTCGCATCCTCCATCTGTATCACATGATCCTTTCACTCAATCATTTGAGGAGTCATACGTATCAAGCACTACTGCAAAACAAAAATTCTCTTCTTTCTTTGTGTTTTCTCTTTTTTCAGGTTTGAAAGTGTGTACATGCTTGTCTTCGACTCACAATGTGTTAGGACACCATGATACATCTAAAGAGTTCCTTTCATGTGCTTTCCATTTTTACTTTTCTGTAGTTGCATTCAAGCTTCAAACATTATGGTTTGCATTCTCTTATACTTCTTGTTTGTTTGTTTGCTTGTATATCATTCCTGACATACATGCTCTCACCTACATGGGCCAACCAATGTGCGATGGATACATTGGAAGTATCACTTTACATGATTTGGCTCATGTTCTTCTTAGGTTAGGAGAAGGAGTAGTTTTGATTTTCTTGTTTATATCTTGATTTTCTAGTTTTTATTTTCTTGTTTATTTTCTTATTTGCTTTACTTCGTTTCACTTTACCCCACTTCTCTTCTTTTGCTAGTTTTTCTTTTGTAGTTGTAGGTTAGTTCTCGAATGCAACCACCATGTTTCGCTTCTTATACAAGCAGCGTGAATTTCAAGAGGAATTTGTACTGCTATAAACACTCAGTTATATATTTATTTCCTCTCTTATGTGAATCTTGAATTCCTTGAGTCAATGATACCCGAATGGAAAATAAATTCCTTTGAGAGAGAGTCATGGTCGAATCATGATACTTACACTTTTAACTAGTACACCCTACTCTAATCGGTCTTCTATTTTTGGTTGACCCTTGTCAATTATGTCAAGTAGAGTAAGGAGAGGGGGGAAACCCTAATAAGTATGTTAGAGGTACATATAAATATCCTTATCTAAAGGAACAACCTCTTCTACTCTCAATAAGTCGGGATCCCTCTTCCACCCCATGGAATAAATAAGTGCCTATGCACATTTATTTGAACAAATTAAAATGAAAAAAAAAATGAAAAATGAAATAAAGGGAAAAATAAGAGAAATGCTTCCTAGGCGGAGAGGTGAAGCAAGTAAATCCCCCGTGGTACTGTCTAGGCTCACTGGTAGTGGAGCAATGCTTTTGCTCCTAAAGTGACTTCGTCGGGGTACTATCTAGACCTCCTGGAAGCAAAGAAACACCAGAGATGAAACTCAAACTTACACAATTTATTTTACTTGAGAATCTATATACCCCTCATCCCGAATTGAAACAACTTAGTTTGACTTGGCTGGGTATGTGTGCTACCGATAAATAGAATGGTAGGGACTACATCTTTACCTAAAGTTAAGTGAAGAAGCTATGATAATCAAAGGACTCAACAATACTTATAGAAGAGTTAGACTCTCTTTGCATAAGACAAGGTCAATATAGAGAGATGGAGTCCGATTAGTGTGTCGACAATGTTGTAGCAGCTACAACCACCCTCCAAAATTTTGCCTTTGCTTTAATTTTGGAGCCTTCCTTCTTAACCACATCAATTCATCTCACACCAATCTAGGTATTCATGTTTCAACTGAGACATATAATTTCATCTTGGCTTGTGTTTTCTTATTTAGTTGATTTTCCAACTCATAAGTTGATATCCTAACTTGTTCCCACATCAGTTCAGGGCTTGCCCCATAAGCTATGAAATCCTTGATGGAAAGCAACCTTGATGATGAGAATTGTGCACTCCTGACTATTAGTGAGCCTTGAGCTAAAAATTGCACAATCATGAGGAGGCAACCCAACACTGAGCCCATAAATTACACAACCCTCACTCAGCTCAGAAACTACACAGTGCACTAACAAGAAAAGTTTCCTAGTTCCTAGAACTACATTGTGTTCCCCGATAGTGTCCATGGAAAGTTTCTCTGAAAAAAAGAAAAAAGAAAAAATAAAAAAGCATCCCCAAAAATAGAGATCTATTTTTAGTATCCTGAAGGAGGAAATTGCGTTATTTTTTGAAACATCCGCCAAGTGTGGCTTTTTCATTGATTTTAGGCATGCACGTCATAAACCATAATTTATCCAAATCTATTTAACATACACTTCAAGATATCATTTTCACATTCGATCTTGGAGCTCTAGCATTCCTGAGGAGATCTAGGAAGCTTTAGTGCGGTCGTCGACGCTTTTCTAGGTGACTTTTGATTTTGTCGCCTTTTGCTGCTTTTTCTATCATCTTTTGTTGTTTGGCTTGTGTGAGTGCTGTTTCACTTCTTTCTCTTCATATTTCTTGGCACATTAACTTGTTTTAACTTGTAGAAGTGTTGTTTGAAGTTATCTATTGGATTTCCCAAGTGTTGCATTAGTTTTCCTATTTTTGCACCAATGGTCGTCATTGCGGCGACTCTCCTCACATCCTTCGTTCTCCTTCAGTTTGATCAATTATTGCACTTGTTTCACATGCATTCATATACATTTAATCATATATACACTCAATTTCACACTATCTTCCATATCTTCTCATTTTTCACACTTCCCTTGGGCATATCTGGTTATCCCTTGGCCTGATCTCACTTTACACAACTAGCAATGCGTAATCTAAAGACTCAAGACACAATATTAGCCTCTATAATTACACAGTGAATAGTCTAAGCTGGCTCCAACTATGAACTTCTTATTTCCAAGATCCAACCTCTCAGCGTGGCCACTTGTACTGTGTAATGTGCAGTCTCTCTAATGCATCTGCCAAGGCTAAACTATGCATTTCATAGTTTCAACCAACATGCTTCCACCTTGGCTGTTGGGACTATGAAATGTGTAGTTCCAACAAGAATAATGCCCCCCCTGTTAAGAAAAATTTCACAATCCTTCCCATCTAGTGCCCGACTCGATACTTGAACTTGCCTTGTAATTTTTTTTTCTTTAAACTAGCATTTTCTTACCATGAGTGTCCTCTCTATCCCATAGGTACAACAGTTTTTGAGCACCTCTCCAGTAGTCCCTATTAACATGGAATATGAGAGATATACATCAAAGGAAACCATGAGACAATTAGTCAGGAATTAGTTGAGTAGACATCAGTTGACTTTCCAGTGTATGTAGATACTCAACTATTTATAGAGAAGGGAACAACATTAACATGGAAAGAAATCAAAGACACATTTTCAAAGGACTTTGAGGCAGGTTTAAAGGACCAATAGGTATATGTTAGCATCCAACAATAAGGGTTATTCAAGGTTGCACGTAGGTATCTCACCTTCCCATGTGCAAACATCATCAGCTGGGTTGTTTTACAGATGGATGAACAAACTATGACATTAAGTAGTGCAGGCGGGAAAAAACTTGCCACCTTTAGGGTAGAAGACTTTGAGCATCTATATCACTTTCACGCACCAATAAAGCATGTGGACTCACTCTTTTATGCCACCCACAAATATGTGAACACAAGAGACATTGTCAAGCGTTGGGTGAAAGATCCATCCATGTTTTGACAGACACCCACCCATGTGTAGAAGACAAAGTCCCTCAGGAAGGCTTACCATTTCTTGACTATATTTTCTTGAAGAATACATGGTCAAGAGAGCGCATAAGTATTTCCTGAAGGGTCAGCGGTCTTATTGGATCAATTGGTGAATAGTGGGAGGCCATTCAACTAGTCAGATCTATTGATTCAATAATTGAAGGCCCATGTACCACAGGGTGGGAACTCACCCAAGGATGAGAAAGAAAGATTCTATATGTCCACATACTTACTAGATGAACTCTGTGAAAAACAACAGTTCCCTGGAATGAAATGGACATGGACATGATGAGAGACTGCCATGAACATCTATTGCAAGTTGCTTTTGAACTGCAGTTATCAACGAGTAATTGCAGTGATAAGAAAACACTTTATCATCCTGATATACAAGCTTATATTTAAACAAGATCCACCTTACATGTCTCGAGAAGCATTGGAGGCAATAATAGACATTGGAAATTGGTATGCCTCATCGGGTGGCACCTTCATTTAAGTTTCTAGTGGAGAGAAGCCTCCACATGTCTTATGAAGGTATTCCACTAACAAATTGATTGTGTAAGAGGTATCGTACAATGTTTCTATAGGGTTGTCAAAAACACTACATAGGAAGAAGAAAATACCATGGCTCACTCTTCCTTTGCAGATCGGATTATATGAGATAACAAACTTGAAAGTTGTAGATGTCGAGGCTAAGAAAATAGTGAGATTTGATTTCGTCACTAAGGAATTTAATTCGTATGATCCCCATAGTATTTTCAAGGACAACTATACAGTAGTTTACTTTCTGTGGATCAGCGAGGCATTTCATTAGCTAGAGGAGGACCCTTGGATGTATTGCTACAATTCCTCTAGACTCAATGAGTTAATCAGTATAGAAAGGACTTTAAAGGCTGCTCCATAAACAACAGCAAATCCAGAAGAAAAAGTAGCAGAAGACATCAATCTCGTGCAGGACAAGGGAAAGAGGAATATTGATGATAGTCTAGAGGGAGAACAAAGCAACAAAATGAAAGTAGATCCTCTTATCACGAAGAAATAATTGACGGAAAAAAGAAAGAGGAAGAAAATGATGCATAGAGAAGAGTGGAGAAAGAGAGAAAATCAGAGGTTGCAGGTTGCAAAACTGAAACTGCAGGAGACAATGAAGAAGCTGAAGGAAGAACAGGAGTTGAGGAGGAGGAAATGAGAAGAGAAGAAAAAGTAGGAAGAAGAACAAAGGCAAGGCATGATGACAGAGGAAACAATGCCAATAGAGGTTGAAGAGCTAGAGAAACCAACACATGACGTGGAAAGTGAACATATGCAGAATCTGGAGCTTGCTTAGTAGATTGAGGAATTGATTAAAGTGACATACATGGAGTTGGAACAGGAGTCGCAACATGAAGACGTTGACCTGATTTTGAGAGCACCATAGGTCATCCCTCAGTCTCCACCACCTCCAGCAAAGGAGGAAACCCCAAGTGAGAAAGGAGATATTGTTCTCCTTGATGATGATCCAGTGATGGATCTGTACAATCTATCATTCGATGGCTTCTAGAAGAGGATTGTACAAGCACATAGGAGGCACCTTCCAAACGATCACACATAGCCTAAATTCATCAAGGAAAGGGTGATAGTTTCGAATACCAAGAAGCATTGAAATCCCATTGTCGAAGTCATCTTGGCCTATGCAAGAGCAACAAAATCAAATGTTTAGTATTTGACTGTCGAGAATGAGAAACTAGCACAAAACTTGCATGCTGCCAGGTAAGAGGCAGAACAACTCCGAGTAGTAGTGCAGAATTCAGTTTCCACATTAGGAGAGATGAGAGCAGTGATACTCGCTAACGTATCAATACTTGGAGAAATCATGTTGAAGCTCTATGATAGATTTGTCACCATGAATAAAGAAGTTGTTCATTTGCATGACCCACAACAGTAGAGAAAAGAGTTTGTTAAAGCTCTAAAAAGAATACATGTTGCCATCACCTATGCATAAGAGTGGATAGTGTAGTACAATGGGGCCTCGCTTGACTTAGTGAAGAGAATGAAGGCACAGGTAGAGACAGCGAAAGTGAAGGTTCAAATATTGATCCAGAACATTAAGTAATGCAATGTGTCATTTTTGTGAAGAAGTTGAAGAGTGATGAGGGTAGTCTAAAGGTCACAAAGGGGAGTTGAAGAGTCAACCCCTTTTTTTATAAATAAAACCTCATAACTCATGTAAGAGGCTTTTGGGAGCCAAGATTTTGGCTAGGCTTAGGTTTAGGAAGAGCTTGGGAGTGTTGTGAAGAGCCTTGGCTTCTCCATAGCTTAGAGGGAGTATACTTCTTTGGAGTAGTTGGCGTTCTTGACTATAATGTTTCAGTATTGGGGTTAATGGTCATTAATGGTGTATGTATGGATGGAACGTTCCCTTACAATAATAAAACCATAGCCAGCACACTTTCATGCATATGTTGTTAATATAGTAGGAATATTATTATTATATTAGCAATTTATGTTATTTAATTTAGGCATATTCTTATGAACTATTTCATTTGCATTTGTATGAATCTTGTTGAGTGTGTGTTGTTGTACTAACTCATCACTTTAAGTAGTGGACTATTCCACATCTTAATCTGTGATTTTATTTCGCTCGTGTGTTCCTTTCAAGTGTGTACTATTACAGGATTCCAAGGGGCGCACTTCATTTTCCCTACATTTGTTGGAACCTTCATGCATCACACTTGACTCTCCACATGGCCACACACTTGCTCCCACCCAAATTTATCATACTTTGCTCTGCGTGTTTATGTTGTCAAGACATAACATTACCACCCACTGTTAGGACTTCTACTCCAAACAATGTGAGGTCTAGTTGGGACTTCATATCGGGGAGATCCCGTGAACGTTGGTAGGTTCAACATTTTCAACAGAATCTTAGCTCATGAGAATCATAGTCAACATCATATAGGTTCTCATATTTGGAATGTTGTTTGGAGCAAAAAATATCTTTTCCAAGAGCATAGTTTTTGGGATATAGGAAATGGAAAAAATGCACTACTTTGGGATGACTTAAGACATTAGTGGCCAAAATTAGCTCATAATTAACAACTCTACCCAACCGAGAACTTCCTCGTCTCTAGGGTCCAAATCTTAGTTGCATATTGCTAAGACTCATCCACCTTCATTTATGAATGGTACAATTGGAATTCGTGCAAGGAATGGGCTAATCATCCCTCCTAAATCAAAAACATTAACAAATAATTAACAGATAAAATAATTGTGGTTAAGAGGGTAATGATATTATTCATTGGGGTTATTATCCTTCAGGATATTTTCATCTATTTGACACTTGTAGTCTAATTACAAGAAAAAAAATGAGGATGATTAAGGAAAATCACATAAAATTTGAAATCTCAAACATTGGCTCAAAATCATTCTTTTTTGGTGACTTCGATTATGGAAGAAAAATTTGGCATGGGACAAGCTTCAAAGTCATGGTTTCCAGGCCCCATCAATGTCTCTTATTTATATCTACAATTCAAAAAATGTTAATCATCTTCTCCGCAACTATAACTTCTTCACTTGTATTTGGGACCGCCTTTTCATTCACTTTCAACAAACTGGAAGAATGTAAAACTTCCCTTTTACTAATCCCATTGTCAACATGGCATGGAAACTGATTCGATGATTCTTCCTATGGGAGGTTTGAAAGGAGCATAAAATATATACATATAAGAATATCAACACCTCTACATACTTTATTTAGAAGGTTATCCTAAATAAAACAAGGAAAACAATTTATTTTACTCCTTGGTCCACTAAATATTGGGAATGAAATCAACCTGAAAAATTCATTCTAACCAAAATGGGTCTCTACCCTTATTCCTTATGGAAAGTAACCTTTATAGATAATTTATTCCCTTCCAGCCCTTTTCCCACCCCCCCCTCCTTGGAAGACTTCATCAAATTTAACTTCGATGGGGCCTTGAAAGGAAATCTAGGCAAATCTAGTTATAGTGGAGACTTTTGTAATGATAATGGGAGGATTCTACATGTTTATGCAGGTTCCATAGGACTCAATGCTAATAATGTTGTTAAGATCTAGGCACTAGAGCAAGGTCTCTCAATTTCTATCCACTAACCATTTCACAGTCTTATTATTAAAGGAGATTCCAAGACCATTATAAATATCCTCTACGAAATCCAATGTTGATTAGATCCTTCCAATGACTCTAAGAGTTGTAGTTTGGAAGATTCAATAGGTAATACTAAAAAACTCCTGGAAAAAGTCATAACTCTCGTCCTCTGACATGTCAACAAAGAAGGAAACAAACTAACTGACAAGCTAGGCAATTTTGGTCTCAATATAAGAGCTCATCCCCTTCATTTTGATTGCAGTGAGGACATTCTAAAATCCATTTGAACTCCCTTTCAATATTTTCCTATGAAGGAGCTTATCCCTTAAGGAAGGTGGCTAGTAGTATTCATCTCCCCCCAACGTCCCTCCCACCCCCCCCGCCTTTATATGATGCTATCTCACATGAAATGGGGATATGAATCTCGATATACTTGGCACATTGCATCCACTCCCATCACTTCATCCATCATGGAATAAATTTTTCACAAGGTTAATCGTCATTTGAATATTGTAGGCCACACAAGGAGGTACAGGAGGTCTCAACAAGAGAATTATATCATATTGGAAACACTGGAGGAAAAAATTAATAATATAGAGCACAGGGTGACCAATCAGGCTAGGAGATTGCCCAACATCTCCTTTTCATCATATGAGGGTAGTGACCAACTAACATGGATGCCTAAATATTCTACCCAAGAGTTATTAGGACTCAATAGCTTTTTTCTTGTAGCACTAGTAGTTCTTTTTGTCATCCCATGCTATTTCATGTGAAGGCTCAACATAGCCAACATACTTTTATAAGCTTCTATGTACAATATGCTCTATCTAGATGAGGTATTAGCAACATTAAGGCTTAGATCTTAGGTTACTGATATGGTTTCCCTTTAGGCATATCAGTAGAAAAAACTTGTTGTCTACGTAATCCTATGTTGACATAATCCAAAGTGCCTAGCTTGAAAATAATAATAATAATAATAATTCTCTGCCATTTTTAACCTTGCCTTCCTCAAAATATTTTTTGCTATAATTGTTTTATTTTTATATATTTGCAATTAATCTCTCTTATTATCTCTTTAATAGCGTTTTAATATTTTTTTCCATCACTACCTTCCCTCATCTTATTATTCATGGACAAAAGATAGGAATATAGCATTTAATTAATCATTTCCCATCAATTTAACATTTGATTAGAACTATTTTTAAGATATCCAATATTCTACATAGGATAAATGAAACAATTATTTTTTACAATATTTAAATTACTTTTATAATAAAGACTATTAGTTGACAAGTTCAAAGTCTTATTGCAAAGTTCCAACATAATATAATTTCATAATATTATATATCTTAAATTTTAAACCTTGATTGTAATTTGAGCTTTGACATACCATGAATCACCGAATACTATGGTCTATTGAATAATGTGTACATGTAAAATAGAAATGATAAACTAATTAATAATCGATTTAGGATTGAGAATCTTGTTACTCTCATGCTATCTTATATCAATGTCAGGATTGGGATGCATTATCTTAAGAGAGCCATGCAGAAAGATAGTATAGATTCAAAAGAATATTTTCCTCATCAAAGCAATCCTTTCCGCTATTGAGATCATGGCTATGACTATGTATCTAATGCATAAGAAGAGGTTAAATATCATGGAGGACAAGAGGTTTCATACATTTCATCAAAATCTTCCTAAAACCACCTTTGGCTCAAGCAAGGATGGCATTAGTGTGTGTGATCTTCACTACACCATTGGGGCATAAAAAAGACATCATTTTGTAGAATAAGAATAATATTAAAATTATTATTAACTAAAAGTTTAAGAAGAAATTATGTTGTGATAAGGCCATAAAGGGAAAATGGAAATCAAGAGAGTATAAGGAGGTAATGAACTCAAATCTCAAACACTAAAATTATCTCTCTATCTTGACTTGTGTAAATGTTATAGACATTTTTTTGCCTTGCAGCTCCAAGCATGAAATGTCCATAAACCAAGGGCTCCTAAGTCCCTAAAAGTGTTGTTCTAACCCCTAAAGGAACAAGGTCAACAAATTACAGCTTCTCCGAGAAGTTATCCACCAGAAACTGCTCAGAATAAGTCAAAACAGGATCATTTCAGCTGCTACACTGGCTAGGTGAGTTGCATAGCACCTAAACACACTAGCTAGGTGTGTTGCAATGCACCTAAATGCACTATGAGGGTGCATTGAGCGGGAAATGACAAATGGCAGTGCCATTCCACGAGGTGGAAAGACAATGGAAGCTTCTAGAATCTTCTCCTATGACACTTGCCTCACTGAATTCGACCAAAGATGAGTAAGAGGCCTTCAGTCTCCAAGTGGAAGCAAGAACTGACAGAGAGAAGACACTAATCAAATCACAAGCTGACTCATCCTCCTTGCATACATCTATAAATGGATCCCTCATCCCAGAGATCCAAAGGCTGGAATTGTGCACATTGTAAGGAATTGTTGTTGGTTTTGAGATAGATATCAGATTATTGGGTGATTTATGCTTTGTTGGAGGTGAAGAGGGGCTTATTTGTTGGGAGGTTGATGCTGGGTCAGGAATCATCGATTGTAACTCCTCCTGGATCTTCTTGTATATCAATAAAAACTATTTGAGTTTTTCCTCCGTGCTTTTGTATCATTGATGCTTGTTACATTTGTATGGTTAGCTTAAATCTGATCCTAAGATGTTTATGATTATAGATCCATGTCTTTGTATAGTTTTCTTCTTCTGTGATCTTACAGGTACTTGGTGAAGCTAGGCAAGTTAGGGAGCAAGTAGCTGGAAGCTGTCAAAGAAGAGAGCGATTGGATCAAAGGATTAGCGCAAGACACAGGTCGGTTCTTTCTATCCCCCTTTATCTTTAATTCATAAAGGAAATACAAAAGTAGTTTTCTCTGTTTGTTTCTAAGGCAGCTGTCACACCTTAGTGGGATAGAGCAGTTCTAAATAGACACTTTTCCTGGTAACAAAATGGCGACTCTGCTCGGGACGATTGTCTAATTAGTTTGTTTGTGTATCTCTTTGTTGTTTATTTCATAAACTTATAAGTAGCATTCGAACTGCATTTGCGATAACAAATGCAAAGTAGACATCTGTTGCTTCTATCCATTCACTAGATTTGTTTATGATTTGAACAACTGATTCACAAATGATCTGATTGCCCTTGTGATAGCTCTTAGACCCTCCTTAGATCTACCCCCTGATTGTGCATTACTGATTGCTTTTACTCGGCCAAAAACCAAAGACTAAACTGCAAACCGTGACCCAGAACCCGGACAGATTCTCGTTTCTGGCCCAGCGCAGGTACTGTTAAGAGTTCCTGCATTTCAGCGCACTTCCCGAAAGGGCAACCTACGTTGCAATCCAGTTTCTCTATGTTAGAGGTGCGCTGATCAGACTAGCCCTGTGCAGCTGAGGTTCTTGTGCTTTATTCTTTCCAGTTTTGTCTCTGAATTTTGCATCCTGTGATCAGTATATGCCTGTTTAAAAACCCCTTTTCCTTGCTGTTATTCCGCCTCCTTTGTACAAAAGAACTATAGATGCTTTTGTGTGTTTGTTGAGTCATTTACAGTTTTCCATTGCAAAATTAAAATAGTCGTACTGTCATCCTTTGATTTACATCTGTCGCAAGTGTCGATTTCGATCATAGGAGAAAGTTTGATTGTTGTTGATGGTCGATTATACTTGTACTATTTCCTTTGGTCTGAATTTGTGATTTTCTAGTGTCAAAAACGAGTATTCATTTCAAAATCTTAAAGTGTCATAATCGTCTTTATCTTTTGATTTCGAAAAGAAGCTTGTTTTTGTTTGTCGCTTTAAAGCAAATTCATATTTGTACATCAACTTTCTTTTTAGCATCAATATTAAGAAAGTCGAAAACAAATACATGCATGTGCATTTGCATATTGACAGTCTGTTTGGCTTGATTTAGGAAAGTGCATTTACAGTGTGCTCTTTGCTCTTTATGAAAAGATTGTGTCTTTCTTTTCCCCTAGTAGCTAGGATTTTCATTGCACAAAAGAGATAAAAGTTTGTTTATCATCTTTAGATTGCATTTTAGGAATTACATCTACATCTCGTGGTGAACCCAACATGCAAACTTCATAAGGAAGATCAACTTAAAATAAATTCAATGAATCTAACAACGCTTTGGAACTTAATGAACAACATTTAGAGGTCTAGGCTAGAGACGTATTCCGGCGCCGTAAAGCTTGGTAACTGTTGTCCTCACTGATGGTTGGGTGATTCCTCCACTTTGAGACGATAAGTGCCAACACGGACTTGTGCTCCCACGTACCGTCGAGTATATTTTGGGAGACCCCTATAGGCTTAAATCCTTTATCCATAGGAAGCCGTGTCTGCCGCCCTATGATCGCAATGCACTGAACACAGCATTCGGGAAGATTGACTGCTGTACCGTAAAAAGTATTCTGCAGTTTTGTGATTGGTTTGGTACTCCCTCTACCTAGATCTCCAAAGTAGTCCCTTTCGTTCCTTTTCAGACTCCTTAACGGAAAAGGTCCATCTGAGCACTTGTCACTTCAGGCTCATTAAAAATCGAAGGAGACTAGAGTCATCTTTTGTTTTTTCTCGACTCTTAAAAACTGAAAAAACAAGTTGTATCAAAGCATCTAAAAATTTATTTTAAACGGAATATTCAAAACCCTTTCCTACGTTGATCTTGGGTTGAGAAAATGGAGTCTACCAACCAAGGAATTCCCCTTGGAGGAAATCCTAGTCCCTTCTCCTCTTGGAGAGATGTTGGTGCACCCCATATGGCCACATTGTCGCTTTTAGGATGACAATTGGTTTGCCTGTATGGCTCTTCTCAACCTCTGTCGTTCAGAACACCACTATTCCTGAACAATCGAATCAACAATTAGGCGAATCCAGAGTTGCCCACCAACCTTCTACTTCCTCTAATTCTTCCTCTCCTCCTTCCTCTTCGCTTGATGGGGCTAGTAAAGCCAAAATTCAAGTTCCTAAGGAGAAGAAGGAAAAGAAGAAGAAAGAGAAGAAGAAGGAGCCAAAGGCGAATGGGGGAAAACGAGTGTCGTCTAACGAAAATCCACACGCTGCACCGACCAGGCCTAAATCACCATGTGTCATTTGCAAAGGAGACCACTTTCACAGAGATTGTCCTTGCATACCTCGGATATTAAGGGACTGGTCTCCTCGTTTGCACAACCCGGTGTCGTCAACCTTTGATGACCATGTTGAAAGCACACCGTCGACTAGTGAAAGTGAAGCCCAAGGACAAAAAGGAAAATATAGATTTCCTTGTAAACTGTGTGAAGGCGATCATGCCGTCCACCATTGTCCCTTCTTAGACGAAGCTAAAAGAGTTTTGGATGATCGTCCGGTTTCACCGTTACGACTTCCTCCTGGATATAAAAAACTCTTGCCGAGTCCGTCACTAGTTGAAAATCCGGTTGGCCCGCTCAGGTGGTCAGCTGAAGCACCTATCATTGAAGATAAACCATCCAGATCCATATCAGATGAAAGTCAAAAGGTCGAGGCGGAAATTGACCCGGTCTTGCCTCGAGAGGTTTCATCTTCAGATGATACAATCACTGAAGAGAACAAGGATGACACCATCCAAATTCTTTTCGTAAGCACAGTCTCCAACGAACATGGGGGAAATTTACCCGTTCCTTTACCGCAGGAAGGAAGTTCGTCATAGTCGTACCCGATCATCTATTCGGTCCCACCTCCAAGCAACCTAGTTGTCTCCTTCGACTGGAATCAACTAGGCAGACCCCGTTTACCAGCTAACATACCATTCCGAATTATCGTTCAAATATATAGAATGGTTATGGCTGGTACTATCATAGATGAGGGGGCTTCTGTGAGTATCCTTTCCTCAACTGCTTGGAAAGCGCTTGGTTCGCCATCGCTTTTGCCTGAGATGAGAAATCTGACAGGCTTTGATAAAGGAACCAGTCGACCTTTAGGGATCCTTCCCGATGTGCCCATAACATTGAGAGGGAAAACCGTTCACCTGAACGTAATGGTAGTTCAAGGACCCCTAGATTACAATCTACTCCTTGGACGAGACTATATTTATTGCATGGGAGCCATTGTCTCCTCACTCTTTAGAGTAATGTGTTTTCCGCACGAAGGAAGAGTGGTCAAGCTCGTGGACCAGCTTTCATTTCCCAGATCATACAGAGCAAATAGTCATATACCATCCCTGAATGGTCTTTTCACGCAAGAAATGTCTCAATCTCCAGTCCGTCCTCCCGATGAGCGCGAGTAATTCGGAGGGATATGACTGAAACCCAGGGGGCATGCATCCTGGTCTGCTTCGGCAGGAAAACTTCGGGTATAAAGTAGGTTTCTGCAGGAGAATATGCCTAGTCTGTACCCCTGTCCATGATTGGAAGAGGGGGTTATTCTAGTACAAGATTCTCTTGTCAAAGTTATGTAAGTTGGCGAGCATCGCCACTCACCTTTGTTTATCTCGGTAGACATCGCCAAAGAAGTGTTTTGTTTGCGCCGCGAATAGAAAAATCTTTGGGTAACCTCTAAGAGTTAGGCCTCTCTCGGTAAAACAAATGTTTTAACGGACTAAAGAAGGGGTAACCTTGAAACTCTGTTTTATACCTGGGGGCATGCAAACCTTTTGGAATGCAAGCAAAGAGCGACTATTTATTTTTTAAATTTTTAGGACCTCTAACCCTTTAAACCCGTAGGATTGGTCGTTTCCTAACTTGCATAAAGAAAGGATGTGGGGCAAAACTCTAAAAGTTGCCGTTTTTATATGAGACATTCTTATCATACGACTGGATTAATCAAGCAGTGTTACCGCAAGGTTCAAGCTCGTTAAAAAATAAACCCACACCGAGCAAATGTTTCCACTCGCATTTAAGCTCGTTAAAAAATGAACTATTCCCCGGTAAATAACCACCATGAATGTAGTACTTCAGCCATTAAAGCCTTGGTCGTGTTTGCACCGTCACCTCCACTTTTACATTGGCCGATCATTCACCTCCATTATATTGTTTACACATTTTGAGGAACAGCTGTGAAGAGTGATTTCACTAGCCATCCTTGTGACACTGCTGTGATTGGAAAATTCCAAACCTTACCTGGAATCAGCTGCTACCCATTTTATCACTCGTTCCTCAAAAGACGAGTCTCCTTTAAGCTCTTTTCAACTGACTCGTAAAATATGAAAAGATTGCCGAGCCATTGGCCTCTCCAGCTCGTTAAAGGGACAGGAAGTGTTATCCCTCCTCTAGATTTTAATCTTTTTGGACCTGAGGGATTATTACACGAAAAGATTGAGCGCTTGTTTTGTTCGGCTCGTTAAAACTATCGAAAATTCATCCCTTCTGTATTGTTTTATACTTTTTCGGACTTAATGGATTAGATGATGAAAAAGGAATTTTGGAGTTACCTTTACGTACCTTTTTAGACTCTCTAAAAATAAAAAGGACCGAGTTATCTTTGTCATTAAACTCGTTAAAAAGATTAATAGCGACAAACTTGTCTTTAGATGAGAACGAGTTTCACTATCGCTAGGCTCGTTAAAACATAGCGATGGGTTTGCCCGAAGGGAAAATTATAAAACAAGCATATGTTATCCTCCTCAAGCTTGACAAAAATAAAGAGGTACTGGTCAGCAATGATTGGGGAAGAATTGGGAAGAAAACTCAAAGAATCTTTGTTGGTAGCAAGTCGCTCTTGAACATGACACTTCCACTCCGTGTCCGAGTCGGGTTGGGTTGTTTCATTCACCGGTCACATCACCATGGTCGCACCATACCATCCACATTTGGGGTTAATGCTACCAATCCATCACATAAGTGTCGCCGACATGTTCAAGAGAAGTCATCCAGAGAAGTCACCTGTGTCCCACCCACTACCATACATTATACTCCATTCTTTCATGACCTCCACCCTGAACCGTATATCATCAGATCGTTTTCACCTCCATCAAAATAATTTGCTCCGTTACGTGTCATTGATGTGGGATTCATTAAGGCCCTCCTATGACGGATCACTTCTTGTCGACATCAGCTCATTATCCAAGAAGTTGGTCTAGGAACACCCCATTCAGTACTTTGAAGCTTGCATACCTCAATGGCAAGTTTCTCACTTCCGGCAACAGGTTTACATCAATGGCCTTCGACCGAAAGATTTTGCGTGGTGTTCGACGCCAAGTCCTTTATTCACACCACGTGAATTGTACTGTAGTACCTTGAGGGTCATTATCATTATCGGTGATTCCTCTCGCGCTTGTTAACAGTTTACATCATTGACTGGTAATCAAGCGATGTATTTCCATGTTCGACTTCAGAACATTTCTCACATGGATCGACTTGTACTTCGAGTGAATATCGGACGAGATTGAAGACCCCAGATCTAGTTTCATCCATCCGGGCTGCGATATATATTCAGGGAAATAAAGACATTAAAATGTATAGCATTGCAGCACAGATAATCATCCTACCAAAAGGATGATGACTCTATCAGAATCATCAGTCTATCATCAGACGGTTGTCTGTCCTATGTACATGAAAATGAATTTATAAAGCTGAGCATGGGAATGCCCGCCTCAGCTAGATCATGAAAAAACAGTATGAAGATAATGTATTGTATTGTATCTTATTACAGGTCTCCTCCCAGCATTGAAGAAACTTCAGATCCTCATAATAAAGCATTTCACCCGATTAACGGCCTCATACTTTAGGGGGCAACTGTTATAGAAATTTTTGTGCCTTGCAGCTCCAAGCATGAAATGTCCATAAACCAAGGGCTCCTAAGTCCCTAAAAGTGTTTTTCTAACCCCTAAAGGAACAAGGTCAACAAATTACAGCTTCTCCCAGAAGTTCTCCACTAGAAACTGCTCAGAATAAGTCTAAACATGATCATTTTAGCTGCTACACTGGCTAGGTGCGTTGCATAGCACCTAAACACACTAGCTAGGTGCGTTGCAACGCACCTAAATGCACTATGAGGGTGCGTTGAGTGGGAAATGACAAATGGCAGTGCCATTCCACGAGGTGGAAATACAATGGAAGCTTCCAGAATCTTCTCCTATGACACTTGCCTCACTGAATTCGACCAAAGATGAGTAAGAGGCCTTCAATCTCCAAGTGGAAGCAAGAACTGACAGAGAGAAGACACTAATCAAATCACAAGCTGACTCATCCTCCTTGCATACATCTATAAATGGATCCCTCATCCCAGAGATCCAGAGGCTGGAGTTTTGCACATTGTAAGGAATTGTTGTTGGTTTTGAGATACATATCAGAGTATTGGGTGATTTATGCTTTGTTGGAGGTGAAGAGGGGCTTCTTCGCTGGGAGGTTGATGCTGGGTCAGGAATCATCGGTTGTAACTCCTCCTGGATCTTCTTGTATATCAATAAAAACTATTTGAGTTTTTCCTCCATGCTTTTGTATCATTGATGCTTGTTACATTTGTATGGTTAGCTTAAATCTGATCCTAAGCTGTTTATGAATATAGATCCATGTCTTTGTATAGTTTTCTTCTTCTGTGATCTTACAGGTACTTGGTGAAGCTGGGCAAGTAAGGGAGCAAGTAGCTGGAAGCTGTCAAAGAAGAGAGGGATTAGATCAAAGGATTAGCGCAAGACACAGGTTGGTTCTTTCTATCCCCCTCTATCTTTAATTCATAAAGGAAATACAAAAGTAGTTTTCTCTGTTTGTTTCTAAGGCAGCTGTCACACCTTAGTGGGATAGAGCAGTCCTAAAAGGACACTTTTCCCGGTAACAGTAAAGAAGGAAATTAAATTTCCAAAATAAGGAAAAATTCTTATGAGATCCATAATGAAATCAAAAGTTTGTCAATCCCAAAACACCATTAACTCAAAAGGGTTTATCATCTTTGTGTTATGAAAAAGGTCGAAGGTGAAAAATGCTCTCTTAGATTTTCTATCACACTATCTCAATTTCAAATTATTAGTTCCAATACTAACCAGCTTCACCTTTAACTAAAAAACTATGGTTAATCATAATGAAATTTTTCTCTTAATGCTTTTGAATAATAAAAACACATTTCTAAATAAATTCAAATAATATATTTCCTTCCTAAAAGACTATACAACACTTAGTCTCAATGAGTTATATATATGTATGTCCATACTAAAATTTACGATTATCCAATTCATTGAAACCAAATTAAAAGACACTTTTCTATTTAATATATATATAAAAACAAATCCATACAAAAATTTACAAGTATCCAACACATTGCGACCAAATTAAAAGACACTTTTCTATTTAGTAATTTTGAGATAAACCGAATCTATTTATATTAGTTATTAAATATAGTCACTATTAGCATATACTCATTTTCCATCAATAATTATAATATGTGTAATTATCATTATAGATATGATAAAACTTTGATTATATTTATTATTAAATATAATTTTTTAATATATAAATAATTTTTTATATTAATAATCATTTTTGTATCTGAAATATTTTAAATTGATTTTGTTTGATTAAGAGTTAGTTTTTTGGAATTAAGGAGATAAGTTAACCGCTGAAGATCTAGAGGCATCTGATACAAGTAAAAGTTTGCCCCCTTACGGATCACCAACACGTAAATACGGGCGTGATGTCACTTTCCTTGAATAACACTAATCAACTTAGTCACTTTTCTTGAATAACACTAATCAACCTACATTGTCCAAAGTGATGCTTTTCCCCAGTACTAATTTGACAAATGAGTTATGATAAGTTTTCCCACAATACCAAAATAATAATCTTTGCATCTGAAATTTGTAAATATTTTTAACCCTTACCTTAACTACAATATTATAAACTTATAATTGACCATTAATTAGTTAATCTTTGATTTTCAATTTATTTTAAACTATATAATATTACACATATACAAAATACAATAATTTATATTTTATAATATTTAAATTAATTTAATAAAACAGGGTATTTTCTAATAAGTTAAATGCCTTAGGAAAACAATCATTATGCAAGGTTTTTTTTTTTTTTTTTACAGGGAAAACCTATCATAACTCAATTGTCAAACCATAAGTGAGGACAACCATTTCTAGTTCATCATCTTTATTCAAAAAAAATTAGACCGTGATGGTTCGTAACGGGCAAGCTTAAAATGCTTTGAATTTTAGACCATTAATCTATTTCCTTATGTCCCAAAAAAAAGAGCTCTTACCCAATCAAAAATATTTTGAAAACATACTGGAAACCCAATAATTATACAAACTATTACACATAGCAACACAATAATCTATTTTTTATAATATTTAAATTAATTTAATAAACATGTGATTGCGTAATAAGTTGAATGTTTGAGAAAAACGATGACCATGCAAGCTATTATACATAACAAACACTTATTTATAAATTTTGAAAATTCATAATAGACCTATCATATACTCGTAATTTATTTTAAGAACATAAATCCGCTGCGCGCAATTAATTTTCTCAATCTAGTTTCTATTTAATAATTTTGAATGTAACTAGCTAACTTTGTTTAAGACAACCAACAAATTTATCAAGGAAATCAAAACTAAATGTCAATTCATTTGAAAATGAAAATAGTTATTTAATTTAATCAGAACGAAAAAGCGCATTTTTGTTATATGATTATGTCTAGTTTCTTTTTTATAATGGATGATTTTCTAGCAGGTTTCGAATTTCAAGTTTATAAAACATATAGAAATTTGAATTTCCAGCAGGTTTCGAATTGAAGGTTATCTTGTTTTTAAAGAGAAATTTAAATTTCAAATTTATTTTGATGGTTAATAGAAATTTGATTATCTAGTTGTTTTTTATGCTTATTATTTTTATATTTAATTTTTTATTTCAATTTAGGGTGAATGAGTATTTGTTGATTTTTTTTTTTTTAATTAATGGTCTAGATTGGTTCTTAAAGGAATATGCTCAACATATCTTTCGTTTAAATGCTTACCAATGGTTGTAATGTGATGGAGAGTTTTTTAGGTGCATTAATTTTTAATAAATTTAAAAAATTTGATGTATAAACCCTACCATTTTCTTAGAGATTTTCAAAATATACCTGATTTTAGAAAAACTGCCTTATATCTTGGTTGCAAAGGATAGAAACACTTCAACAATTATAATTTTTTTATCAAAACCTAAGATTCTCAAGGGTTAAGTAAAATCAAAGTTAATAATAATATTTTTGTTACAACAATTTTTTTTTGTTATATATTTATCAAAGGTAGATACAAATGAAGTCTTACACTATTTCAATCACATTATCATTTTTAATGTGGTTGTACTTTTTTATATAGGTTAGTGAGTAAGAAATAGACTTATGTATGCCAACTATATTTAATTCAAAAATACTACTATTGTAATCTTTCTTTTTCTATATTCATTTTTGTATATGAAAATTTCATTTCTAACCAATTCGCTAAAAAATGATAATATAAAATAAATATATTTGTAACTCATTAGCAAAAAATAGGTGTTGTAACTAAACCAATTTTTCCCCTATGAAAAATCGTAATTTCATTAATGAAGAGAAATTACATTTTGTAGATGCATATGCAGATTCAGATCATATCTATGACATGATTGTCATCATCAAAAGAAATAGAGTTCAAGAAAGATTGTTACCTTGATCCACGCAGGGAGGTAACAATATCCAATATATACTGAGAGATAATCACAAAATATATAAGAACTAAACTGTTAAACAGGCGATAAATATATACAAAAGAAAAAAACCATATGTGTTGTAAATTTATGCAATGATGTCCATAAAAGGCCGATGGTAGTACTGATAGTGTGCTCCATCAAGTAGTTCCCGGATCATCCAGATGCCATACTCCCAGAGCGCAGCTTCTTTGGAAAGGCAGTGAGCAGCTGCACTCCACTTCCTCTAAATGTGTTTGCAAGTAACAGAGTCAAAATAAGAAATCAATCTCAGAGTCTCATCCAGAATATGACTCAATGAATAAGTAGAGCATCTAGCGGTTCTATTCAACCAATCACAAAAAAATTTGGAATCCCCAAATAATTGTAAGTCTCTACAATTTTTCTCCAAAGAAAATTGAATAAGGTATTTTGTTGTTGATAACTCTGCGAAATTATTTGTGCCTCTTCTAAATCCGAAGGAGCATGTTGTATGAATGATGAGGAGAGATATGTAAAATGCCCCCCCCCCCAACAACCATTCTCTTGTGCGGCCCCGTCGAAATACGCCCAAGGCATGCTGTGGTCAATATGTTCAGGAATGATACTTCTGGGCCTCGGGGGAGGAGGGTCGTCCGGGATAAGAGCAAAATCAGCCAGCACCTTGGCCGCAATGATAGGCCAGTGAGGAGGTGAGTTCAGGAATATAAGGTTATTGCGGGCAATCCAGATGGCCCAACAAATCAGTAAGGGAAGATTACACAGCTTGGGGGAGGAGATGAAGGTATACCAAATATTCCAGGCCTCAATGATAGATACAACAGTCCAGTTGCAAGGGGGGGGGAGATAGCAGAAATAACCAATACCCACAGCCTACGGGCTTCCGCGCAATCGAGGAACAGGTGATTAACAGATTCATTTTCGCATTTGCAAAGGTAGCACCAGTGTGGTCCGTAATGTGCGCGCTTGAGGAGATTATCACCAGTAGGGATCTTATTTTTCAGGATACACCACATGAGCAGCCTAGTCCTGGGGGGTGCCTTCAGCTTCCAGAGATGTTTCCACCATGCTTCTATGGTCTGTGGTTTCCTCACATCAGACAACACCAAATATCCATCTTTAGGGGAAAATCTGCCTGATTTTGAGAGGGCCCAAATGATCTCATCTTCTCCATTAGTTATGCGGATATGAGCTTCAGAAAGTGCCTGAGTATAGTCCTCCCAGAGCTGGTTCCATTGAGGAGGTATGTTTAATTGAAGAGTAGTTTTCCAGGCCTGATGTAGAAATGTGGAGTTTTCTCCATCAACTATATGAGCTATGTGTGTAACATTATGTTCCTATAGATGCTGTAGGAGATCTAATGGCAGTCTATGAGTGTTTTCGCACCCGATCCATGGGTTAGTTCCAACTTGCACCCTATGTCCCATGTGGATTCGCCAAGTGAGTCCTACCATGATAGGATCCAATGCCTTGATTACTGCCTTCCAAATAGTCGAAATCCCAATAGTGCTTCTAATAGGTCTCCTGATCCAATCCAAGATCTGCCATGGGGCGATGTATTTTGATTTTGTCACTCTCGACCAAAGCTTGTTAGCTGTGATTAGATGCCACCCAAGCTTTGTAGCCAACACAGAGGAGAAATCATCAAGTTTCTTTAAGCCCCATCCCCCCCACTTTTTAGGTAGATTGAGGGCATCCCATTTGACCCATGCAAATATCTTGCCCGACTGGCTTCCCTTCCATAAAAATCTGTAGCAAAGGGCTTGTATCTTGGTAACAATACCTCTAGGAATCCAAGCCAGGGACATCCTATAAATAGGTGTGGCTCCCAATACACTCTTAATGAGAGTGAGACAACTAGCACGAAAAAGATATTTGAGGTACCAGATCTTGAGTATTTTCTCCATCTTAGCTATAAGCCAGGTCCAGACTGCTATCTTGTAGCCCAAGGGCTTTAACTTATACCCCAGATATTTCAAGCCTTCTGCAAGACCCAGCTATGTGAACTGGAAGCGATGAAGTGCAAATTGTATTTCATGTTGAGTGCATGTTGTTGCTATCAGCGTTGATTTATTATCATTTATCAACATACCAGTAGCTGTCAGAAATAAGGAAAATGTGGCTCTGATATTGGTCAGATCACCAATGCTTCCATTGAGAAATATCAAGACATCATCCACAAACAGTAGATGTGTGAGCATGCAATCGTCTGTTATCTTGATACCTTGTAGCCTTCCTCTTCTATGTTCATCCTTTATAGTCCTGTTGAGCCCCTCCATGACAAGGAGGAAAAGAAATGGTGAAAGTGGACAACCTTGCCTTAATCCTCTTTCCGAGAGAAAAAAAGGGGATGCACTTCCATTGACCAGGACGCTGAATGGAATGTTAGTGATACAACTCATGATCCATTTGATGTAAATGAAGGGAAACCCCAGATGGGTTAAAAGCATTCTAATGTATAACCAATTTACTCTGTCAAAAGCCTTAGATAAATCTACTTTCAGGATCATACCTTTGCATTTCTTGGTGTGTAGAGTGTGTAACACTTCCTGAGTAGTGCCAACAGCCTCATGAATCTGTTTGTCTTGGAGGAAGGCAAATTGTTCTGGAGAGATGTGATTGGAAAGAATGGGCCGCATCTGATTGGCAATGATTTTAGCAATAATCTTGTATATGCAGTTGCATAGAGAGATAGGGCGATACTCGTCAAAGGAGGTCGGATTATTAGATTTAGGAATAAGCGCGATGAAGGTAGAGGTGATGGATGCCGCAATATGTCCACTGATTCTGGAGTCCTCAATAACATGTCGCAGATCTACACCGATGATGTCAAAAGAAGCCAAGTAGAACTCAATATTCCAACCATCCGGTCTATGGATTTTATCTTTTCTAAACCATTTTAATGTGGCCTCCAGCTCTTCCAGGGTAACCTCTTTTATCAATTCTCTTCCCTCTTATTGCTCCACAAACCATGGGAATTATTGAGCAACTCTAATGATGTCGGCCATATTTTCTTCTAGAGGGGCATTGTATGCTCTTTTGAAATGAGAGGTAGCTAGAGAGGCTAGCTGCAGAAAAGTGTTTGCAACTTGTCCCTCTTCATTATGTAGCTGCCAAATAGTATTTATCGCCTTCCTACCATTGGTGAACTTATGATAGAATTTCGTATTAGCATCCCCATCCTGCATCCAAATCACCCTGCTTCTCAGCCTCCAGATTTCTTCATGGTCTTTAAGGATTTTCTCTCTAGCAGTGTATAGGGATGCAATCCTCTCCTTATGTTCAGATGTATTGTACAATCCACCCTGTACATTTTCAAATTCAGACAGCTCGGATTCAATTTGCCTCAGAGAGAGATCATCCTGAGTCCTCTTGTTGTGTTCCCATTGCTTGGACATTTTCTTTAGCATTGTAAGGTTGTGTATAAAGCCATTAGTGAATTTTCCCCCTACCCTAGGTGGATTTGCTTTCCAGTAATTTGTAACCATGCTAACATAAGAGGTTTCCTTGAGCCAGGCTGAGCAGAATTTGTATGGTCCCTTGGGCTTTGTTATGCCTCCTTCAATTTCCATTTAGATAGGGAGGTGGTCAGAGATCTCCCTTGGTCTGACCCATTGTCTGATGCAGAACCCCAAATCAAGTACATTCTCTTTAACTAAGAATCGGTCTAGTCTGCGCGCTAGACCATTCTCCCCGGTCTGATTATTTCTCCAGGTGGCTTGAATCTTGGTTGAAGGGATGTCAATCAGATGATGATAATCCAGAATGGCAGAGAAGTAGTCCGAGAGAGAATCTCTCTGTGCTCGATGGCCCCAGGACTCTGAGTGGCCAATGGAGAAATTTAGATCCCCTCCAAGTATCAGATGATCAACAGAAAATAAATCCGAACCCAGGAGATATTCCCAAGAATCGGGTTTGTTTTGACATGGCCCATATATGTTGTATATTCTAAATATCATGCCCAAGTCCACAGAATGAATATCGGTCCGGCCCCTCCCCAAAAATTAAGCAATTTGATGGAACGGGAGTTGTAGCCCAAGTCTATACCCCTAGATCTCCCATGTGCATTCAGACCAGTAAATTTCCACCTAGGTAACATATGCTCAAGGGACAGTGTAATGTCTATAGTAGGGCTGAGTGTCTCTTGTAAAAAGATGAGGTCAAGCGAGTCGATATTGACTAACCATCGGAGTGCTAGTTTTTTATCAAGCCTAGCAAGCCCTCGATAATTGAAGGAGAAAAGATTCATGGCGGGGGTTCAGAGGGGTTTTCTCTAGCTCTAAGGACCCCAGGAATTGTGGACTGTTTACCCGATGTGATTTCATCTCCCACCTGAGATTGTGCAATAGTGAGAGAGGAGGGTCGACCTCGATGGATTTTATGTGGGGGGGAAGGGATGATGTTAAGGCCAACATGGTCCAAAGCCTGCCTCTTGGCTTTTGAGCGGGTCAGATACCCAGGTGTTGGAGGGGCAAGTAGGGCAGATGTAGGTGGAGGAGGGGGGCAAATCGACATAGTGGGAGGTGTGGGTGAAATGATAGGATTTGAGGGAGCGAAATCACAAATAATCTGAGCAGAGATAGTAGAGGAAGTAGCTGAACCCATACCCAAAGAAAGACCAGATGATAAGATATCATGAATATTTGTGCAGCAAAGAGAGGAAAAAGTGAGAGGGATGCTCTTACCCGAGGTATTAGAGTCTTCAGAGGCTGTCATGGCATGCTCAGGTGGCGGGGGAGGAGGTCGGTGGGGAGGCCTGCCACGCTTCTTCAGGGTAGACTGTATAGGAGCCGAAGCCAATTCCTCTGGGACTGACTGTGCATCAGTCTTCCTTACTAGGGATGTTGCATTCTGAGGTTGTTCCTCAGAATTTCGAGGTTGTTCCTCCTGTACAGGTTCCTCCTGTGTCAATGGCTCCTGTCTCGGAGTCTTTCTGAATGTCCCACCATTAAGGGGGAAATCTTTGAAAAGATGCCCCACCTTGTGGCATCTCCTGCATCTGAATGGGACGCCCTCATAGTCCAAAATCTGTCGCCTTGATGCATTCCTCCATTGGATGTTTATATGTTCCAGAAGGCCATCAGTGAGATCCAGGTGAACCAGAATCCTGGCATAGGCCATACGCCCCATAGTTTGAAAGGAGGCATCAAAGGTGAGGTAGGTTCCAATTGCATTCCCAATTCGCTTGAAGATATCCTCCATCCAGAAATGAAAGGGAAGCCCCGGGAGATGTACCCAAATAGGTCCAACATCTACCCTTTCAAGCTCAGGGTCGAACATCGACGTCCACCTCCTAAGTAGAACAAGAGCTTGGTCGATGTGCCATACTGTAGAAAGTACCCAGTTGGTGTGAGCCAAACAACTGAACCGCAGCGTGAACCAACCTTTAACAAAGGTTTGAACCCTAGGGGGGTCCTTTAGATGATGGCCCCAAACCTCCACTGTCCATTTCTGAAGCCGCTCCACACTAAAATGCCTGCCGCGGACCCGACCAACAAGAACTTTCTCCGCAGAGTCCATTGAATCCAATAACTGTGTGTCCTCTGAGAGTTTGAGGAATACCTCACAGTTCTGGAGCTTTAGGCACCGTTTTCTCTTAGAACCCCCACTGAATCTGGTGGTCGAAACTTCAGGTACCTCGAATGGATGTGCAGCCGCCGAAGAAGGTGATACCCTAGCTGCAGATGATGGAATGGAGGCGAAAAAGCCCGGAATGGAGCCAATACCTGTGAAATTACCCAGTGGAGGAGTCACCGAGGACAAAGGGGCAGATGAGACGGGCGCCTGTGAAGCAGAAGCCAAATGGTGGACTGCCGAGGGTTTGCAAATTCCAGACGAAGAGGGATTTGAACCAGGAACCACCCCTAGGGTTTGCTCACCCGGGATATTCGGAGGCTCAGCAAATGCCAGGGAATTCGGTGAGAGCAGCTGAGAGATGTAATCAGGGATCGTCGGGGCGTCTTCAGGCAGCGAGATAGACGAATGCGAGAGCTTGAAATGGAGGGAAGGGCTTCTACTTCATCAGAGAGTTCATTGTCAAAGGTGAAAAAAACCCTCTGGTGTGGTCCTGGGATGCGTCCAAATGGGCACATCCTCCAAAGGGTCCGCAGAATAGTCTAAGAGGTCTTCCATAACTGTCGAAACCGCCGGCTGACAGCTGCCTGCAGGTTCGATGCAAAACAGGAAAACGGGGGGTGTCGGTGGGAAGGACCAAACCGCCCAAGAAAAACGCCTAACCGGAGGTCTTGCCCATTAACAGCTGAGGTAAGAAGGTAAACGGGAAGCAGCAAGGGGAATAGCAGTTACGGGGGCGGTCGGTAAATGCGTACTGCAAACCCTGAAACCTGTGGATGAAAACAGCGAAGTAACTCTAACCCCATCGCTCCCAGGGAGGTCTCCATAACTAAACCGATTATCTAAACTAGTCTGTATTTAATTCACCCATTAGAATTTATAACAAACAAATGAAATACTTAAATTTCTTAATTCACATTAGAATTTATGACAAACAAATGAAATACATATGGTTTCAATTTTTTTTTACGAAATATTTTGAAAGGTTCGAGATTTTTTGTCACCGTCAAATACCTTCAAAATAGAAACAGACACCCTATGGAACGTCACATTACAGGCCTAAAAAAGGAGGTACTGGATGTCACATGGGTTGTGAATGAACGTGTGGAAACAACGAGATAGCATCACGAGCACGGACGCGTACAGTAAGTAAACTGGAAAGTGCCATTCCAAGAGATCCAACGTAACTGGAAAGTGCCATTCCAAGAGATCCAACGTACCCAACGATTGCGGGCCGTTTTGTTCTCTTGTTCCGTAGGCGTTGAGAGATTTCCACGCGACACGGCTCCTGCATACAGAAAGCACGATCTCAATCAACGCCGACGTCCTGAAGCAAAGAATATTCCTGCACATGAAGGCCGTGATTCAAGGGAAAGCGACAGGGCGTTGAATTGGTGCAGGTCAACATTTCAAGTCCCAAGCAATAGTAGACTCCACAGAATTTCATGCGGCCCCTCCGGTCGTACTGAGAGGGATCAGACGACACCTAAACTAAATTCCAAATTCCGATCTGACCAGTGACGAGATGCCTGGCTCTCGATTTTAGTCAATGCATTACACCCTGCCCTCACTGATACGCCTGTCGCACTCGCACATATGAACCCGGCTTTATGTGACTGTAACTGAGCATGGCGTCCGATTTGCGTAAAATTGTCGTGGGAAACTTTTCGTCGGAATTTTGTGGACTAGAAAAAACGGAGAGATGATAGTTTCAATCCCGTCAAAGACTTGAAATCTGTCGAAGTTCTGGGTTTACCCAAAGCTACTCTAACAGGTCTCAAAAACCCTCTTTTGAGCCTCAATCACATTAATAACTAGCCATTGTCCCACAAAAAATAAATGCAAAAGTGTCGCAGATACGATTGTTAAATTGATAAATCGAGTAAGTTGTTGTTTCGGTTCCATCATCATAGAAATAATAATTGGTATATTTAATTTAATCTTCATTTAATTAGTATATTAAATTTAAGTTTTTAACTTAATTTTTTCTTTAAATTTTAATTTATAATATTTTTTATATAAAAAGTTATTACATATTAATTTTGTAATTTTTTTAAGGTTTAAATTCAAAGAAGTGGCAATATAGTATGTTCTATATTGGGTCTATATACAACTTGAGTGTACCTAATGGTTAAGAGTATGTGTTTCTTCCTAAGAGGTCAAAGGTCCAAAATTAGATGGGGTAGAGTATGTATGCTTTCGTAGACTTAGCAGTCAAATGGCTTCGTAGGTGGGTCCCTCGTCCTACAAAAAAGGGGCTCTCATACACCAATTTGGTGTCTAGCTTGGCCCATGACCTTAAAATTGGATATAATAATAATAATAATAATAATAATAATAATAATAATAATAATAATATTGTGAAGCTCTAGAACATTTTGAGTAACTTCTTTCTCAGTAATTTGTAATCACTGTAGTTCTTGTGAAATTCAACTATGTTCTCCATGTGTTCTGATAGTGAATATTTTTCTATTATGCAACATGAACTTACAAAGCAATCAAATTGTTGGGCGGAGGTGGGTCCTTTGTCCCACAAACAAGTGGGTCTCACACACCAATTTGGTGTCATGCTTGGCCATGACCTTAAAATTGGATAATAATAATAATAATACTATGAAACTCTAGCCCATTTTCAATAACTTCTTTCTCACTAATTTGTAATGACTGTAGTTCTTGTGATATTCAACTATGTTCTCCATGTGTTTTGACAGTGAATACTTTACCATTATGCAACATGAACTTGCAAAGCGAAGGCAGAAGAAGCTAATATCTTTATGACTATGAATCATCTATGAAATTATGAGAACTCTTTGAGACGAAATAAGTCCCAAAGTAAATATAGATTACCTATTACTGGAAAATTATTAATTAAACAATTTTTTTTGCATAAAGTAATACTTTCACAGTTCTTACACATAAATGAAAATGCTCAAACACTCTTTGACATATATTTATTGTTTAGAGATAAATAATACTTCTAAATTGTCTCCTGAGATAGCCAAATCAATATTTTTGTACTCACAATATAACACTTTTAGGCATGTCACAATGTCATTTTGGGTATATGATAAAACAAAAAATGTAGTACATTCCACAACATTTCTACCATCAAAAACTAATAATCCACTATTGATTACCATTACAGAACTAGTATTAAGTAGAACCATAAATTTTAGGTAGAAAAGATTACTTTTCATGTGACTATATGCTCAAAACCTTTGCAGTGTGAAAAGTAAAGAACTTCATCTCCATTTTCACCAAGTGCTCTTTTGCACCAAGAACTCTCCAATTAAATATATGAAATGGTAGACAATTAAAAGATAAAATACCATGACACCTAAAAGCCTTTATTCATAATTACTCCGTAATAGAGCCTGTCCAAATCCCATTCTATGGTACAAATCACTATTTACACAAATTTCATTATTGAGACTATTCCAATGGAAGTCACTAGGCCAAACTGCATTAACCTTTGAATATAGGACATACACAGGTGCATAGATTCACTTGGAGGCTAACAATCTCAACTAAAGACATGGTATAAGGGGCTTGGTCGAGCAAGATGGTCCTACCGTTGTCAGTGTTGGTCTTCAAAATGTAAAGTTTATGATTTCATAAAAAATGATGCCTATGAGTACATCAAAAACAAACTCTTCCTTATGATACAGGAATTCCTCAAAATAGGATTCACTGGAAAGAAAAATTAATAAATACAAGCTACCAATAGCAAGTCCACCTTGTTGTAGGAAAATAACTTCTTGAAAAGGTGGAAGAAGTTCATTGCTGCAAAGAGGACAATCACACAAGCATAGTGACATGGCCACATCAACGAAAGTAACAAGAACTCTTGAAAGCAACAAGAAAATTGCTTTCAATCAATTTTCCTCTAACTTATGATGAACATAAATTGGTCCTTTTGGGACCTCTATAAGACGACCTCTATATTGGCATATCTTGAAACTAAACATTTTTGGAGGATAATCTAGAGGCTGGGTTGGCTTATAGATTAACCACTAAATTCATAGTATTGCATATAGATAGGAGGTGAAAGTCATGGAAAAAAGGGGCCTTCCTTCACAATGTTGCTCGTGTTAGGGCATTAAACATGAATGGGATCCGAAAGTGTATCTACACTTGTTTGAAGACCAACTTAGTAGTGTCTTTTGTTGAGATACTCTTCTTGAACGCTGCCATAATTTCCATCTTAGGGAATATGTTGACAACGTCGAAAACACACTCGTATGCATGCTTAGTAGAGGGACGGCCAGACATGTAATCCATGGAGGTGGATTCCCAAGGTCATCTAGGAGTAGTTGGAGGAGTGCATAGTCCTTGCTTCTTGATTATTGAATTGGAAATGGTGTAGGTAGTGCCGAATCTAATGCACTTCCCAACATCATGTCGAACATTCTGTTGTAACATATTTTGGTACATTAAAAATCTCAAATTTTCAGTGGAACTTGGGAGTTGTTCCTGGCCCAATAATTTTGAAACAATTATAAAGTTGTCATTGGTAAGTGATGATATTTTAAAAAGGGTCTTAATAAATGAAAAATCTATAGAAATAGTATATATAATTTTATAAATTTTGTTTATTTATTATTTTTGTTAAAATTATTAGACGAAATATCCAATCTCCAAGTTATATACCAAAGTTCATTATTCATTGGGTAGCACATTAAATCACATGCCAAGTACATGGGATTAATATCGAGCAGTTTTCAATGGTCAAATATTAGCGCATTAAGGTCAACGAATTTCATTGCAATTTGGACTCCCAAGGTCATCTGAGGTTTAAAAGATAGGGGGCTCTGAAGCCTTGTTTTGAAAATAAACCACTTTTCCACATGGCATATTCTAGTGCATTTCGAACCCCCCAGGTCCAAAACCATTTACCAGTACAAATCCCCTCTGAAATCCACAGATGCTTTCAATTGCAACGTAGGGTTAAAGGTGGAAATATTATCCTTGTGTGACCATGATTCAGATGTGCAACATCTATCTTCACCACGAGAAAAAAACTACTGTAAACTAAAATATTCCTAATAAACTTCTGATGGAAGATATGTCTACTAAGAATGCATGAGGGCTGGTAGGCGCATGAACGCAAAGAGGTGATGGAAGTATCTGGACAAAATTCCCTAGATGTAGATAGTGAGAGATCAGTTGTGATGGGCCGTAGCAATATTTTTGGAATACAATCATTATTCTTTTTTTTTCTACAGCTGTGGCAAATTTGGTTCATGGTGATTGATTGAAGTCTGGAGTTATGGTGATTGATATTGGAATAAATCTAGTGAAGGATCAAAATATCAAAATAGGTTACTGATTATATTTTGACAAGATTAAGATGGGGGTGGAGGCATTGGAGCAGATAAAAGATGAAGAATCAAAACCTTTTGAGAGAAATAAGATTTCTTTGATTTCAATGTACTTGTTTGCAACAAGGAATCAATGGTTGATGTTTCATCTTGCAATATATTTTTGGTTATAGAGGAAGAAATGGAGCATAGTTATGAGAGTGGTCATGCCTTCTTGAGCCATTCAAAAGTTGTTATATTCTAGATAGCAGTGAAGGATTGGTCCCTTATAGATTTGGAACGTGTTTCTATCAAGGCTGATATCCTTTGCAGGAATTTGGTTTGTGTTGTTAAAGAAAGATGCATTGATTTGTAGGACACGGGTCTTGAGCTTGCATCTCTAGATGAATCTACATCGAATGATCATGTTCAGAAGTAGATTTTGAACAACACTATAGAATTTTGTGGAGACAATGACATAAAAAAGTGTGAACTGGAGTAAATTTTTGCCCTAGCAGAATTGAAGAAGGAGCTCTCTATGTGTGGTTGTAAATGTTTTGTATGTTTTTGGCAATGTAATATTGAGAAAGGCCATTCCTCTTATCACCCTTGTATGAGTAACCATGTTTGTGTTCAGAAGTGCACATATTGTTCTCTTGAATTAGATCAAGGAAATGAAGTGGAGAAATTCTCTACTCAATTTGATATGCTTGGCACCGATGTGTATATCATTTATATATTTCATGATGGAGTGAGCATAAAAACATTCATCATCAGATTGTTACAGTCTAGAAGGAAGGGAGAATTGAATATCTTCCCTCAGTTCAAGTTTGCAAGTATTTATGAAGCATCATAGGAAGTCTCATCACACTATAGAGGAGAATAAAGAGATAGTAGACTTAATTCATTTAAGAAGAGGTTGAAGTAATCAATTGTATTGAAAGCATTTGAATCAAGGGTCCCTAGTTCAATTTTCAATTGGTGACCATACTGATAGGTGCCATTCCAAAAATGGAAAGAAGACAAAATCAACACAAAAAGGTCCATTGCAACATAAATCTTATCACAGTGAGATTCTTTGGCATGCTCTGTGAGATTTATTATATATGATGGGCATTATATTGGCTGTGATCATTCCAAGAATATTTTTCATCATGTCATTTCTGTCAATGATAAATTGGGGTCCATCTGCACATATATCAAGCCAACAATGTTCATGTTTTTCCTTCGCATGCTTTAGGCTCGAGTGTGTGTGTATTATGAGTCATAATAACTCACCTTAGGATGGTATTTGATAAATTGCTATCAGTAATTTATTGAATGCACCACAATTCTTGCTATAAATATAGAGGGAAGAGATGAAGAATGAAGTGGTTAGTGATGAAATGGAAGTCAAAGGTCAACATGAGGCAGATTCAATTTTCAAGAAAAAATACCAACCTAATCTAAATCAATTCAAGAAATCATGGAATTCATTAAAAATATGTGCAGATTGGATAGAGATTGTATTGAGCATTTTAAGGCAGTGTTGGAGTATCAAAGGATCATATCCATTGTTTAAGGAGGAAAATTAGTGCCAATAAAACAATTTATAGAATTGAAGGTAGAAGGCTAGCAACAATTCCAGAATTCCTGCAACTAATCAAGAGATATTATTTATTTTGATACATTATTGAGATTTTTATTCCAGAAATATAGAAATTGTTAAGCGTGATTATTTTTCTATATATTGTTTTGTTTTTATTGTAAAAGGGTTGGCTTTTGATTCCAAGGCTCTTGACTATGTAATAGATTATATTATAGGATTTCTAATTAAAGCCTTTCGACTCCAGTTTATGACAGAATTTGTGTTTCTTGTATGTCTTTCTTATGTTTCCATAACCTGTTTTCTGCATGTTCAAAGTATTATAGAAGATCTGGCTAAGAATATATTGAGTTTCAATCTCTCTGAAATTCCATGTAAATTAATAATCATTTAAAGAGATTAGTACATTGGATTGTTTGTCTGAGTTAGCTCTTCTTTGAACTGATTTTATTATTTTTCCTTTTACCTTCTACTGAATATGTTTTCTTGGGTTGTAGAAGTCTTTTACATGCATCCAAATTTCCCTAGTTCTTAAGTAGTCAGGTTGACTACTCAATTATTAGTAATCTACTTACATTCTTCTATCGTAGTCCTTGAAAAGCTAAGTCATTTTGTTAGGCTAGAAGTTGACACTTCAAGAAGGCAACCTATGAGAGAGGTCTTTAATCATGAATAGGGATTATCATTGATCACCAACCACCCCCAATTAATACCATAAATATGTTCATTATGCTTCAAAGGTTTTTTTTCAGTGACAGGTGAAGAATGTTAAACAAAGCCTCATAACAACTAACGGAGCCCCTTCTGGCTCAAGGGAAAACTTGAACCTAAATGTTGCTTGAGTTGGTTTCCTAGTGTAGTTTTTGCAGCCAATGTTTGCCTACGAGAAACAAGTACAACATTTGGTGCCGTTACAGGGGATCGAAATAAGGAAGAGATATTTTTCCCTAGAGAATGATAAAGATTAGATCTATTCCTTGCTGGTGAATAAGGAATAGGAATTTATTATTGGTTGAATTTTTTCCACCTCACGACTCCACTTTGTCATATGGTGATTCCACTAGATTATCGATCTCACTATTTCAAGATTTCAGCTACCTTTACTGCTATGTAAGGTTCACTAATACTTGAAATCAGTAGTATATGTCTTTTCCTCTCAACCATGATCCTAAATATAGTGTTTCCATAGAGGATGAAGTTGTTAAAGTTCACCTATGAGTATAAGTTTCCTATGGGATTTGATGTTTATATTGTACATATATTTCAGATTTTCTGCTACTAGCAACATGGTTTGTCAACAAACCCACTCCTTAACTGGTTACATTGGAAATAAGATTACACATAACAGTGTAAATATTTTTAGTTCGATTAAATAGAGGTGTGTGGGATTGAGTGGTGTGATTTGAACATTATTGGAAAAATCAATTTATAGTTTTATACTTTAGAAAATTTGACCTTCAAATTTCAATGGGAAAGAGTATCTGAATTAGTATAGGGATATGGTTGCATTTCATAGTTGTAGGTTTCTAGTGTGTAGTAGTAGGTTATTCAAATGATAGGATTGATCCATGAGGATTGGTTATATTTTTATAATATGGCATATGAATGGTTGATGGTTTTATAGTGTGACTCCATGTCTAACAATTTGCAAAATGAGAATTGTTTCATTTTAAGCAAGATGTTAGGTAGTGAGTGAGTAATTATTTTCAAGCAATAGCTTTTGAAGTTCTGGAGAAATGTTCTTTATTGATTATATTATTTTTTCTGCAAATAGTCAGTAATGGACAAAGGATGCATTCAGGTGAGTGGTTATGGTGGTCATATTTTAATTTGAAAGTTACAGGTAAGGATTGCAGTGTTGTAGTTCGGATTATTAGTTTGATTATAACAGACTGCAGCTTCAAGTCATAGGTTTATGGTATGACTCCATGCTCAACACTTAAGCCAGCCGGTCTACTAGTTCTCTGCATCCCACAGGGGGAAGTAGTCCCCATTGGAGCCGATGTTGTAACATATTTTCGTACACTGAAAATCTCAAATTTTCAATGGCATTTGGCAGTTGTTGTTAGCCCAATTCTTTTGAAACAATTATAAAGTTGTTGTTGGTAAATGATTATATTTTAATAAAGGTTTTCAAAAATGAAAAATATATAGAAATATTATATATATTTTCATAAATTTTGTTTATTTATTATTTTGTTAAAATTATTTAAAGACCAAATATACAATCTCCAATTTATATGCCAAAATTAATTATTCATTGGGCAACACATTAAATCACATGCCAAGTACATGGGATAAATATCAAGCACTTTTCAATAGTCAAATATTAGCGGGTTAAGATCAACCACTTTAATTTCACTTCAGACTCCCCAAGGTCGTCCGAGCCTTAACAACTAGTGGGGGCTAAATTCTTGTTTTGAAAGTAAACCACTTTTCCATGTGGCATATTCTAGTGCATTTCGAACTCCCCAGGTGCCAAACTGTTTACCAATACATACCCTATCCAAAATTCGCTAGTGGTTTCAATCACAGTGTAGGGTGAAAGGTGGCAATATGATCCTTGTGTGGCCATGATTCAAATGTGAGATATCTATCTTCTCCATGAGAAGGACAACTACTGTAAATTAAAATATTTCTAATAAATTTGGGATGGAAGATATCTTTTGGCTCAGGTAATGATGTCAGCTAAGAATGCATCAAGACTGGAAGGCGCATGCACGCAAAGAGGTGATGGAAGTATGTGGACAAAATTCCCGAGATGCAGATAGCATGAGAGCAGTTGTGATAGGCCATAACAATATTGTTGGATGACAGTCCCTATGATTTTACAGATATTACTCGGGAGGTAGATATTTTTGTTTTTTCCATAGGTGTGGCAGATTTGGTTCATGGTGACTACCTAAAGCCTGGAGTTGTGGTGATTGACATTAATATAAATCCAGTGGAGGATCACAATAGAAAAAGAGGTTACTGATTATATTTCAACAAGATCAAGATGGAGCTGAAGGAATTGGGGCAGATAAAAGATGAAGAATCAAAATATTTTGAGAGAAATAAGATTTCTTTGATTTCAATGTACTTGTTCACATAAAGGAATCAATGGTTGATGTTTCATCTTGTGATATAGCTTTGGATGTAGACGAAGAACTAGAAAATAGTTCTGAGAGTGGTCGTGCCTTCTTGTGGGATTCAAAACTTGTTATAGCCCAGATAAAAGTGAAGGATTGGTCCCCTATATATTTGGAACGTGTTTCTATGAAGGTTGATATCCTTCGTAGGAATTTGGTTTCTACTGTTAAAGCATGATAGATTTATTTTTAGGACGCATGTATTGAGCCTGGAGCTATAGGTGAATCTACATCGAATGATAATGTTTAGAAGTGGCTATTCAACAAAACTAGAGAATTTTCTGGTGATAATGATATACAAAAGTTACAACTGGAGGTAATTTTAGTCCTTGAAAAAATGAAGTAGGGGCTCTCTATGAGTGCTTGTAAATGTTTTGTTTGTTTTTGGCAATGTATTCTAGAGAAAGGCCATTCCTCTTATCACCATTGTATGAGTAACCATGCTTTTGTTGAGAAGTACACATATTGTTCTCTTGAATTAGATCAAGGAAATGAAGTGGAGAAATTCTCTACCCAATTTGATATGCTTGGGTTTACTGTGTAGATCATTTATATATATCATGATGGGGTCAGCACAAAAACATTCATTATTTCATTGTTACAATCTAGAAGAAAGGGATAATTTAATATCTTCCCTCAGGTTAAGTTTCCAAGTATTTATGAAGCATAATAGGAAGTCTAAGCACACTACAGAGGAGAATAAAGAGACAGTAAACTAAATTCATTTGAGAAGAGGTTGAAGTATTCAATTGCATTGAAATCATTCAAATCAAGGCTCCCTAGTTCAATTTTAAGTTGGAGACCATAGTGATAGGTGCCATTCCAAAAAAGGAAAGAAGACAAGATCAAGACAAAAACGTCTAGTGCAACATAAATCTTATCATAGCGAGAAACTTTAGCATGCTCTGTGAGCCTTATTACAGATGATGGGAATTATATTGGTTGTGATAATTTCAAGAATATTTTTCATTATGTCATATTTGTCATTGATAAATTGGGCTCCATCTACACAGATATCAAGCCAACAATGTTCATGTTTTTCCTTCGCATGCTTTAGGCTTGAGTGTGTATTTTGAGTCACAGGAACTTGCCTTAGGTTGGTATTTAATAAATTTCTATTAGTAATTTATTGAATGCACCACAACTATTGCTATAAATATAGAGGAAAGAGATGAATAATGAAGTAGTTAGTGATGAAATGGAAGTCAAAGGTCAACACCAAGCAGATTCAGTTTTCAAGAAAAATACCATCCTTATCTAAATGGCTTCTTGCAATTGTGGAATTTGTTAGAAATAAATGCAGATTGGACAAAGATTGTATTGAAAATTTTAATGCAGTGTTGGATTATCGAAGGATCAAATCCAAATTTAAGGAGGGAAATCAGTGCCAATAAAACAATTTGCAGAACTAATAGTAGAAGACTTGCAACGATTCCAGATTTCCTGTAACTAATCAAGAGAAATTTTTTTTTCATACATTATTGAGATTTTTATTACAGAAAAGTAGAAATAGATAAGCTTGATTATTATTCTATATATTGTTTCATTTTTATTGTAGAAGGGTTGGCTTTTAATGCCAAGGCTCTTGACTCTATAGTAGCTTCGCTCTAGTTTATGCCATAATTTGTGTTTCTAGTATGTCTTTCTTGTGTTTCCATAACTTGGTTTTGTGCACATGTTCAAAGTATTATAGAAGATCTAGGTAATAATAGATTGAGTTTCGATCTCTTTGAAATCCCCTACAAGTTAATAATCATTTGAAGAGATTAGTATATTGGACTATCTGCCTGAGTTAGATCTTATTTGAACTGATTTTATTGTTTGTCCTTCTATCTTCTCCTGAATATGCTTTGTTGGGCTATAGAGATATTCTACACACATCCAAATTTCCCTAGTTGTTAAGTAGTCAAGCTAACTGCTCAATTATTAGGAATCTCCTTATATTCTTCTATCATAATCCTTGAAAAGCTAAGTCGTTATGTTAGGATGGAAGCTGACACTTTTGAGAAGGGACCCTGTGAGAGAAGCTTTTAATAATGAATAGGGATTGTCATTTATCACCAACCACCCCCAATTAAAACCATAAATTTGGCCATTATGCTTCAAAGGTTGTTGTTCAGTGACAGGTGAACAACATTAAACAAAGCCTCGTAACAACTGAGAGAGCCCCCTCTGGTCAAGGGCCATATGGAACCTAAATTTTGGTTGAGTTGGCTTCCTGGCGTATTTTTTGCTCCCAAGCACCACCTACAGGAAACAAGTACAACAAGTTTGGCTAATAAAATTACTTCTGCAACATTGCCATTATTTTCTCTACTTTGAAATATCCAGTGATCCGATTGTAGTGTGCCTCCCAAATCATCTTTGCACACTTGCTTGAAGGAACAAATATGTGTCTGAGGTGGCATACAGTGCATATTGGAGGTGAAAATTTGGAACTTTCTTTCTTCCTGGAGCATCTGCTATGTGTTGTCGAATTTTGGATTGCTCTTGTAAATATGAAACCATTACGAAGTCTCCTACCCATAAGAGTTGAGCACAGTGATATGCACCATGACCGGTGGTCGACTGAGGTAGTTGACAATATTAGTGGTGCTTCCCTTGTTGTACTTAATGTTCAAATGGAGTTGTTACAGATATGAAGACCATTTTTGATGGTGACCATTCTACAACTTCTCTTGTGTTTGTTGTTGGAAATAATATTGAGAGGGGGGTGAATCAGTATTATAAAATCTATAACTTTTTCATTTCTATAGTGATATTTATATAGGCTACTTCATTGAAGGTTACTCGCTTGTACACATAGTTGTATGTAAGCCAACCAGCGTATATCCAACAGACTTATGATTTAGTTAATTCATCATATGTTGATATTTAATCAGTGCATGAGTACTTCATTAACCATATAAATAATAATTATTTGAAGTAATAACAAAACAAACCATCACACATAAGAAACACACATGAACACCAAGATTTAAGGTGGAAACCCAATGTGTGTGAAAACCACCTGCTATTTTCATCTCTGTCTTCTTTTAATAATAAGAAAATATGTTTACAACTTGTACTGGTGTAGAATCATACCAGTACGCATGCCTCTACCTGCAAAATGTTAGAACCTTCTCTCATTCTCTAGCTTCTACTAGAAGGGAGCTACAACCCCTTAGCTCTTGTACTAGCCAATATGTTTACTAGTACGTAGTGTCAGCCTATAGAAAGCTCCACTCTTCGACCAGGGACCACGTTTCATGAATTTTCAGACTGGATTCTCCTAGTACATATCAGACATATGAAGACCTTGACTCATCAATAACCCATTAGAAATTTAGAAACTCAAACTTCATGTACCAACAAGCAGTTAATCTAAAACAATCAGATCATTGTCACCAGAACATTGTGCTCAACCCAGAAACCTGCATCATCATTTAGAACTAGCTGTAACCTCATAAACCATGCATCAGAGTGCATACGGTACTTGGCTAAACCTAAGATGCATGCATATGCTACTTCCCTTAATCAAACATGCATATACCTTCAGAACTACTGCAAACACAAAATTTTGAATCATGTCTGTACCAACCAGTAATATATTGAATATCTACTATCAACTTATAGAGATTTATACAGGTACCAATAGAGATCACTTCTTCTCACTTATACAATGAATCAATCCAATACTAGCCTCCTTTTACATTCATATCTAAGAAGACTTCATTTACAAACAACAGTAAAATAGTAGTAGTAATAAATTAACAATTTTGATTTGATGGACCAGTCATCTCTGAATATCAAGCCTTTCTTTTGTATACGCTACTTGAGAGAATAGAACCTACGTGTATACGATCTTTGGCCGAGACGAACCTGCATATAGATATGAAAATATTGACTCAGAACTTTGCTGCAATTCCAAACTTCAGACAAACCTAGATCATGATAGATAACAAATAAAATAGGAGCAAAACATCAGATCTAGCCTCAACCAATATCATATCATTTAAGAAAAAGTCATTTCAGGTCTCATGATCTTCATCCAATATTTAACTCAAAGTGCAGATAAATATTTCATATCTAGTCCCAAACATAACCCTACAACATGAAATATGTTTTAGATAGAAGTATTCCTTAGAATCTTATTCACTTGCACACTTGGCCTTATGATCCTCTCTTTTATATATATTTTTTTGGCCTTTCTCATTATCATGAACCGAATCCACTTAGGACCAATACATTGGATCAAATACTATGGACTGAATACCTCGGACTAAATACCATGGGTCAATATCATGGTCCAAAGATACCTTGGACCAAATACCTTGGACCAAAACCATGGTTTTTGACATGTACGCGCTTTTCCTTCTGTGGGAGTGTGTATGTATTTTATATGTTCCTTTTATTCTGTTAACCTACCTGTATACGCTACTTGGACAAAGTGAACCAACATATACCTCTTAAACCACTCTCTTTCTTCAATCTCTGGAGTCTGATATGTAAGTTAACCTGTGAGTGAGTTGTTCTGCTACAAGTGGGTTTCCATCAAGTACAACACATACATCATAATGCCAACAATCTCCCCCTTTGGACTTGATAGCAACCATGTTGGTGTTGATTACTGCAAGCTATAGAAACTATTAGAGATAACAACCAACACCAAACTACTCTCCCCCTTTGTCATCAAGGGTAAAGGGAAGACCATGATATTCTCCCCCTTTGATATCAAGGGAAAAGGAGTGACCAAAGTGAAGGCTTTCATATCTGATCAGCTGAATATAAACATTGATCATGCTCCCCCTAGGCATATGTTGAATTCGCTGATGCTGAGATGCACTAAACCATCCATGCTCCCCTTGAGCACATGCAGAGTCTGCAAAAATATTTTCCAAAAGAATAAAATGACTCTATAACTCATCTATGTGAGTTTGACCTTTCTTTCACCAACGACTCATACATACATCAATCTCCCAATTAAGTGGGGATATACCAAATTTTACTCATCCGCCCAACGAAGTAGGGATATACCAATTTTTTATACATGACAGAAATACAATAAATATTACATCATCCATCCCATGCAAAGTGGGGATATGAATTACATGATTTTTCCAATAGGAATAATTGAAATGTATGAGAATTCATATCACACCCTAGAATTTTACATGACTTAAGCAAAAAATGGTATAGATATTTGAAGCCATGGCTGGACTCTGCAACCATAATGCCAACAATGTAGAATGAGTGTGAAGGCTAATGCTCCCCCTGAACCTGTGTTACCTATGCATTGCTAACAAGTCATTAATCAAATCATCTTTGTTAGTGAGATAAAAATTAATGAAAAGAGCATATTGTTAGTCTATAATCATGAACATCAGACAGAGCACCCATATCAGAGTCTAACCCACTATTTTTCCTGATAGCAAAACATATACCTGCATTTAGCCATAGAAACTCGTGTGTATACATGACTATACTTCATGAAACCTGTGTATAATAACATTCTTCTGAAGAAAATGGATTTAACAGTAGGATGATGTAGCAACTATTCCCATCTTTTGTCTGAGATATTCAAATGTTTCTCTAGGCAATGGTTTAGTGAATATATCAACAACCTGTTCTTTGCAGGGGACATGCTCCATTTTGACCTCTTGTTCAAGCACTTGTTCTTGTAAAAATTGGTACTTGACGGGTATGTGCTTAGTCTTGGAGTGCATGACTGGATTCCTTGAAATATTGATGGCACTTATATTATCACATAGAATGGAGATGGGTGGAGTACATTAGATCTAAATGTCTTGCAAAGTTTGCATCATCCAAAGTAGTTGTTTGCAGTAAGATGCAACAACCACATATTATACTTTAGTTATAGATAAAGCAATTGAACTTTGTTTCTTGCTGAACAAAGACACTAACCTTGAACCCATATAGAATGCACCACCACTAGTGCTTTTTCTCTCATCAACACTTCTTGCCCATTCTGCATCTGTATATGCATGAAGAGTGAGATCTTCATCTCTAGGATACCATAGTCCAAAGTCTTGATTTCCTTGAAGATATTTGAAGATTCTTTTGACTGCCTGAAGGTGTTGTTCCTTTAGATTTGCTTGGAATCTTCCAACTATTCCTACTGCATGCATGATGTCAAGTCAGGTACCTAGTAGATAAAGTAGACTGCCAATCATGGATCTGTAAGTTGGTTGATGTACTGCTGTTGATTCATCATTTGAGCTGAGACTACATCCTGTTACTATTGGAGTACATACAGGTTTAGAATCTTCCATTCCGTACTTTTTCAAGATCTGCTTGAGATATTTGGTTCGTGAACGAAAAATACCATCTTTAGTTTACTTAACTTGTAGACCAAGAAAATAGGTAAGTTCACCAAGCAAGGACATTTCAAATTCTTGTTGCATTACTGAAGCAAAATTCTGACTCATGGATTCTTCATTGCTACCAAAAATGATATCATCAACATAAACACTAATAATTATTAATTTATCATTTTCAATATTTGTATATAAATTGCTATCTGTAAAACCTTTTGTAAAACCTTGTTGGTGTAGATATTTGTCAAGGTAGTAATACCAAGCCCTCAGAGCCTATTTTAGCCCATAGAGAGAATTTTTCAGTCTACATACAAGTTCTTCATCATTTCTGATCTGAATTAAATCCTAAAACACTCTCTAAGTTTTCATGATTGTTTCAATTATGCTAAAAGATTCAAGTCCAAGTAAAATCAAAGCTATTAGAATGAATCCTTGTAACAATGGCAATTGTGGCCAAAGAGGAGCAACGAAGAGCCTCGATCGAACATGCAGACTGTTGGCCCATGGTGCATGTGCAATGGTGCAAAACTGGTAAAACAGGAGATCAAATCCAAAAACGGGAGAGGTTTCTGATACGCAATTAGTGCTAAGTGCTAATCACGTATCGCAGGGCGTCCCCCTTAGTGAAGGAAATCCCCAAAGTGCCCGGACCCAAAATTGCTATGAAAAGTGAAAAATTAATGTTTTTGGTTCCATAAAGTGGGATTCCACAAACTGGTAGGATATTGGAAGGCTTCGAGGTGGTAAGCAGTTTTGACCGAGTCCCACCCGATGCCACACATCGAGCGACATGCATTCGGCGGATGAGAGAGAAAACCGCCCACATCAGATGGGTAAACGTCATGCGACTTACCTTCCCGATATAAAGGACAACCATAGGATCTGGGGTGCCCAGATCAATGAAGGATATGCGTCCCAATGACTGACCATATTTGATCAATCAAAAAGAAAGATTCAATGGGATTTGGAGTCTGATGTGGATGATGACTTGGCAGGTGATTTGTGTTCGTAGGCAATCTTGAAGTAAATAGAATAAACAACTATTCAGATATGATTCAACGAATCTGACACCCAGTTCGTTGGCAAACAGGTGGCCACCTCTCTGCGAGGCATTACCCGATGATGATGACACAGAGCAGAGGATTTCAAAAGGAAGAGGGCAGGAAACTAGAGGGCTGGGAAGAGGAAATGAACAGTAAAAAGAGCAGACTGGCTTTAAAGCCATGAACTGCCAAAAGCAGAGGACAAGGAAAAAAGGAAAAAAGAAGCAGAAACCGAGAAGACAAGCAGAAAAGCAGTGACAGGAGTTAGTTATACGAAGCTAGCTAAGAGTAGAGAGTAGTAGCTGAGCTGACCTAAAGGCAGCATTGAGCCAGAGAGAGCCAGAGTAGAGTCTGAGAGTCTCTCTACTCTATAAGACTTAAGAGGTTCAAGCAAACTCCTCAACATAGGCTTGTCATACTAGTGTGACCCTTAGAGGTCGAGTTCATTAAGGAGAGTCTGTGTGCTCTAGTTCTACTAACTTATATATGTTAAGTGAGACCCACTTTGAGTTCACTGTTGTAAAACACTGCTTGAAAACATAATAGAGAGGTCACCACTGAAGGCTAGATGAGGAGACGTAGTCTAGGAGTATTGGGTGAACTCCTTATTAAACCTGTTGTTTTTACATGTTTGACTGTTACATTTTTCTCTAAATGCCTCATTGTCTATGTATACTAGCAATCTTATCAATCCGTTGCATAAGTAACATAGGCACATCCATGCACATGAGTCTGTAATACCTTTAATTATTTATCTTGGATAAATTCTAGATCAAGTGGTATCAGAGCTCCAAGTTTACTAAGGTAATACAAACTTGTTTTGGATTTGTTGTTGAATGCTAATTAGATCAAATCTTAAATTAGGAGAATAATAGTTGGTTGAAGCTAACCCAAAAATTAGAAGAGTCCATCCTAAGAAGAAAATGTCAGAAGAAAGTCCCTTGGGATCAGACCCCTAGTTCATGGATAGTTTTCTGGCCGTGAGATCCATGGTAGAGCAAATGTATAGGGAGTTTAATAAAGGTAAAGGTGCAGATTCATCACACTCCAAAGATAAAGGAGAAGAAGAATCTCTCCTCCATGACCACTCTAAAGGAAAATGGAAAGAGGAAAACTTTTTCACACCTCCTAATAGCCCTGAAAATAAGAAGAGGACATCTTTGATTAAACTAGACGTTAAATTTGATTTGCCTATATATGATGGAGAATTAAATGCAGAGAAGCTAGACAATTGGATTAGACAGATTGATATGTATTGCAGGGTGCAGAATATTGACTCAGGCAAAAGTAAGATTCAACTGGCCAGCCTACACCTTGGAGGCACTGCCTTGGTATGCTGGGAAGGCAGGACGCAAGCTAACATGAAGAAACATGGTAAGATTCTTTTTGTCTGGAGTGAATTTGTTTCTACAATCAAAAATCAATTCTATCCACTGGCTTATATTCAACAAGCCATGATGAGCTGGAAAACTCTTCGACAACTCCAAGGGAAAAGTGTACAAGGCTACACCCAAGAATTTAGGAAAAGAGCTTTAATTCTAGGAATTTATTTAGACTCACCAGAGACTTTGTTGAAGTAGATAGGTGGTCTACACAACTACATGAGGCATACTATCCTCATGTTCAATCCCACTAGTATAGATGAGGTATCTGTTCAGGATACACATCTAGAAGCTAGAGGTAAGAATGGGAACCCAGAAGTTGGGGGATCATACCAACCCACTGAAAGAAAGAAAAACATAAATGGAAAGAAGGGAAGGCTAATGTTGTACAAAAGACAAAGTCTTGATTCACTCACTGTAAGAAGGAGGGGCATGATGATGAACACTGCTGGATTTTGCATCTGGAGATGAAACCTAAGAAGTTTGAGGGAAAGAAGAAGAATACTGATGCAACTATTCCAAAGGACTTGGGGTCAAAATCAGGAGATGAAACAACAACCACAACCACAGGTATAAAAGGTAAAAATTCTGAAGCATCTACTAGTAATTCTACACAATCTACTAATAATGAAGAAAATGAGAGGAAAAGACATCAACTTTTTCATATTCGAGTTATTTCCAAACATCGAAAGATTGATGCTTTGTTTGATATTGGCTCACAAGTAAATTTAATTTCTGAAGCAATTGTAAAGAAGTTGGGATTACTAACCACACCTCACAAGAAACCATATCCATTAGATTGGTTATGTGATAAAGCACAACTACAAGTGACTAGGCAATGCAAACTTAAGTTTTTGTTTGGGTCTACATTTGTAGATGAGGTTGAGTTAGATATAGTTCCTTTGGATATATGTGGAATTTTGTTAGGAAGTCCTTACTTGTATGATAGAAAAGATATTTTATATAGAGCTGAGAACAAGTATCTACTCGTTAAAGATGGAATCGAATATATTGTAAGAGCTCATAATCTCAAGAATAATTATACTCTCATAAACTCAGGGCAGATGAAATGAACTGTAAATTCATGCAACGATTTTTATTGATGGTTGTAAAGGAAAATAAGCCTAATAAAACCAATGTGTTTGAGGGTTGTGATGCTAAACAGTAAGTTGATTTAGAAAAAGTTGTTTCAGAATATGATATATTGTTTCAAGAGCCTGAAGGTCTGCCACCCATAAAGGAAATAGTGCATGATATTAATTTGCAGTGAGATGCTCCATTGCCTAACATCAGAATGTATAGGTTGTCTGCTTTAGAGAATGCAGAAATCAAGAATTAGGTACAGGAGGTTCTTGAGAAGGGGTTCATCAGACCTAGCACATCACCATGTGGTTCTCCAATCATCTTGGTGAGAAAGATAGATGGCTCGTGGAGAATGTGCATTGATTAGCGAGCACTAAATAAGATAACGATCAAAAATCATTATCCCCTTCCTCATATAGATGATCTATTAGATCAATTGAAAGAATCTATTTGTTTTTCCAAGTTAGACTTGCATAGTGGATATCATCAGGTTAGAGTTGCAGAGCAAGATGCCTGGAAGATTGCTTACAAAACAAAGTAGGGATTGTATGAGTGGTTGGTTATGCCTTTTGGCTTAACTAATGCTCCTGCTACTTTCATGAGAGTAATGAATGATGTAATTAGACCTTTTCTTGATGATTTTGTTATTATATATCTGGATGACATTCTTATATTCAGAAAAAATTGGGAAGAACATTTAAAGCATTTTAAGCAAACTCTAGATGTTTTGAAAAGAGAAAATCCTTATGTTAAACTCTTAAAATGTGAATTTGGCAACTCATATTTGAATTATTTGGGTCATATAGTGGGGGGTGGTGATTTGAAGATAGATCCCTCTAAGGTTGTAGCCATTATAAACCGGCCTAAACCCAAATCTACTACAGAAGTTAGAAGCTTCTTAGGGGCAACACAATATTGGAGAAAGTTCAGTTCTAACTTTTCCTTAATTGCAGCTCCCTTACATGTTTTAATAGGATTGAACAAAGTGTTTCAGTCGAGAGGCAAACAGTAGAAGGCCTTCAATACCTTGAAATAAAAGATTAGTACAACACCAGTACTAGCATTGCCCAATCTTCCAAGACCATTTGAGATTCAAACAGATGCCAGTGACTATGCCATGGGAGCAGTGTTGATACAACACGGTAAACCCATATGTTATCATTCTGAGACATTTAATTATGCAGTAGTTAACTATCCCACATATGATAAAGAATTGTATGCACTAGTACAGAGTGTGAAAAAGTGGAAACATTACTTAATGGGAAAAGAGACAGTTATACATACTGATCATCAACCAATTCAATATTTACACTCCTAAACTAAGTTGCAGCAATCAAGGCACTATAGATGGATGGGTTTTCTACAACAATTTCATTTAGTCATCAGATATAAAAAGGGCATACACAATAAAGTTGTAGATATGTTGTCTATACCAATTACAAATGCATCTACTATACTTAAGCATAATTCAGTATTGCATGAGAGCTACATTGTACAATATACTCAAGATATAGATTTTAAAGATGTATACACAACTTTAAGTCAAGGAAAATGAGTATAAGAATTGGATTATCATGTTAAGGACCAACTCTTGTATCATTTTGGGAAGCTATGCATTCCACAAACTGAAAGAGTAAATATAATTCGAGAGGCACACACTTCTCTAATATTAGGTCACTTTGGTGTAAGTAAAATAGTTGCACAATTGCAAGGATTTTGTTATTGGCCAAAAATGAATGAGACAGTTTCTAGATATGTAAGAGGGTGTACTATGTGTGCTAAAAGAAAGCCCAGCAACAGAGAACTAGGCTTGTACACTCCATTACCAGTTCCTTCTCATCATTGGGAAAGTGTTTCCATGAACTTTGTTGGAGGACTGCCTAAATCTAGGAAAGGTCATGACTATTTATAGGTTGTTGTGGATAGGTTCAGCAAAATGTGTATTTTGATACCTTGTAATAAACAGATTACAGCTGAACAAACTACAAAGTTGTTCTTTCAACATGTATGGGTTCATTTTGGATTACCTACTTCCATTATATCTGATTGAGTTACCCGATTTGTTGGGAAATTTTGGTTGACATTATGGGAACTGATGGACACCAGGCTAAAGAAGAGCACAACTTTTCATCTTCAAAAAGATGGCCAAACAGAAGTGGTCAAGAGGACAGTGATCTAGTTCCTCAAAGGCTATTGTAGTAAGCATCCCAAACTTTGGTATGAACATTTATGTTATGTGCACAATGCTTACAACCGCGCTAAACATTCTTCTACACAGAGATCTCCTTTTGAGACCTGTTTTGGTTTCACACCAAGGTCTCCCTTCGATTTTGTCTTTGGTAAAGATATAGCAGTTAATGGACATAGCGATGTGGACAAGGCAACCATGTTCATTTAACAAATCCAAGAGATTCACCAGGAAGTACAAGAAAAGTTGGAAAAGAGCCAAGCCAAGTACAAGGCAATGCATGACAAGAATCCAATGGAGCATAGTTTCCAAGTTGGTGACCAAGTCTGGTTGTATATCATTAATGATAGAATGCGAGGTGAAGGTAAAAAGCTAAAACCAATAAGGTATGGACCTTTCAAGATACTTGAGAAAGTTGGTGAGAATGCTTTTCACCTTCATCTACTAGCTTACATGCACATATACTCAGTTGTTAATGCAGACAACTTGAGACTATTTTAACCTTCACTAATTGAGGATCCCAAAGAGCAGAGTCAATTGCCATCTATTGATGGTCTGTTACCTGAACATCTTAATGAATTATAGGAAGATACAGTTCTAGACAAGAAGGTAGGGACCATGCACAGAGGGGATGTTAAGTGCCTCAGGATTGGACTCAAAGGTTCAAGGCCAAGAAGTGCAAAATGGATAGAAATTGAGCAAGCAAGGAAGAAATACCCTCACATGATTGATGCCTAAAGAAAACCAACTTTTTGTGGTCCAAAAGCCTTTTCAGTGGGAAGGTCGTGATCTGAATTGGATCCTAAAACACTCTCTAAGTTTTCATGATTGTTTCAATTATGCCAAAAGATTCAAGACCAACTAAAATCAAAGCTATTAGAGAGAATCCTCATAACAGTGATAGTTGTGGCCAAAGAAAAGCAACGAGGACCCTCAATCAAGCGCGAAGACCATTGGCCCATGGTGAATGCATGATGGTGCAAAACTGGCAAAACAGGAGATCAAATCTGGAAATGGGGGTGGTTTATGATACGCAATTCGTAGCTCATCCCCCTCAGTGAAGGAAAGCCTCGAAGTGGCCAGACACGAAATTTCTATGAAAAGCAGAAAAATAATGTTTTCGATTCTGTAAAGCGGGATTCCACAAAATGGTAGGATATTGGAAGGCTTCGAGGCGGTAAGCAGTTTTGACTGAGTCCCACCCGATGCCACACATCGAGCAACACACGTCCGACGAATGAGAGAGAAAACCGCCCACATCGGATGGGTAAACGTCGTGCGACTTACCTGCCTTATATAAAGGACAACCATAGGATCTAGGGGGCCCAGATCGACGACAGAGATGTGTTTCGATCACTAACCGGATTTGGCCGATCAAAAAGAAAGATTTAATGGGATTTCAAGTACGACATGGACGATGAGCTGGCAGATGATTCGTGTTCGTGGGTGATCTTGAAGCAAACGGAATAAACGACCATTCAAATATGATTCAAGGAATCTAACACCCAGTTCGTTGGCAAACAGTTGGCCACCTCCCTGTGAGGCGTTACCCGGTGATGATGACGCAGAGCAGAGGTTTTCGAACGGACATAGGACAGGAAACCAGAAGGCCAGGAAGAGGAAACTAACAATCGAAAGAGCAGACTGGCTTTAAAGCCATGAACTGATAGACATGGAGGAAAAAGAAAAAAGGAAAAAAGAGGAAGAAATCGAGAAGACAAATAGAAAAGTAGTGACAGGAGTTAGTTATATGAAGCTATCTAAGAATAGAGAGTAGTAGCGAAGCTAACCTGAAGGCAACATCGAGCCAGACAGAGCCAGAGTAGAGTCTGAGACTATGTCTACTCTAGAAGGCTGGAGAGGCTCAAGAAAACTCCTTGACATAGGCCTACATACTATTGTGACCCTCAGAGGTTTAGTTCAGTAAGGAGAGTCTGTGTACTCCAGTTCTACTGACTTATATCTGTTAAGTGAGACTCAATTTGAGTTCACTGTTGTAAAACACTGCTTGAAAACATAATAGATAGGTCACCACTGAAGGCTAGACTAGGAGACGTAGCCCAGGAGTATTGGGTGAACTCCTTATTAAACCTATTGTGTTTTCATGTTTGACTATTATGTTTTTCTCTAATTTCCTCATTGTCTATGTATACTAGCAATCGTATCGATCTGTTGCATAAGTAACATAGGCACATCCATGCACATGAGTCTGTAATACCTTTAATTCTTTATCTTGGATAAATCCCAGATCAATTTCCAAGGATGAATCCTTCTGGCTGTTCAATATAAAATTCTTCTTCTAAATCTCCACTAAGGAAGGTTGTTTTTACATCCATTTGGTATACTTTGAATTTCCAAAAACTAGAAATAGCAAGAAACATTCTTATGGCTTCAATTCTGGCAATAGGTGCAAAAGTTTCTTCAAAATCTATACCTTCCTATTCAGCATACCCTTTACAAACAAGTCTGGCCTTGTTTCTAATGACTTCTCCATTTTCATTCAGCTTGCTCTTGAATATCCATTTGGTTCCAATAATATTTTTATTATGAGGTCTAGGAACTAATTTCCAAGTGTCATTCTTTTCAATTTTCTCAAGTTATTCATCCATGGCCTTGAGCCAACATTCATCTTGGATGCTTCATTTACATTTTGAGGTTCATTGGAGGACAGTAATTCTAGATAGCTTGAGGTCCCTTTAATAGTTCTTCTTGTCTGTACACCTGCCTCCTTTTCCCCTAAAATTTGAGTTTTTGGAAGATTTTTCTGAACATACCTGGACGGAGTCTTTTCTTATATAATTATATATTCTTCTGGTGCTTCATTGGTTTCTTCTTCAATATGATTTTGATTTGATGTGGGAAAGTAATCTCCATCTTACTCATTGTCATAATCTTGTGTTGATTTTATTTGTTTTGGATTTTTGCATGCTTCATCAACTACAACAGTAATGCTTTCAACAATTTTCCCAAGTCTTGTATTATAACATTTATATCCTTTACTTCTACAAGAATAACGAAGAAGAATACCTTCATGTGCTCTGGGTTCAAACTTACCACGTTTTTCATCGGTCCTTTTGATAAACATTTACTTCCAAAAAATTTAAAGTATTTTATAGTAGGATTCTTACCATACCAAAGTTCATGTGGAGTTTGAGTGTTATTTACCTGAACATTTTCTTTGTTGAGAATAGTCATGGCAGCAAATGCAGCTTCAGCCCAAAAGGTTGCAGGAGCTCATGGTTCATCTAGCATAGCTTGAGCCATTTGTTGAACTATTATGTTCATACTTTCTACCACACCATTTTGCTGAGGAGTTCTTGCAATGGAAAATTGCCTTTTTATTCCATGTTGTTCACAAAAGTCAAAGAATTCAACCGATATAAATTCCCCTCCTTGATTAGATCTGAGGCATTTGATTTTTCGATCTGATTCATCTCCAACCAAAACTTTGAAGGCTTGGAAATTTTTAAATGCTTCATATTTATGATTTAGAAGACCTATCCAACACATTCTAGAAAAATCATCAATGAACAAAATAAAGTATTCTTCTCCATGAGGTGACTTTTTCCTTGTTCGTCCACATAAATCAGTATGGACAAGTTCAAGAGGCTTACTAGCTGACCCTTCTTTTTCCATGAAGTGAACTCTGGTTTGCTTACCGATTTGACATGGTTTGCATATTGTATTTCCTGGGATGTTGATATCTGGAATATCATGAAAAACCTTGAGTCAGCACGCTTTTCTTATTTGAGAGGAGCTTAGATGACCCAATCTTCTATGACATAGCCAATTTTCATCATCTTTGCTTAGATAGCACTGTTGTTATCCTCCTTTGAGTATGTATAAGTTGTTTGGAGTTCTTGTAACTTTGATCATGGTCTCTCCTATATCAAGCTCACAAAAAAAACATCCGTTTGATCGAAACACCACTTCATTTCCTTGATCACACATTTGACTGACACTCAACATGTTATGATTTAAACTATCTACATACATAACATTTCCACCTTTAACCTTTTCTTTCAAGAAAACAGAATCCTTACCTTTTATGACAGCTGGAGTGTCATTTCCAAATGAGACATTCTTTTCCTTTTCTAAGGCATTATATGAGTAAAGTTTCTCTTTGTCACCTGTCATGTGTTTAGAGCATCCACTGTCAATGTACCACTGATTTTCTTGTCCTTCTGCATACAAGGCTATACCACATAATTGTATTTGAAATATTTCCTTCTCCATATCTTGGGATTTAATGGCATTTGCTTCTTTTGACGTGTTTGCAAAAATTTTCTCCTACATTCAGATTCTTCATGACCAAAGTTGTTACAGATTGAGCATTCTATTTCATTTTCAAGAGGATAAAAGTTATTATAGGAACTTCTCTTGATCCCTGTTACATTCCTTTGATTTCATGCTTCTCTAGTCATGATGGATTTGTAAGCAACACATTGAGTAGATTTGTGCCCAAAATTATGACATGAAAAACATTGCCCATTAAAGAAGTTTCTACGACTGTCGAATCTATTTGTCTGTTGATTGTAGTTTCCATTGATATTCACCTAATGTTGGTTGTGGCTTCTATTGATATTCATCCTTGGAGAAAATTGAGTATGATTTACCTAGTGATCAGCTTTATACCTTTGCTGATGATTGGCATACTATTCATTGGTCTTTGTTGCATCAAGATAGCTTTTGGTGGAGGTTGACAACTTCTATGATTGAGGCTTCTTCAAGACCTATCTCTATCAGATGAGAACGCTGAACTTTGATAATTTCATTTAAAGTTTATGATCCTTTAGAAAATCTAAGATTGACAGATTTTTTTTCTCAAGATCTTTTCTTAGACCCACAATATCACATTCTAGTTTTTCATTGTGTTTTTATTTTTTGGCAAGTTGGTATGTCAAGGTATCTATGATCATATTATTTTCTTCTAAACATATTTTGAGTTTAGAGACTTCTTCATGAAATTTTTCCTGTCTAAAGCATCCCAAAAATCATCATTGTCATAGGCCATGAGAAGTTTGGCATCTTGTCTAGTTTCATCCTCATCACCATTAGATAAACCATCGCTATCTTCATGAGCATAGTAACTCCTTCTATTCACAGCTATTTTCCTATTCCCTTTTGCATATTCTTTTGCATTTTCGTATTTATCTTTATGAGGACATCTGGCAGCATAATGACCGACTCTACCACAAGCAAAGCATTTGAAATTTAGCTTACCTCTGAACCTTCCAGAACCTCGTTGAAGCTTCTTGACAAAATTTACCTCATCTTCTTCTTCTAAAATGTGTCCTGATTCATTGTGTTCTTCCTTTTTTTTTTCCTTTTGCTGAAGCTTTAAATTCAGCTTCTCTCATATTTGATGGACCTCCTTTTCTCATCTAAAAATCAGTGAGGATTCTTTGAAGCTGTGTCATACCGATATTTTTCTTATCCTGTTTTTCTTCTATGGTAGACACTTTTGATTCAAATTTCGCAGACAAGGATCTCAAAATTTTCTCAACAAAGGTAACTTCCTTTATTTCTTCACCTAGATTCTTCATGCAATTAACAACCTAATATATGCATAAGAAGTAACTAGCTATACTGTCATCACTTACACCATAAGAGTTTCATACTAAAGTCTGAGAGTTTGAAGCTTAGCATGTTTTACCTAACAGTCTCCTTCGTAGCTTTGAACGATTTTGTCCCATATCTCTTTGGCTGATTTAAGCTGCATGAGTTTGGCAAACTCTGATTGTGAAAACTTTCCCAATAAAGTATTGACAACTTTGGCATTGGTTTTATATTTCTTTTTACCTATCGTGTTAGTAGGAATTGCTGTTAGAAAATTATATCCTCCTTCCGCAATTTCCCGGACATCTTTTCCAAGATATTGTAGATAGGTTGTGGTTCTTAATTTCCAATAAACAAAGTTTCTCCCATCAAAGATTGGCGGTCTGATAGATCCCATGCTTTTGTGATTATTCATCTTGATTGATCTTCCTTCAAGCGATCAAGCTTCTTCTAAAGGACCTGCTCTGATACCAATTGTTGGAAATAATAATGGGACGGGGGTGAATCAGTATTATCAAATCCATAACTTTTCATTTCTATAGTCAGATTTATATATGCTACTTCATTGAAGGTAACTCGTGTATACACACAACTGTATTTAAGACAAACAGTGTATATCCAATGGACTTATGATTCAGTTAATTCATCATATGTTGATCTTTAATCAGTGCATGAGCACTTAGTTAACCATATAAATAGTAACTATGTGCAGTAATAACAAAACAAACCATCACACATAATAAACACAAATGAACACCAAGATTTAAGGTGGAAACCCAATATGCGTGATTACCACATGTTGTTGTTGTCTTTGTCTTCTTTTGATAATAAGAAAATATGTTTACAATATTGTATTGGTGAAAACTCATACTAGTATGTAGGATTCTACCTGCAGAAGGTTACAAAATTCTCTCATTCTCTAGCTTCTACTGGAAGTGAGATACAACCCCTTAGATCTTGTACTAGCCAATATGTTTACTAGTATGTAGGTGTGAGCCTACAGAAAACTCCACTCTTCCACTAGGAACCACGTTTCATGAATTTTCAAACTGGATGCTCTGGCACATATCAAGACATATGAAGACCCTGACTCATCAATAACCCATCAGAAATTTAGAAACTCAAACTTCATCAACCAACAAGTAGTTAATATGAAATAATCAAATCAATGCTTTAGGGCCCATCAAACCCTAATTCAGTTGTTACATGCAGTGCATCCCACTACAATACTAGGGTGCACTGCAATGCAGCCCAATACACTACCAGGGTACGCTGGGAAAATTTGAGCGAAACCTGCATTGGGATTTGGAATATTCTTATCCATAGGATGTTGCTAGAAGTTTCCTAAGGCTATCCACTCCTTTGCGCTCGAAATTGGATGAGGGAGAGAGTTAACGAACATCAATCCCTTTCTCCCTTCATCCATGGAACTAAATTCTATGTCTAGGAGGGCATTCATTATCACCATTTATGGCATAAATTCCTTCATTCACCTATAAAAAAACCACTCATCTAACTGATCAAGGGCTAGAAATCATTGAATTATATGGATATGCTATTAATATGATACTTGAGTTGGTTTCAAGTATTGTAATGATGTCAAAATGTCTTGGTTTTTATGAGGAGAGGATGGGATTGAACTAGAGGAGTGACACTGAATCAAGAAAGTTGGGTTATAACTCTTCCTTTTACTAATAAAGTGTTCAGAGCTTTTTCCATATGTTTGTATTGTTCATTGATGCTTTCATATGTGTATTATGAACTAGATTCGATTCTATGGTTAATCAATAGATTATTATCACTAGATTTTGTCTTATGTCTGTGTGCAGGTACTTTTCAAGTGGATTAAGTATGGAAAGGAGCAACGAAATTGGTTAAGGGAGATAAGGAGTACGCGAAAGCTACAAGTAGGCTTCTTTACTATCTTATTTAATCTATTGGTTATAGAAAAGGTAGAGAATGCTTTGCACTATTTTTCTAGACTTAGTTACTAGTCTAGGGGTTTAGGTGTTTATCCATAGACACTAAAACTTCCCAAAAAAAATTGGCGACTCCATTGGGGAATGATTATCCATCATAGTAGCCAATCCACCTCCTTAGATACCTTGACATACTTGTTTTAATTCATCCTATTGCATTGATTTTCTGTCAAAATTTTAGGTTAGATGACTCTTGTGTGGCCTCACAGGAATCAACGTAGGCTAGCCTTAGAGATAATGCGCTGCAATGCACCCTCTAGTTAGAGACAGTGCATTGCACTACAGTTACTCCCTCTTTGGCCTATGCTGATCTTCCTAGGGTCAGATTCCCACCCTTGGGATTAATTGTTTTGCCAAAATTCTTATGATTGCTTGTTTGCTGATTGTAAATGGATGTCATGTCTCAGAAAATAGGTTTTCATCTCCTTAGTTAGCCCTACTTCGACTAGGATTGATAAATGTTTCTTATGTTTTTACTTTGTCATTTTCAATCTATAGTCCAAACTTAGTGTTTTGGTTGATAGATCTTTGTCGAAAGAATGTGTCGTAAAATTGTCTTTTCCTTCGAAAATTGAATTGTCGTAAAGTCTTCATTCATGAAAGCTCGACTGATTGATGTGTGCACATGATTAGTATTTTCATTGAAAGTTTCATAATTCCTGATTTGTTTAAAAAAAAAGTGTCGTAAAGTCTTCCTTTCCTTGAAAAACAGCAATCGCAAAAATTGTCATTTTTATGAAAAGAGTTTATTGATTGATTATGCATTAATTTTCCTTTTTGTTCATTCACATTAAGGGAAATTGAAAATAAATACATGCATGTTGCATTGAAAAAGTTTGTGAATGCTTGAACGGAATAGCTAGGGAAATTGCATTAGATGTGCTCTTTGCTCATTGTCAAAAATTTGATTGATCTATCCCAACTAGCTAAGGATTTTAATTGTTAAATTGAATGGAAAGAATGCTTATCATATTAGTTTCATTTTAGGAATTGCAAACATACATCATGTGGTGAACCTTGAAAGGAAAATTCTAAAGAAGATCAACTTAAAATTTATCTGAATTTACCTAATGGAGCATTGTCACCTAACGAAAAACATTTAGAGGTCTAGGCTAGAGACATGTTCTAGCGTCATAAAACAAAGCATTTGTCGCTAACTTGTATGCAATACATCCAAAGTGTGATACCTTATTCCACATACGTGAGTATATTGTAGCTCTTCCATGTACCTTCGGGTATATAGGGCAGTGTTACAATACGTAAAGTATATGGGAATGCTCTCAATGTGCGGTTTTGCATTAGACAACATTTATATGGATTGAGCCTCCACGTACTTTCGAGTATATAAGCGAGGAAAACTCTAGGTTTCTATCCATCCTTAGGTAACCAAGTTGGCCACCTTGTACACTGTGATACACCGAATACAACATTCGCGGAGATTGCTTGCCTGTACTTCTTGGTTTTCCAGGAGGTATTTTGCAGTTCAAAGTTGCTTGGTAAACCTTTTGCCTAGATTATCCCTCTTTTGTTTTTTTATGTTACTATGATTAAAATAAAATTAGTTGACCACGGATAACATCCTCCACACTTGCTCCTTAGTTGATCTTAGGTTGAAACATATGGCTACGAATCCAAAGTCCACCTATTAAGGAATTCCTTTTGATGGGAATCCTAGTCCTTTTCCTTCTTTCGAAAATATTGGTGCTCCTTATATGGCTACATTGTCCCTTCCGGGATTTACCATTGGCTTGCCAATATGTTTGTTTTCAACCTCCTTGGTTCAAAATGTCGTGATTTCTCTGCAATAAAGTACTACTCCAACTGGACAAAGTCAACCTCCAATTGATCCTAAGGTTGACCCTTTGCCTTGTTCCTCGGTTGTTTCTTCCTCCCCTTCTTCCTCTTCGCCTGGTGAAATTATTGGTACCATTAACTAGGTGGCTAAGAAGAAGTGAAAGGGAAGAAGAAGAAGAAGAAGAAGCAAATTTAGCAGAGGGGCAATCAAGCAACCCTTGCTTTGAATGTAATTTCTGATGAGAAACCATCTGTCAAACCTCACAAAGTTCTATATCCATGCAAACTTTGTGCGGGAGACCATATTCTTAGAAATTGTCATGTTATTCCTCAGATCTTAGAAGAATGGTCTCCCTGTTCACATTATCTTGTGTCATTAACTTCTCAAAATCATGTTGGTGACACACCATCAACTAGTGGTAGTAAAGTTCATGGAAAGCAGGGTAAAGTTAACTTTCCCTGTAGGTTATGTGAAGGGAATCACTCCATTCACTTTTGTACCCATTTGGATGAATCCAAGAAAGTGTTGGATAACCGTCATGCTTCACTGGAGTGACTTCCATCTGGTTACAGGAAACTATCCCTTGATCCTTCACTAGTTAATGAATTGACTGACCAAAATCAACCGTCAGTCAAACCCACTCTCTCTGAAGGTCAATCTTATGAGTCTATACCCGACCCAAATCAGCAGGTTGAGGTAACAGTTGACCCGATTTCACCTTCAGTAAATCGTACCTTTCTCGAAGAGAGTGAATATTATACCACTCAAGTTCTTTTTGTTTCTTCAGATTCAAATGAGTTTGGGGGCAATCCTCTTGTTCCATCAAGATAGGAGGAAAATCCTCTCGCTCTCATAACTCAAGGGGTTAATTCTCCCATTCTTATGGTACCCCCTCCAAGTAGTCTAGTCACTTTCTTTGATTGGAACCAACTCATTAGATTCTGTCTTCCTTCTTATGTGCCTTTCTAAATCATAGTATAAGTTTGTAATATGATTGTATTTGGCACCATTATAGATGAAGGTGCATTAGTGAGTATCCTTTCCTCAACTACTTGGAAAGCGCTCGGTTCATCACTGCTTGTGCCTGTTACCTAGAATCTGTTGGCTTTGAATAGAAGAACCAGTCAATCATTAGGGATCTTCCCTTAGTTACCTATTACTTTGGGAGGAAAAATTGTTTATCTAAACGTGATGGTAGTCCCAGGTCGTTTATATTACAATTTACTTCTTGGGCGGGACTATGCTTATGACATGGGAGCTATTGTTTCAACACTCTTTTGAGTGATTTGTTTGAAGGCAGAATTGTCACCATTGACCCGCTTTCATATCACGGTCAAAATATGGCTCCTAGTCAAGCATCTTCCCTAAATGGTCCTTTTTTACCAATGGTATCATCCCGGCCATGGGTTAATTATGTGGTAACTCGTTCCATACATACGTCAACTGACTATCATTTCAATGATGTTTTACACCATGTACTAGGGGCATTGGAGCCAGATCTCTCTTTCATGACCTCTTATGAGTTGTGATACAAGGAAAATGAGGATAGTTACTAGTCTTCTGTCAACCTCGTTAAACAATGAAGTAAAGGAGCATGAGGGCAGTTCCTGGTCTTGTGTCAACCTTGCTAAAAAATGAAACTAAGGGCATGAGGATAGTTCCTCATCTTGTGTCAACCTCGTTAAAAAAAGAAACCATCGATATGAGGATGGTTCTTTTACTGTGTCAACCTCGTTAAAAAATGAAACAAACCCATGAACATAGTTCCTTGTCTTGTTTCAAGCTCATTAAGAAATGAAATAAGGAATTTGAGCATAGTTCCTTGTCTTGTGTCAAGCTCATTAAAAAATGAAATAAGGTCCCCTAGAGAAAATTTCCAATTTGAGACTTTGATTAGATCTCGTAAATCCCAGTCGAGTCTTTCACTCGATCTCGTATATGAACATTCATTCCATCCACCTGATAGCCACAAGTAGTCTACTTAGGTGAATGTAATGAAGCTTGGGGGGAATGAGCCTAGTGGTAAAGTTAAGATTCCCTATAGGTTATGTGAAGGGAATCACCCCATTCACCTTTGTCCCTATCTGGACAAAGCCAAAAAATCATTGGATAACTGTCCTGCTTCACCGCAGCGACTTCCATCTAGTTACAACAGAATCTCGCTTTCATCATGATAGGGGCATGTAAACCAATCTCAAGCATAGTTCTTCATTTCAAGCTTGTGTAAACATAAAACTAAATCCAAGCATAGTTCTTCATTTCAAGCTTGTGTAAACATAAAAATGAACCCATCTCCATTTTAACCATCGTGATTGTCGTTCTATAAGCCTTTTGCATCAGATGATCCTTTGTTGTTTCATCCCATTGCAACCATCTCTTTGGTTGATCATATGCTTTCATTTGGTTGTTTTACCCTTTTTGATGAACAGTTGCAATGAGTGGTCTTGTTATCCAGCCTCTTCACATAAATCAACATGTTTTGAGAAGTTCCAACATCACCGGAACTAGCTGGTATCCTAGACACCACTCATTCATAAAAATGGAGTCCTCTTTAAGATCTTTTCAGACTCTCTAAACATGAAAAGATTGTCAAGTTCTTGTCCTTTCGAGCTCGTTAAAGGATTGGAAATGATATCTCTCTTGTATTGTTTTACGATTTTTCGGACTTGAGATATTAATTTATGAAAAAGAACTTGTGGAGTTTTCTTTTTGTACCTTTTCAAGCTCTCTAAAAATGAAAAGGACCGAGTTATCTTTGTCGTTAAACTCATTAAAAAACATAAAATAGCGACAAACTTGTTCATCTAGACAAGACCGAGTTTCAACTTCGCTAGACTCGTTAAAACATCAAATAGCGATGGATTCACCTTAAGGGTGGAATTATACAACAAGCATATGTTATCCTCCTCAAGATTAATAAAAATAAAGAGGTACTGGTCAGCAACGACTGGGGAAAATTGGAAAAAGGGAAAAACACTTTATGGTAGCAAGTCGCTCTTGAACATGACACTTTCACCTCATCTCCATGCTTATGTGGGTTGGGTCATTCAGCTTGATGGTTATCACACCATTGGTATATGAAACCATCCATTACTTTGTTTTAGGTCAATCCTACCAATTCATCTTAGTGTCATCGACATGTTCAAGAAAAGTCATTCAGTTCAAACTTAATCCTTTGCAATATTGTAAACCTTCATTTTCATGACCACCATTCTCGAACCTTCTATTGTCAGTCAATTTTTCATCTCCAAAATCATTTACCTCATTTTGTGTCGTTGATGTGGGATACATGAAGGCCCTCCTATGACGAGTCACTTGTTGTCGACATCAGCACATTATCTAGGGGGTTGACTTAGAAACACCCCTTTAGTACCTTGAGGCTTGCATACATTGATGGTAGGTTTGTCGCTTCTGGCAATAGGTTGACATCACTATCCTATGACCAAAATAATTTGCATGGTGCTCGACGTCAAACCATTTATTCACACCATGCTAAATGTACTGTAGTACCTTGAGGGTCATTATCATTATTGGTGATTCCTCTCGCATCTGTTAATGGCTTACATCATTTGCTAGTAATCAGATGATGTCTTCCCATGTTCGACTTCAGATCATGTATTCACATGGTTAGACTTGTACTTGATCGAAAGATTGAACAAGATTGAAGACTCTGGATCTAGTTTCATCCATCTCGGCTGCGACATTTTCAGGAGTACTAAATCAAATGTACAATGGCCTTACACTTATGGTCATCCATCGATGGGTCTATATCTGTAGACGACTATATTTGTACATGTAATGAAAGATTATAAGCTGAGCATGGCTATGCCTTCCCTCAGTGATTTCATGAGAGAAATCAAATTATCGTGATATATGTATTGAAATTGATGTAGGTCACCTTCTGCTTCGAAACCTCCTCTCCACATGATAAAGTATTTCACTCGACATACATATTTTCGACTTCATGCTTTAGGGGGAAACTATCATAGATCCATTTGGGCACATCACTCCCATCTTATAGATGAGTGCTTTAGGACCCATAAAACCCTAATTTAGTTGTTGCATGCCCTAAAGAAGTCAACCATCAGAATGCCTAGCTTCCCAAAAAGTTCTATGACTGAAATCATCCAAAAATTGTCTCTAAGAGGATTAGCGTAGGTAGATACACTACCAGGGTGCACTGCAGTGCATCACAGTACAATACCAGGGTGCATTGCAGTGTAGCCCAATACACTACTAGGGTGCACTGGGCGAGTTTGAGCGAAATCTGCATTGGGGTTTGGAATATTCTTATCCATAGGACGCCCATAGAAGTTTCCTAAGGCTATCCACTCCTTTGGGCTTGAAATTGGATAAGGGAGGGAGTTGAGGAACACCAATCCCTTTATCCCTTCCTCCATGGAACTAAATTCTAAGTTTGGGAGGGCATTCATTATCACCATTTATGACATAGCTTCCTCCATTAACCTACAAAAAGACCACTCATCTAAGTGATCAGGGGCTGGAAACCATTGAATTATAGGGAGACGTTGTTAGTATGAGACTTGAGTTGGTTTTAAGTATTATAATGATGTCAAAATGTCTTGCTTGTTATGAGGAGAGGATGGGATTAAACTGGAGGAGTGACACTGAATGAAGCAAATTTGGTTGTAACTCTTCCTTTTACTAATAAAGTGTTCAAATCTTTTTCCATATGTTTGTATTGCTCATTGATGCTTTCATATGTGTATTATGAACTTGATTCCATTCTATGCTTAATAAATAGATCATTATCATATGCTTTGATTGGTTTTTTTCTTCTGTCTTTTTGCAGGTACCTTTCAAGTGGATTAAGTATGGAGAGGAGTGACAGAATTGATCAAGGGAGATAAGGAGTAAGTGAAAGCTACAGATAGTCTTCTTTACTATCTTATTTAATCTATTGGCTATAGAAAAGGTAGAGAATGCTTTGCACTATTGTTCTATACTTAGCTACTCGTTTAAGGGTTTAAGCGTTTATCCGTAGACACTAAAACTTCCCAAAACAATATTCCTTCAAGTAATCAAGCTTCTTCTGAAGGACCTTCTCTGATACCGATTGCTGGAAATAATACTGAGAGGGGGGTAAATAAGTATCATCAAATCTATAACTTTTTCATTTCTATAGTCAGATTTATATACAATACTTCATTGAAGGTATTTAAGGCAACGAGCATATATCCAACAGACTTATGATCAAGTTAATTCATCATATGTTGATCTTTGATTAGTGCATGAGTACTTCATTAACCATATAAATAGTAACTATATGCAATAATAAAAAAAAAAACCATCACACCTAAGAAACACACATGAACACCAAGATTTAAGGTGGAAACCCAATGTGGGTGAAAACTCCCTGCTGTTGTGGTCTTTGTCTTCTTTTAATAATAAGAAAATATATTTACAATCATGTACTGGTGCAGACTCATACCAGTACGTAGTCTTCTTCCTGTAAAAGGATACAACCTTCTCTCGTTCTCCAGCTTATACTAGAAGGGAGCTACAACCCCTTAGCTCTTGTACTAGCCAATATGTTTACAAGTACGTAGGTGTCAACCTATAGAAAACTCCACTCTTCCACTAGGGACCAAGTTTCATGAATTTTCAAACTGGATTCTACTGGCACATATAAAGACATATGAAGACCTTGACTCATCAATAACCCATCAGGAAATTTAGAAACTCAAACTTCATCAACCAACAATCAGTTAATCTGAAACAATCAGATCATTATCACCAGAACACTGTGTTGAACCCAGAAACCTACATCATCATTCTAAACTAGTTTTAACCTCATAAACCATGCATCTGAGTGTATACGCTACTTGGCTAAACCCAAGCTGCGTGTATACCCTACTTCCGTTAATAAAACCTACGTATACCTTCAGAACTACCGCAAACATAAAATTTTGAATCATGTCTATACCAACCAACAATATATTGAATATCTGCTATCAGCTTATAGAGCTTTATACAGGCAGCAATAGAGATCAATTCTTCTCACTTATGCAATCAATCAATCAAATACCAGCCTCCTTTTACATTCAGATCTAAGAAGACTTCATTGAGAGACAACAATAAAATAGTAGTAGCAATAAATCAACAATACTGATCTGAAGGATCTGTCATCCATGAATATCAAGCCTTTCTTTTGTATACAGTACTTGAAAGAACAGAACCTACGTTTATACGCTCTTTGGCCGAGATGAACCTGCGTAAAGATCTAAAAATATTGACTCAGAACTTTTCTGCAATTCCAGACTTCAAGCAAACCTAGATCATGAGAGATAATGAATAAAACAGACGCAAAACATCAGATCTAGCCTCAACCAATATCATATCATTCAAGAATAAGTCATTTTAGGTCTCATGATCCTGATCCAATATTGAACTGAAGGTGCACATAAATATTTCAGATCCAGTCCAAAACATAATCCTGCAACATGAAATATGCTTCAGATATAAGTATTCCTTATAATCTTATTCACTTGCACACTTCACCTTATGATCTTGTCTTCTTTATATAGTTTTTTGCCTTTCTCAATATCATGAACTAAATACCTCAGACTAAATACCTTGGGTCAATATCATGGTCCAAAGATACCTTGGACCAAAACCATGGTTCTCGACATGTACGCGCTTTTCCTTTTGTGGAAGTGCATGTGTACGTTATACACTCAAGTGGGTTTCCATCAAGTATAACACGTAAATCATAATGCCAACATTTGCATGAATTACAGGGGTTAGTGGTCTGTGTGGATGACCGTTTTCTTCCCAAAAATATAATGCTTCCTTCTTTGGTAGACCTGCACAATGGAATACATCTCTTTCTCATTAGTGGTATACTTTTAGACTGTCTCTAAAGGTGTCTCACTCTGATATGCCAGTGGATACCCCTGCCAAGTAAGAACTACACAAATCACATAGCAGGAGCTATCTGTCTCAATATCAAATGGTTACTATAAGTCTCATAATTTGGGCACTGGTTTAGAGTAGAGGCAATGCTCCAACTCAGAAAATTCCTTCTACTGAGATAAAAACCAAAAGAAATTCTCTTTCAATGTGCCCTTGGTGACTTGATTTAAAGGCCAAGTGATATGAGAGAACCCCAACATGAAATTGCATAGAAATTGGCAAGACCCAAAAAGTTGTCGAGCTTTGTTAGAGTGTTTGGGGATGGGCAATCCCGAATGACCTGTATCTTGCTTGGGTCCACATGCACACCCTGCTCATCAATGATATACCCCAAATATTGAACATGGGTCATACCAAAAATAAATTTCTCCAAATTGGCACAAAACTTGTGTTGTCATAGGGTTTGCAGGACCTGTGGAATATGGTGGAGGTGCTCTTCCCAACTCCACCTAAAGATTAGGATGACATCCAAAGATACCACCATGAATGAGTTGGTGAAGGGTCACAGGATGTCGTTTATCAACCTCATAAAGGTTGCGGGGGAATTCATTGACCAACCATTAGAAAAGTTCCTCCTTAAAGTTAAAGGTAGTCTTCCACACATTAGAGAGTTTGATTGGTACCTCGTGATAACTAGAATTGAAGTCAATCTTGTTGAAATATTTGGCCCCATTCAGTTGGTCCAAAAGGTCATCAATATGTGGGATTAGATATATATTCCAGACAGTGATATTGTTCAATGCCTGATAGTCACTAAAGAGTCTTCGGGTCCTATACTTCTTCTGTACCAAGACGTTTGGGCTCCCATAAGGTGATCAACTTGTCCTGATGTGCCCTTTCTGCAACATCTCTTGAATTTTCCTCTTGATTTCATCATTATTCATAACGTAATGTTGGTAGATTGGCCCATTGGGTAGCAACAAGCTTAAGGTCAGATCGATGGAGTTCTTGACCTGACAGTGGAGAGGTACCCCTGTGGGTGAGGTTAAAATGTCCTTGTACTCCTCCACGACCTTGTTCATTTATTGTTGCCATGCGAAGGAGCCCTGTTTGGAAGTTGTGGCCATAATCATCTTCTTTCCCTAAGGGTCAATCATAAGGAAAATAAATTCCCAGTCTTGGAAATGATCTTACTGCATTTCCTCTCTATGATCAAAGAGATGGTGGTAGGAAATTCTACCTCTAGTATCCTTTACAACTTATTTACCAAAGTAATAATAATAATGTGAGGCCTAGAATCATATACAACATGCCCCTTCCACACGTATGGTTGTCCTAATAATACATCGCAAACTTCAGGACGAGCAACATCAAACAATACCTCATCCTTAAGGGCTTGATGCTCTAGGGAAGGTGACGCTACTGGTTAACGCAAAGATCTTGTCCTTGGAGAAGACACTCAATGGTCTACAACTACAGGTGTGTTGTGGTCGGTAGGCCTAGTCGCTTCAAGATCTCTCCTAAATTGAGGTTCTTTTGGCTCCAATTGTTAAAAATGATCTACATTGGAGAAATCTTCACCCACATCTGTGAGTGGAAGAGGTGCTCCCCCTCCTCTAGATATTCGAGCTCATTCTTTTGGATCTTGGTGGTGGTAATGGTGGCAATGGGCTCTGCGTTAATAATCTTCCTCCATTTACCATTCCCCTTGTCAGATTTTGAATAAGATTCGGAGCATGCATATGATTCAAAAGCCTTCAGCTCGACCACCAGTGACTGCTTGGCCAGACACTCACTTGTGTTGTGAGTGGGGATCTTATGGAAGTCACACAATTTTCTTGTGTCCTTCTTTATCTTCATGGTGTTGTTATTTTCTTACGCCTTTGGTGAGTTGTGCTGGGTTGCCCCACCTTGGATTTGTCCTTTTCTCTGTAGTTTGGGGGTGCCTTTTCCTTTCTTCAGATTCACAGATCTAAAGTCTTGCATGTTCTGTATAAATTTCTTCTCGATCTTGACATTGTATCGATAATCCATGTCGAGCAAGGAGATGGCCAGGAACTCCATCTTGTCCTAGATGTCATTGTGTAGACAGTCATGGTACTTAAGTACCAATGGTTCCTCAGAATCCTTGATACCCAACTTCGTGCGAAGGGTTTGAAAAATATTTGTGAACTCTGACACATCTTTGTCCCTTCTCTGCTGCAGTGTGGTCCACTTTATGTATTTATCCTTGTAGCTCCCAATGGGGTAATATTGTAGCTTGATGGCATCCTGGAAGGAATTGCAAGTGGGTGCGACTAGAAATAGTGAGGGTGCACTCTCATCCCACTTCTCACAGTAGGTTTCCACTAGTCCTTTACGTGGGGGAAGACTTTGAGGAGTGCAAAAGTAATCTTTTCCTGGTTGGAAAAATTATGAATGGAAAAATATCCTTCTACCATACTTAACCATTTATCTATGGCATCTGCATCTATCTGACCATCAAATATGGGGATATGAAAGTTAACTTATACCTTAAAGGGTGTGGCACTTCCAGAGTGGCTGCTAAAAGAAGATGTGTCGCCTGTGGGTAGCTGCCGAAGGATCTAGGCAAAGTTGTCCATCATCGCATTCCTCTATCACTTGAGGGTTGCTTCGAGCAATATTTTGAAAGGATCTCTTGCCCCTTCGTCTTTCTTTTCTTCCAACATGGGAGGTCATCGGGGTTTGCGAGGTTCTTCTTCCAATGGTTCAAGAAGTTCGAGCCCTAACTCCTTATACCTTGACCTCGTTGGGGACATGCAAAGTAAAACGGAGAAAGAGCAGACCGCTGTAATACAACTGATTCAAACTTAAACAAGAATGAAAAAAATTACATATATAACTATAAATGCAGAGTTGCAGCAGAAATAACACTTCATTTCATTAATATCAAAGAATTGAAATATGCTTACATTCAAAATGGAAATAATCTAGCTCGGGCAATGGTAGCTTATCTTTGAGAAGAGATGTAGTGGGTACATGCTTCTCAACTGTGTTATAATGAGGCTTAAAGGACTATTTATTATTGAAAAATAATGGAAAAGGCCCCGTTTGGGTAAATTGGCACATCAACTTCCCGAGGTCGTAAATTTGGCATACGATCTTCATTTGATGCACACAATACCTTGTTAGAAAGATGTATATGATGACTACAACTTTGAACTACAAACATATTTTATTGGATTGACTATTTAAAAAAAAAAAAAAAAAAAAAAAAAAAAACGTCATTTAAGGCCTCAAAATGGGTTTGGAAATTTAGGACCCGAAAAACTGTCAAAAAAAGTAAACTGTGCTACAATTAAGGAAACTGCAAAACTAAAAGAAACAATGGTGGGGTCCAACTGGAATAGGCAAGTGGCCACCAATATCCACCAAGATCACTCAATGGTCCTCATTGACATGGAATTTGATTCTATATTGAAGAGTGTCACTTAAAATTTGAATAAACCTATAAAAAGATAAACCGAAAATTTAATTAAGAGAATTTTTTTCTAAAAAATTATATATATATATTTCACTACAGAATATTTACGCTTAAAATAATATCATCCTCTATATATATATATATATATATTTCACTCCAGAATATTTACGCTTAAAATAATATCATCCTAGATCTTTAGAGAAAAACAGATAAAATTAGCTGTGAAACAAATTGGGGGTAAAGAATGAATGATTTATAAAAAAGTAAATTCTATAAATATGAATATTTTTTTACTTCCAATATTTTTATTTGCTCGGGAAATTACAAATTTTACACTGACATGTTTTTATTTCGATTGAAAATTCAACGCATTCAAGAAAAAAATAAGTGGTTGAATTTTCTAATAATGTACAATTGACAAACTCGAAAAATCTTCGAATACAATAGTTAGGAGTATCTGACTCAATATACAAAATTATAAATTCGATGGATAGATAAACCGCTAGAAGGATAGGTTTGTGTTAAAAGATTACGCGTAAATCACAACTGTTGTATTCATTGTAACATCTAACACAATGGCATTAGTGTGGACTGTAGGGTGTGCATGTGCACTTAGGAAAGCAATTAAAGTTACTTGACCATTTATTAATATTATTGTGGACTGCAGCACGATAAGGTGTGGATATGCGAGGAAAGCCATTAACATTACTTCACCGTTTATTAATATTAAGCCAATCCAATTCATTGAAGAGCCTAAACGCATTGAAGGGTCAGCACATATTTCGAGCCGGCAATCTTGGATATGTATAAGATTCTGAAGAGTTGTCTTCTTCTTGAGGAAAAATGATTTCCAAAATCTGCCTAAACATTTAACTTTATAAAGAAATCATAAAGTCAAGTTTTAAAAATATTTCGAGGCTCAATGTCAACTGTGTTGTACGTTCGAATAATTGAGTGAGTAATAAAATCATAAGAAGCCTAACTTCATTCTCATCCAAAGCGCATGTAGAATGCCAAATTGCATTTACTGCATAAGAGAAAGGCAATATATATTAAACTTCTTCAGCACATTTATTAGTTAATACATAGCATTGAAAAACTTAACAGCTTTAAATGATCATCAAATGTTTTCCAAGAGTCGTCTAACCAGGCGGAAGAATGGTCAGAGGGGGTGAAAAGCAGTCGGAATTTGGGTAAAAAAAATTCAAAAAATCCAATAGAGGCAGTGTTTGAATCCTGTTTTTGATGGTAGAAATAGATTCAGCACTATCAAAAATGCTTTAAAATTTGAGAAGATGAGAATCTCCAGAGCTAGAAGCATATCAAATCTCATATTCAACAGCAATATTTTTCAGATAACTATTAATAAGCTCCGTATTTTTCACGCTCTCTCTTCTCAAAAACAAATCTCATTGCCCTGATGGACTCACTAAGCTAGTCCGAAACGTTGGTTTCAAATCTGTTCACAGGTTTTTCCGCAAAAAAAAAAAAACTATCAAAAATGTCTAGAACACTTAAAATTTTGAAGTTTAACACTATAACTTAGATTACAAAAATCCTTGACAAATTTTCTCTAAATATCACTAAAATTTCCATAACTTTCTGGGCAACTCCTCTACCTACTATACTTAAAACAAATGTAAAAGTTAACCTTTAACAACAGCCAGCGTTCCGAATCTGACACGTTGTTTCTTTATAAAATTTCAACATCTAAGGGACGGTTTCTCGTGGAATTTCAAATGTCTTGCTTTTCGTATGGTCGGCCTAGCTACAGAATGCAATGATATATGACTCCATTATCACCAAGATTACATTTACACCGCAAGATTGTATACACAGCCACACTGAAAGATACTTTCAAGGAAACTGATCAATTTTTTTTTAGGTCTTTCGCTATATAGAAATGTATTAAATTTAATACTAGAAGGGTGAATATGAACATACGACTGGAAAGCATATGTGTAAGTCAATCTGTAATTGAGCACATGGTGAAGGATCAGAGAAGTTAATTAAAAAGTTTAAATAAATCTGGGTGGACTTAATATTGAATAATTTCTTTTCCGAAGGATTTTAGCTTCAATAATATGTTGAACATTTAGTTTTTCTAACTAGCAGGGTTTAAGTTTCAACCATGAGTTATTTTTTCTAATTAGTTGGGTTCAAGTCTCCAGAAATATGTGGCAATTAATTTTTTTCTTAATATTTATAAAATAGTTATACCGACTTTAATAGTCACAGTTGATCTTTGTAAGTTATTATTTTCTTAAAATTACGAAAAAAAAAATAACATATATATGGTTTCTATTTTTGGATGAATACAAAATTCAAAGTTTTGTGAATTAAAGTTTTTGTGAGGAGGTAATTAGAGTATAGTTTTTTTGGATGAATACAAAATTCAAAGTTTTTTGAATTAATGTTTTTGTGAGGAGGTAATTAGAGTTTCTGTTTCTAAATCGATTACATTATTTCTGTCATCATTTTAAGCCAACTCATGTGCTCCTTGATTATTGTCATCATTTTGTTGATCATTGTCATCATTTTGTATGGATGATGACGAACCACATTATTTGGTTCGAAATATTGAGAGGAATAAATCTTATTATAATGGATTTGAAAGAAAAAGTTCTAAATAAAATTCAATTTTTTATTTTACAAAATAATTAACCGCAGTCGAGCAGGGGCGATCTGACATGGGTGACCTCATGGGAAGTCCTCGTTGCCAGTTGCAAGCCCGGGAAGTGATGATATTGATGCTATGTGATTTATTTCACTAGTTTCAATCCCACTTCTTCACCCCTTCCCCTGATGCAATGAGTGTTATGTGGACTATTAAAAAATCATGAGAAATCAGTCAATTATCTCTACCTCTCATGGAAATGGTCATAGATGAGTGACTTACTTAAGGTAGTTGAATCCCAAAAAATGATATCTAATACAATGCACTGCCAAAACCCCCAATACTTAATCTAATTTCACTAACAAAATTCACAATAAATAAAATTATCTTGTTACATATAATTTTTTTTATAATTTTTAGTGGTTCTTTCTCTCTATATATAGAATGTACAATTTTTTTTGTTCTTTAAATTGTATTTTTGAATGCTATATAGAATAAAAAATTTAAACTTGTAATTCTAAAAAATCTTTGTTAGATTTAAGTGAAAATTGAAAAATCAAATATACTTTTTGAAACCCAAAATATAAAATAGTGAGACTAGTACAAATGTTTTAGCCATAAAAACTTATTATTTTCAATTGCTATATGTAACATATAATTTTTTTTTTTAAAGATATTAAAATAAAATAACACGTGGATTCAGATATTTTATCTATGGAATACATTGTTTATAATAAAATGATTTTTTTTTGTTATTAATATATTTTTAAATACATGCCAATATTACTTAATCCTGCATATTGGAATATTTTACTTATAATAATTTTATCTTTTTCTAGAGTTGATATCAAATTATACATATCATGTGAACAATTAAATATTATATTTACGAGATTGAATTGTAATACAAACAAAAATTTGAGTGACCATAGTAAAGTTATGATTATTTCTGTTTAATATTATTTTTAATTAAAAACAACTAAATATAGATATTAATTTTTGTTTTTATTTTATTTTATTTTGATTAATATTATTTATCTTAAAAAATATATTTCTTTATATTAGAAAGATATTAACAACTTTACGTTAACAAAAGCACATGGTTGTAGAATTCCCCATCACTCTCCTATTATATTGTAAAATACATCTACGTATAAAATAATATTGTATTATATTAAATTGAACATAAAAAAATATAATTTAATTAACGATGAACATATTTTGTCACCTTTCATTCCATTAAAATGTCACCGAACTGAAATCATTGTAAATTATTAGAACTTATTATTTTTGCAATTTTATTAATTTAATAATAAATATTAATAAATAAATGTGAGGAACAATTATTTTGTTTGATTATAAAATTGGTTAATTTTTTGAAGTATAAAGATTATAAGAAAAGAAAATTATAAATCCAATTTAATTTGATTTAATAAATTATTATAATGATTGTCATTAATATTTAAAACAAATTAAAAAAGTCAATAATATAATTAATGTTTTATTTAAATTGATTTAATAAATTATTATAATATTTTTATTAATATTTAAAAAAAAAAATTGAAAAATTAAGAAATTGAATAATATAATTAATTTTTGATTTAAATTTTATATCTGTATTATTTTATTTTATTGGTGAAGAGAATTCAAATATTTTGTAAAATCATGATTATTAAATTGAAAAGAAGAAGAAAAAACTAATAATTAGGTATACAAATACTTTTTCATTATAAAGCTGTTTAAAAAATTATTAAGTATATAGAGATTATAGGAAAGTAAAACTAGAAAATCGATTAAAATTGATTTATCAAGTTATTATAATAGTTATGGAAATTTATTGTCCAAGATGAGTATGTATGGGGAGTCGAGGTCTGTAACTAGTACTATGTCTGTAAATTATGTTAATGAATCATTTAACTCTAGGTGACTCATGCTTGGATGGGTCTGGAGTCGGTTAAAGAGTTTGACGATTTTTGGACATATTTCGGCCTAGAGGGGCATGTATGGGGAGTCAAGGTCAACAACTAGCGTCTGGTCTGTTAATTTTGTAAATGCTTCATTTAATTCATGTTGTCTAAGGCTTAGAGAGTCTCAGCGATATAATGTATCCGAGCCATTTCAATGACATGGTGAAAGTCAAGTCTTCTATCAGCCCAGAGGTAAAGGCCGAGGGTGTCAGGGTTCTCTGTGTTTTTATTCCTCGGAACAGGAAATGTGGAACCAAAATTATCACCTACAGGAAAGAGATGGATGGTAAATTCTACATTTGGCTCAATGATTTTAATCAATCCTCTGTGTGCACCACGCTTTTAGGTTTTCCTAAATTGCAAAGTCCTTTGGCTCCTTCACTGGTAGTAATCACTATGGTGAGGGCACAAGAGGTACTACAGTCATTGGGAGACTAAGTCTACAACAACATAGTGAAGGCAGAGGCTGGCGTGGGGAAGCATGGGTGCTGTTGCGAAAACAATGAGAACAGGAGGAAAGGGAAAGCGTTGATGGCTTCATCTAGTAAGCACCAACATAGAAGAGGCGGGAAAACAGAGGAGAAAAGCATGGAAAATCTCTTCCATGCTTTCAGTGTTGGATCCCCAGCACAAGTGAAGTCTGAAATTTCGCAGTGGGGGGTGAAATTGAATGCCAAGGCGACAACAAAACCGATTCCAATAGAGGACTCGACACCTTTGGTAATGGACCCTAGACACAGCCGCGGAAGGTTGACTCTATTCAAACAGTCAGTCTGACTATATTAGGCAATGAGGAACATAGAAGGCCCCCGGTAAACCCACCAAGATGAGTCAAGTCTTAAGGACATTCAACGTGAAATACAACGAGTACAGGTCTAGTTGTACCATAAGAATGTCTACATGGAAAAACAACTACAAAGTCTGCAACAAATTGAAATGCGAGGGTCGAGTGCAAAGGACCTTGCCTCGGTAGCATCCTCTAATGATTGACCATCGAGAAGTCACGATATTTCTGAAAGTTTCTGATGTTTTTTGTTTTTATGATCAGGTTAGATAGCATTTACATTGTCATTAGTAAATATAGATGGGTGCTAGATATGGTAGCTTATAAAACTTGGATGGACATACTCAAACTGTTGGTGTTTTGGATGACTTATGATGTTGATCGGTGGCCAATAGACCTCGCGCATGTTGAGGCCACCTCGGGCAAGTTGAGGCAACTGGACCTATATGTTGTAACCTACTTTACATATGGTTAATACAAAGATACTCCCAAGCTTACATAAAAAATAGTTTCCATGAATATTTTTTTAATGATTTTTCTTTTAAAAAAACCAATAACATAAATATCAATTGTGTCAAATGGTTTACCACATGGGAAATATTATTATTATTATCCAATTTTAAGGCTATCGAGGACACCAAATTGGTGTATGAGACCCCCTTGTTTGTAGGACAAGGGACCCACAATTTACCACATGGGAAATATTATTATTATTATCCAATTTTAAGGCTAAGGAGGACACCAAATTGGTGTATGAGACCCCTTGTTTGTAGGACAAGGGACCCACCACATTGCACAACGATTTGAATAGGGTTACAAAAACATACATGCTCTACCCTTTTGGGTTTGAACCTTTGACCTTTTAAAAAGAAATACACGTTCTTAACCATTAAACACACTCGAGTTATATTTAGTTACATCTCAATTATTTTTTTTAAATTCAAAAATATTAAGTTTAAATCCCGTTGTCAGATACATCTTCTTAGGAAGGAAACATCCATCCCACGTGCTATTTGTAATTTGCATGGAGCATTTCAATAAATTCTCTTGTTAGTTGAGAGCACGATAACAGTAAACTCCACTTGAGTAGATTATTGGACCGTATACGACCACGACAGCCGCGATGTAAGCACGAGGTCTATATGTGAACGATACCAGTAGTATAATAAAGCCTCCTTCCTCCAAAATCATTTCACAGCGCCATGAATTTCATAATTTTGTAGCAGCGAAATTAATCGATACTTGAGCTTTGCTGAAAAGAAAAATCTTGTGTTCGATCGCATTTGCGAAATGTTAAGCTACATGAATACTACATCTGTCGATGAAGGCCTCGATTCTTTTCTTAATGTCGACATAGACTGGATGGAGTCACTTCACGCCAACCAGAGCAAACCGCCGGACCAGGACCGATCAAGAAGCCTCATGGAGTTGACAAACATCATCAATTCCAGTAACAAGCGCAGTCACATGATTGCTACGCCAGACATCAGTACGGGCGCGATGTGTTCATGGGACTCGGCGGCCGGCATGATGGATTCATGGAAACCTGGGCGAGACATATGCCGTAAGACGGCGTCGTTTATAAACAATTTGGAGTCCCCGCCGATCACCACAACAGCGATTCAGCGGAGCTCCTGCAGCTTTTTCATAAAAAATGTGCCCTCGGCTGTCAATACCTCCGTGTTGGACAAATATTCATCGTCGTTCCAATGGGGCTCCGCGGCGGCGGCGGAGGATTCTGAAACAACATCAAATTTGTATCGTGGGGCAGGTTTCGTTAAAGCAAAGAAGAAGCGCGTGAGACCATCTCGGCGCGTGCCAACAACGGTGGTGAACACAGACGCCTCCAATTTCAAGGTCATGGTGCAGTACTTCACCGGAATCCGCCACACCAGTAGTACTACAGCCGAATCCACCTTAGCTCCAGCTGCCTCCTCCTATTCCCCACAGTCGACTATCTCGGCCACTTCTCCATCGTTTAGCAATTCCCTTCACCCCATCCTCTGCAAAATCTGAAATTCGTTTCCCGCCTGTCTAAACCCTACACTGTCAGCGACCACAGCTACTTGTATTCCGCCTCTGCTGCCTTCTTCCTTTCCCAGCAGCCAATCTGTGTCTGGGCCGCCCTTTATAAAGGCCTGGACCAGCATAACAGGTTCTTGTTATATTCTTAGTTCCGCTAATTCAGAAGAAATGGCCATATCTGTCAACGACTCATCGTTCTTTGATAATTGTCCAGCTAAATATTAAATATTCAGCTGACAGCCAGAAATTTATAATCAGAGGTCAAATATGCAGAACGGTTGTCATTGAAAACAAGCGAATATGAATGCCCGCGCCAAGCCATAATGCACATACTCTTATGTGATCTCCATGTTTTTCTTATCTTCTACTTCCCAATATTCTAGTGAGAAAATGCCCTACATTTTTCATTCCATTTTTTCTGGTGAATTTTAGATTTTGGTCGAGATTTTTAAAAGATTTGAGTTTCTGCTGAATTTTAGATTTTGGTTGAGATTTGAAAGATTCGAATTTAAGTTATTTAATAGTTAGAATTTAGATTTTGGTTGAGATTTGAAAGATTCAAATTTAAGTTATTCAATATGTAGCATTTAAATTTTAGTTGAGATTTGAAAGATTTTAATTTAAGTTATTTAATATGTAGAATTAAAAAGCCTTAACGTTGGTTTTAGATATAATTTTACTTATTAATGTTCTAATTTTGTATTTATTACAGCCAAGTGACTACTGTGTTAATTCTGCGATGATATTGTAATTTACCAAATTTCTTCACATATTTCACATCTCCCTTTGACCATAATTGGAATTAACCTTCCCGAATTTCTACAGCGAGGTTAACGAAGGTGTTGAGTTATCAGGCTTTTATATACACGTATATTAACCTAAGCCATAATTCCACCAAGGCCATCAGATAATATATTGTTTTTCGTTTGAATTTTTCGTGTCGTTTCTGTTGAAAGGATTTGTTTGGTTCTGATAACTCGCTATTAATCTACTCATGCAGAACATGGTTCTAGTTAGAAGCTTATGGGCAGCTAATGGTTTGGCTCTTCGATGTTATCCTGAGGAAGTTCGCATTAAAATTCATTAAAATTTCACACTGCTCTAAAAACTAATTCATTAAAATTTCACATTTATGTAAATTTAGTGGTTTATATCATAGTTACCAAGTTAGAATATACCAAAAAAATTCAACTCTCGAAAATTCAATACTGAAAAAATTCGCCAATATACATCTTACACTATTACATCATTATTAATAACATTTTTTCTTAAATTTTGAATAATCTAAATTAACAATTTAATTATATCATAGAAGTTGCAAATAAAATTAGACATTGAAATTAGTAGAAACAATTATTCTTGAATGGAAGCCAATGAAATATGGAAATTAGTAGAAACAACTCCTCTTCAATGGAAGACGATAAGATACAATGGGGCAGCAAATTCTTTAACATTAAAAAAAAGGAACCCTTAAAATTATAAGTTGGTCAATCAAAAGATAATAATTAATGTTGTAGTTTTTAATGATAAATATTTAGGCAATTTCTTAATTACTAAAGTAAAATATAAATTAAAAATCATCAAATTAGAACTATCAAGAATCATCAAATTAGAATTCTTGTGTTTTTCCTAAGTGTTCAAATAGAAGTGAATGACATATTGGAATTAGTAGAAACAATTCCTCTTTGTCAATCAAAAGATGGTAACTAATGCTGTAATTTTTAATGATCAATATTTAGACAATTTCCTAATTATTAACTAAATAAAATATATATAAAAAATCATTAAATTAGAACTATCAAGAATCACCAAATTAGAAATATTTTGCTATTTTCCTAATGGTACCAAAAGATAGTAACTAATGCTTTAATTTTTAATTTTTTAATGACAAATATTTAGACAATTTCCTAATTACTAATTGAATAAATTATAGATAAAAAATCATTAAATTAGAATTATCAAGAATCATCAAATTAGAACTATCTTGGTGTTTTCCTAATTGTTTAAAAGATTTAGAAACCATGCCATTTTTTCTTTAGAAATTTCTTAAAAGAAAAAAACTAAATTACAACCAATTTTTTTATAAATAAATAATTCCAATTACATTACTCACTCATCAAAGAATTATAAGAAAGAGATTAAAATTAAAAAAGACGAGAAAAATATATTTTATTGTGAAAATAAGAAATAAAATAAAAATAAATAAATAAATAAAAATTTTAGAATTTTCGAATTCTTCAGCCCGATTCGGCCGAATTTGGTAACTATGGTTTATATATATATATATATATATATATATATATATATACACACACACAAAAATGAAAAATATATTATAATTTAGTGGTCACATAGCAGTAGGTTAGTTGTTAAATGAGTAATAAGATAGTCATTAATGACTATTATTCCCTATTTGTTGGTTAACTTATTATTATTATTAAAAGAAAGTACACGGTAATCACTGGTATTCTCTATTTGTTAGTTAACTCATTATCATTATTAAAGAAAACCACACCACCTATAATTACTTGCTTATTAGTGGTCCATCATTATTTAAAATATCTTTATATTTTCAATATAAATTTTCTATTTTTTATTTTGGAGCAAGATTTCTTAATTTTAATTCTATATATATATATATATATATATATATATATATATATAATTTTATTTATATATAAAATTTTATTTTGATATAATAATTTTGTAATTTTAATTCAATTATTAATAATTATTTGAAGAATTGAGGGATTTGACTTAAAAGCGATGTCTATTGAATGTTTTTAAGAGTAATCCATCACAAAGAGAGTTAAGATGTTATCAACATGTATTTTATAGTTATGTATTTTTAATTTTCAATTTAATTATAAAATTTTTATCATAATTATTAATTAATTGTATTGTTAATAAAAATAATCTAAAATAAAATTATAATTTATTTAATTTTTATATTTTTTTATTTTTATTTTGGTATCATAAAATGTATTATGAAGTAAGTGTTTTGATGTTTACTATGAATTGATGTTATTTATATTTAATAATTGTTTAATTTGTAGAACTACACTAATTATATGCAAATCATATACTAGGAAATCGAGAAGAGATTATTTCTACAATATGTTTAATTCAATAAGCTTGATTGTTGCATAGCAACATAGTCCCTTCTTCTTTGTGCCTGTTCATGTTTCATGTTTTGTCATTATCTGAGAATGCTCAATTTCCATAAACAACACCTCCACACAACTTACAGTGAAATATTTTTCCACACCTCTGCACTCTACATAATGAAAGCTAAACCCTGAGATATGCACACTTTGCAATCATTATAACAATTTCCCCTAACTGCTAAAGATATAGAGAATTAAGTAGCTAGATTGAATGGAAGGGAGGAAAACGCTCAACAATATTGTATATGAAGCAAGTGAATATCTCATAATCTAAGATGCAGAAAATTTATATATCAATTTCACTCTGAGGTGTGAAAGAATCCTTCATTGTGCCAAGTGTGGAGGTGCGAAGGAATCTTTCATTATGCAGAGTGCAGAGGTGTAGAGGAAATTTTCGTTGTGTGGAGTGATGAGGAAGCACAATGAAAGATTCCTTTTCACTTCCACACTCCACACAATGAAACTAAATCCATTAAAGATAAAAGATTTAAATATATAATATCTCTTGAACTTTAAAAAATTAAAACATATTAGTACAATTTTTTGATAATAAAAATAATAAAAGTTGTCATACATTATGTGTTGTTATTGAAATTTTTATTGACTAGTACAAGAACCTACACTAACGGATATTGACCGCAGTGTAGAGGGTTCCTCACTCAATACTAGAAAAATTAATTATGGCTTGCCCCACACACTCGCATATATTAGAATTATCTCAAAACCCACTTTTGCGGAAGGTGATTGGAGGTTTTCCTCTTTCTTTGTTATTATAACTAGTCATATATCGTGATCACAATGTTCACATATCCTTATGCGTAGAAGAAGGCTACCAGAGAATTGTTAGCTTACCAGACAATGGAAATCAACATCATGTGTGAGGAAGAAGTGCTTTGCAAGAGAACGGGTGTGTAGAGCAAGGAATAAAAACTTTGTCTCACAATGTTATGTACGTCTGTATACATTCCCACACACAACATATTAATAAATTAATCAACAGTCTTGGCTTATTAATGTTCGGGGCATGAAATGTTGGGTTATGTGTATATCATGTGGGAAGTATTGACATATCAACCAAAACAAGAAAACGTGACAATATTATTATTTGGCCAAAATAAGTGACATACAGTAGTACAACAGACTAGTCACATGAGACTTAGCTATTCATTTTCAGTGTGAATTGATAGTGTATCGTTTAGAGCTAGAGGAGAGCATGAACTAACATAATCACTAAGAAGATGAACTTTAGGTCATTTAATCGAAGAATTAGTTTGGGTGTTTACCTGATTAACACATGTCACTATTATAAGGGTTAAATGCAAGCATGTTATCCATATCGTTTGTACATGTAAGCAACTAAAACAACTCACTATATACTGGTAGAATCAAGGAGTTTTGAGAAAAGTAAACGTTTTACTTTCCATAACGAAACTTTAGTGTTAAAAATTTCAATATGACCATTAATCCATGTACATTAACTAAATATTATATTAGGAAATCTTTGTAATTCAAACAAGTGGCATGCAAATTGTTGAACCCATTTAGTACCAAAACATGTGAGAAAGGACAAGTGTGTAAGGCGTCCATAAATGGGAAAATTGTGTGGGTATGAAAATTGATTCTAGTGTAGATCACTTCGAAATCAACATAAAAAAATTATTTAAGGCTTACTTGTACTATTAGCATCTATTTAGCAAATTGAGATGCAATCAAGACATCATGCAAGTGCTTAATAACATTTAATCTCACACATTGTGTAATGATTACTACTTGTAAAGATATCAAGAAGATTGTATCTATTGATATTATAAAATATTTCTCATCTTTTATTCGATGAATCAACGTAATAACACATCGTTCGAGTCCTCGATAACATTTACTAATTATAAACATGTCAAGAAGATGCACAGGGTTCTACAACCATTATTCATCATGGAAAATTGAGACGATGCGCGGACCGCCTTCACACACCTCTTCTGCATATTACATCTTTGGGTGGCAATGTTTTGGCAAAAAGTTTCATAGATTCAATCAGCCTTTTGCACAATGTATTAGTTAACATAAAATAAAATTATTTAAGAATCAACTTTACAATTAATAGAAGCTTTGTTGCCAGTAAATGTAAGTTTTTTCGACATTTATTCGAGAAATCAACACATACTAAACATATCATTCAAGTGCTTAATACCATATTATAATAATTATAAGGCTTAATCCTACAATTAAAAAATATCCCTTCCTAATAAATGTATGCATTTATTTGGTAAATCAGCACGCAATCAACGCACCATTCTAATACTTAATAGCATTGACTCTAATGCATTGTGTAATGATTATTGTTTGTTAACAAATCAAGAAGATCATATACATCAATAGTATACAATAGTCTTTTTGGAATTTGTTCGGTTAATCGATGTGTAATGAGAATAATGTTTGAGTGCTTAATAGTATTTACTAATCGTAAAAGAATGGATGAAGGTTTACATGGCTCTACAACAGTATCTTTTCTAGAAAATTGGAAGGATGTGCAGAAGAGGGATATGTGAAAGATAACCTTAAAAACTTAATTAAGTCTTAACCCTATGATTAACAGATATATTTTCATATTTTAATGACAAGTAATATTGATATCATAACCATTCATACAAAAGTAATTGTAAAATCATCATATATTTAGAGCTCATGTGAATAAAAGCTTATTTAATTTTACTAGTGGTTCTTGTTTCTTCGCTCTTATTTGTTCATGCTACAGTTTTCCTACAAGACAGAAGCAAGAGATAATGCAATTACGAGTAAAATGATGTCATCACATTATGGAATGAATGAATTATCCACATATTATGTTCTTTTCCCTGCAATTTTACTTGTATTAATTATTTTACTAAAGTTTAATGGTTATATTTTTATAAATGATTATTGAGTTTGCAAGTGCAGAGGATGCACAATGGAAGGTTACTATGCACCTCTTATGGAAGGTTACTATGCAACTCTTCACTCTGCACAGAGAAATAGATTATTATAGTTATTACATTACAATGATATAATATTACAACATTTGAGTGTTTAATAACATTTACTACTTGTAAACAAGTCAAGGAGATGCAAATGGTTGTGTATCAGGTATTCATTATAAAATACTGAAATCATGTATATATCCCCTTCACACAATTCTTCTGTACATTGCCTCATTTTTAGGCAAACTTTTGGCGAAATGTTACATAAATTAAATCAACATCCAATGGAATGGATTAGTAGATATAAAATAAATAAATTAAAACTTAATTTTATGATTAACTATAGCTTGATTACCAGTAAATGAAAGTCTACATGACATTTATTCAGTGAATTGACACATAATCTAGACATCATTCAAATTCTTAATAACATATTAAAATAATAATTAAGGCTTACTTAAGTGGAAAGGGGAAGCAACCCCGATTGCTGATCCCCGACATATCGGGTCAAAGGTGGGAAAATTCATTAACATAAGGAAAGGACAGGGTCGATGTGATATTGCGATTGCTGATATCGGCAGATCACAATCGGCGATGCCACGAGGCAAAGGACAGACTCCTGGGCCAATGCGACTTGCGATTGCGATGTATCGCATCGCAATGTTGTGTTGCAGTGACATAAAGAGGTGATAACGCTGGATCTGATGGGTTTTATAGACCCAACCATATATATTTTGAGATCCGTGAAAAGGGATTTTTCTATGTAAAATTTCGTTTTCGTTAAATAAACGAAAACCAAAGGAAACACGAATTGGGCAATTTAACGGACTCGAAAGTGTTTTTATATGCAACGATATATGTTTTGAGTTCCAAAACGACCGGGATTTCTGGCAAGCCGTAGGTGGTAAGTGGTTTTGGCCAGGCCCTGCCCGGGCCCATACTCTAGCTTCCACATGGCTATGTGCCAGAAAGAGAAAACCACCCTTTTTAGGCTGATAATATCTGTGAGTGTTAGCCACCTAAAATCAATAATAGTCGTTGATCAACGATTACTTGCGATGGTGCCCAAAGATGGATCCGAAAGGATATAAGGTGGAATTAATGATTTTTGAAGTTCGATAGATTTCGTTTGGGCATATTTTTACAGGTTTTCTGTGTATTCTCTGTATAAATAGAGAACGACCATTTTTGGGATTTCAAAGGCACCAATGGTCCATTCCATTACAGAACAGGTGGCCACCATCCCTAAAGGAGACTGGCAATGATTTCTAATGCTAAGAGGAGGATTTGAGCGGACAGAGGCTGGAAGCCAGAGATCACAGAAGAGGAAATGAATGGACAATGCTGATTGGCTTAAAAGCCACAGAATGATAGAGACAGAGAGGGAGAGCGAAAACAGGTAGTGCAGAGCAGCCGAGGGAGTCACTTGGAGTTCAAGTGGAAAGCCATAGGGTTGTAAACTGATATAGAGCCGAAGAAGCCAAAGCTAGAGTCAAGAGCCACAGCCAGGAGCCAAGAGCTAGAGCCAAGAGCCAGAGCCAGAGCTGAGAGCCAGAGCCGGAGCCCACAGCCCAGAGCCAGAAAGCTGAGAGCTTCAAGAGCTGGGGATAAAATGTTGTCTAAACCCATTGTTTCTGTATAAAATAGTGGATTTGAGCCAAGAGCTTGTAAAAAGGACTTTTCCATAATCCTAGAGAGCCTAGTTGAGTTGACTAGAGCTCACAAAGACGTAGCCCAAGAGTTTTGGGTGAACTTCTAATTAATATTGCTGTTATGTGTGATTGCTTCCTGCTGCATTGTATCTCCTGCTTTACTTATTGTTATATGTATTTATGTATGAGTTTGAGCACATTAAATTACAACACATAAACAGTTAAAATAACCATAAGCATGCACCTTGTGTTCAAGCACGTATTTACTTCCGCATTGGTTAATTATTTGTGACTTGGCAATATTTAAGTTTTGGAAGTGGGAGAGGTTTTTGTAAGTTAGACAAGAACCCTAAGTGCCCCACTTTCAGATCAGGTGGTATCAGAGCCATTGATTGATTAACCACACCCTCAAGAAGGTTATATCAGAATGCTTGATTGAGAGAGCAAAGATTGATTGTCTGAAAGGTGTTTAAACAACCATAGGTTGATTATATGCTTGTTTTGTAGACTGACTATTGGTTGAGTTGCAGTCTAGGGAGGACAAGAAGGAAGAAGGGCTGAAGGCATTCTTCTATCCCAAAGGACCTTGAGGCAGTGCTTGAAGCACAAAAGGTTTTTTGCAAAAGGTTGCTTGAATAAGCTCTTTATTAGTCTTGTTTGAAGTTCTTTTGTTCATTGTTATGATGACTACTTCTACAAGTGAGTCCTGAAATTCTTCTTTCTTCATCACAAGACTCTTTAATGATGACATGAAGCGAGACTTGTCCACCATGATGGATATGGTGAGAGAAATGTATGAGGATGGAAGACAGAGTAGCATACTTAGAGAGCAGTTGAATTCAATGAAGGAAGTTTGGTAGATGCTTTTTGACAAATTGTAGGAAATGGAGAGGAAACCTCATATTGCAAATATGAACCTGAGAAGGATGCATGAGTTGGAAATACATCTCTTTGTTTCCCAAGAAGCCTTAGTCAAGTATCAACTTGAAGAAGAGGTAAACCATTCCATTTTATCTTCAAATTCTTCTAAGAATGCTTATATTGGCTCTTTTGAAAAACATACCAAAGGCATAGGTTCCAATATGATGTCCAAGATGGGCTATGAAGGAAAGGGCTTGGGAAAGCATGCACAAGGTATTGTTGAACCAATATTGGTTGAGTAAAGGCCTAAGTATTTGGGTCTTGGCTATGCACAGTCTTATGAAAAGTGTTCCAAAGCTGCCATGAAATCCATTGAAATAGCTCCAAGAAGGGGTTGCATTACAGAGTGTGAATATTGTATTTAGGAAGAATGTAATAGCTTGAAACATCATTTGCAGGCTGTAGGTGTTCAGAGGCACGCAACTGACCCGGAGAGTTGGGGAGACTCTAACAACATTGAAGAGATTTATGGTGTTCCAAAGGGATCCACTTCTTCATTCACTTCGCCAACTCATGAAGACAATATAGGTGGAAGAGAAAGGAATAAATCTGGTTCTAAACATTTTCCTTTTGATTGTGCAAAGCATGATAAATTTTCACATAGATATGGGAAAAGAATTGCATGTTCGTTTTGTGGTTTGGATAACCATAATGTTTCTAGATGTTGGAAGAAAATGGCCACATACAGGAAACTTTTGAAGGAAAAGAAGCAAGAATCCCAAGGTCCATTAGACAAGGAAAATCATGCTATCAAGAGGATGCACATGCATTGCACTTACTATCATAAGTAAGGACATCTTCCTACAAAATGTTGGACTATGAATCCAACAATGCTTCCACAAAAGCTGAAGAGAGTGGAAAGAGAAGATGGCAGGCATGGAAAGGAAGATTCCATGGATGATGTGTCTCAGGATGGTTCACATGATGATGCTGATGTGCAAACAAAGGTAGTACCTTTGAAAGGGATTGGTAATAAACGGTTGAGTTCTTATGCGATTAATATTGCATGTCTATTGATGCATCTGTTTGCATTTCTTGTTGCAACATTATATTTCATTTCAACTTCGAAAGTACAGTGTGCTTAAGTGAAAGTTGAAGAATGAAATGCATTCATGAGCACGAGATGCACGAACACAGTGATGTTCATAATTTCCTTATTTTTGAACATATATGTGTAATTAACTTGCAAGTTTGATTGCTTTGACATGCATGTGATGCCATGTTGACTTGGGAGAAGTTAACTTGGTCTCCAAATGGAGATAATGATGAAGTGTTTTCATCTTTTGAAAAAGAGTCCTAATGGTCTTTTTCTACATGCTTGACTTGAAGGGTCATTTTTTTAAAGGCATGTTTTGTGAGCTTGTTATCTAGTCCATCATTTGTATGTAGATGTAAGACATGGAGGTGATCACAAGATGTGAAATCTGTTTCTATTGTTGAAGCAGGAGTTTAAGCCATCCAATTGTTGTCTGTATTTCTGTTGTTGTTAATAGTTGTTGTTGATAGCTTGTCAAATAGGTACAAATGAAAGTTTTGTGGAGAAAATGTACTTCACATTTGTCTGAGCCACCTTGGATCAATGATCAAGGCAGAAAATTTAAAAATACCTCCTATGACCATTTCAACAGAAGTTTTGCATGAAGGCAAGGAGGAAGACATCTCTTCCTAAGAAGACCAGCCCATCCAAGAAGGGAAGTGTTATAGACATTTTTGTTCCTTACAGCTATAAGCATGAAATGTCCATAATCCAAGGGATCCAAAGTCCTTAAAGATGTTGTTACAGCTCTTAAAGGAACAAGCTCAACCAATGACAGCTTCTCCCAGAAGTTCTCCACCAAAAACCACTCAGAACTAGTCAAATCAGGATCAATTCAGAAGCTCCACTAGCTACCTGCGTTGCAAAGCACCCAAATACACTGGCTAGGTGCATTGCAACACAGTTGAATGCACTACCCAGGTGCGTTGAGCAGGAAATGACAAGTGGTAGAGTCATTCAATGAGGTGGAAAGACCATGGAAGCTTCCAGAATCTTCTCCAATGACACTTGCCTCACTGAATTCGACCAAGTGATGAGTAAGAGGCTCTCAGTCTCCAAGTGGAAGCAAGAACTGACAGAGAGAAGCCACAAGTCAAAACGTAAGTTGACTCATCCTCTCTGCTTACATCTATATATGGATCCCTCATCCCAGAGATCCAGAGGCTGGAATTTTGTACTGTGCAGAGAATTGCTGTTGGTTTGAGATTGAGATTAGTACATTGGGTGATTTTTGCTTTGTTGGAGGAGAGGAAGGGATTCCTTTGCTGGGAGGTAGATGTTGGCTCGGGACTCACTTGTTTGTATCTCCTCTTGGACTTTCTTATCATATCAATAAAATTATTTGAGTTTCTCTTACATGCTGTGTATCAATGATGTTTTGTTATATTTGCATGTTTAGCTTAATCTGATCCTGAGCTTTTTATGAATGTATATCTATATCTTCGTGTAGTTTCTCTCTCTTGTGATCTTGCAGGAATTCGGTGAAGCTGGGCCGGTAAGGGAGCAGGGAGCTGGGAGCTATTGAAGAGAGGAGCGATTGGTTCAACAAACTAGCGAAAGACACAGGTTGGTTGCATCCTTTCTCCTCATTTACATTTCGTAAAGGAGAATACTCAAGTAGTTTTCCTCTTTGTTGCTAAGGCACTATCACACCTTAGAGTGGGATAGGTGTAGGAATTTACAGGGTAAGTTCCTCAGAAAGAACACCAAAAGGACACCGCTCACAACCAGATCACAGATCAATACACCAGTATTTTTGATGTGGTTAAAACCCTCAAAGAGGGAAACAGTCCACGGCCTGCGCCAACGTGGCTACTACAGGCAATTTATTAATCAAAGAATGAAAATTTACATAAGCTTCTCTCATGCATGGATTACCCGAACAATGACCCTCCATGCGCTTTAAATAGAACTCATGGACCAATCGGGTGTCAAGCCACGGATCAAGTGTCGGTAATACCGAGGAGAGAATGAACCGTCGGATCACTACATATCGTGACCGTCGTATTGTAAGTTACAATATGTACAACGGTAAATAAACACACTTTACCTAACTCTATACCTAACTCTAAACTAGACCAAGTTGTACTTAACTATTTCCTATGTGTCGGAATATCCTAACATCCCCCCTTAAGAACAACTTGGGATAGGATTGAAGGATTTACAAATATGACACAATAGGAGAAGGAAGGAGGCACTAGAGCCTATCCCCCCTTAGTGACAACTTCCTGAACTCCAAGCATATATCGAAGTTTAATGAACTTCGCCTCTGTGAGAGCCTTTGTGAAGATGTCTGCAACCTGATCATCTGTTGAACAATATTGCACTTCAAGAACATGGTCATGAATGAGCTTTCTGATGAAGTGCATGTGTATTTCAATGTGTTTGCTGCGCTGATGTTGGACTGGACCTTTGCATAGCTGAATGGCACTTTGATTATCACACCAAACTGTGGTTGGATGCTGCTGCTCAAAGCCAAACTCTGATAGGATCTGACGAAGCCACAAGGCTTCCTTACTAGCTTCCACGACACCACGATACTCTGCTTCTGCTGACGAAAGTGAAATGGAAGCCTGTTTCTTACAAGCCCATGTAATAGGTCCTGAACCAAGAGTGAAGACATAACCGGCAGTAGACTTTCGATCATCAGGGTCACCAGCCCAATCAGAATCAGTGAAACCGACTAATAGAGGAGCTGCTTTGGCACTATAATGAATCCCAAACTGTACTGTACCTCGAACATAACGAAGTATTCTTTTAGCTTTTTTCCAATGACTTTCACGGGGGTTTTGCATAAAACGAGGAACAAGGCCAACAACAAAGGAAAGGTCAGGACGAGTATGGGTTAAATACAAGAGTTTTCCTACAAGTTGACGGTATAAGGTAGCATCAACTTCAGGAGAAGTACAAGAGACTGAAAGTTTGACTCCAGACTGAAAGGGAGAAGGGGCTGGCTTACAGTCTTCCATGTGAAAATGATGAAGAATATCACAAGCATACTTGGACTGGGAAAGGAAAATACCCTCCTTGGATTGCAAGACTTGAAGACCGAGAAAATAGTGTAAGTGTCCTAAGTCTATCATTTCAAATTTCTTTTTAAGGCTGGACTTCACATGGTTGATAAGGTTGGGATTACTACCAGTAAGAATAAGATCATCAACATAAAGAACAAGGATGATAAGAGAGTTGCCCACTTTCTTGGTGTAGACAGTATTGTCAGAATAACACCTAGAAAAGCCAGATTGTAAAAGAAAGTTATCCATTTTGGCATACCAAGCCCGAGGAGCTTGCTTGAGACCATAAAGGGATTTCTTAAGTCGAAAAACAAGGCTGGAGTCTGTTTGTATGAGGCCAATGGGTTTTTCCATATAGATTTCTTCCTGCAAGTCCCCATGCAAGAAGGCAGATTTAACATCCATCTAATGGACTTCCCATTTTAAAGAGGAAGCAAGGGAAAGAACAAGGCGGATAGAGTTCATTTTGGCAACAGGGGAGAAGGTTTCAGTATAGTCAATGCCTTCAACCTGTGAAAATCCCTTAGAAACAAGACGAGCTTTACGTTTATCAACTTTCCCATCTGGTCCATACTTGGTTCTGTAAACCCATTTACATCTAACAAGTTTGCATCCCTTTGGTAGAGGAACAAGATCCCATGTATCATTTGCCAACAATGAATGATATTCTTCATTCATAGCTGCTTCCCAATGTGGATGGCCTGAAGCTTCTGCAAAAGTGAGGATCATGATTTACTTGAGCTTGAGCGAGTAAAGAAGAGGCTCTTTCAAATTGAGAATGTGTACGTCGTTGATCTGTAGGATAACCGGCAAGATCACCTGCTGCATCCCGAGTAGCATGGACCCATCTTGGAAGTTGAGGATCCTGAGAAGGTGGGGGAGGATTATCATCCTCACTTTCATCATCTGAAGAAGAAATGTTTCCAAAAGTAGAAGAGATAGGAAGAGGTGGCACATCCGCCGGACTAGGTTCGCAGGCCGATTTATTTTCATCAAATTTTACATCTCTTCTAATGATAACATTTTTGGACTTAAATGGAATAAGTCTATAACCTTTACATCTTCAGAATATCCAACAAAAGTACATTTCTCACTCTTAGGTTCTAAAGCTTTATGCTTTTCATCTGGAATATGGGCCCATGCTTCACTTCCAAAAACACGAAAGTGACTTACATCTGGTTTAATGGAACTCCAAGCTTCTTCTGGAGTGATATTCTCTAGAACCTTAGTAGGAGTGCGATTGATTATATAATTAGCACAATTAATTGCTTCGGCCCAAAAACTAAGACTGAGTCCTTTAGATTGCAGCATACAATTAGCCATTTCCTTTAAGGTGCGATTTTTCCTTTCAGCTACACCATTTTGTTGTGGAGTGTATGGAACATTATGTTGCATTTGAATTCCATTTCGGTGCAAAAGTTGATGAATGTGTTTTTAACATATTCTCCACCGTTATCAGTTCTTAGCTTAAGAATTATTGTTTTTCAACAAAGGCTTTGAAGGCAAAAAATGTGTTAAATACTTCACTCTTGAGTTTTAAGAAGTATACCCAAGTGCGTCTGGAGAAATCATCAATGAAAGTTAAGAAATACTTGCAGCCAGAGAATGTAGCAACAGGAAGAGGACCACATAAATCACTATGCACAAGCTGTAAAGGGGCTGAGGCGTGCCAAGAGGCACGTTTGTCAAAACTGTCCCGATGATGTTTTCTGAGTACACATCCGGAACAAACACCATCTCTTCAAGATACCATAGGAAGACCTGTCACCATATTTTCTTTACATAGATGCTGAAGGGAGCGATAGTTTAAGTGACCAAATCGCTCATGCCAAAGTTTGCTCACTTCATCATTATGAGCAACAAATACTGAGGGAATATTTGATGACCCAAAGTTGTGAAACTTATACAACCTTGTGGAATCATCAGCAATACCAGTAGCTAGAATCTGTTTAGGATCTCTTAGATCCTTGATTACAACATCATGAGGTGAATATTCAACAATTTTACCTTCACCTGAATGAGTTATCTGATATACAGATAGAAGGTTGCAGGATAAGGTTGGAACACATAATACATCATTAAACTGACCATTGTCTAGATGAACAGTTCCAGTCCCGACAACATTAAGAGATCTATCATCACCAACATATATATTTTTGGTGTTACAATCATTTAAAGAAGAAAACATGGCTTGGTTTTTGGCCATGTGATAAGAGGCTCCAGATTAAATGAGCCACTCATGAGAAGGAGAGGAAGAAGATACATTTAATGCATAACCAGACTGAGATGATTGACAACGACATGCAGAAAGTGCCATTCCAGAAGTTGAAGTTGAAGTAGGCTCCACATGGATGTTATGTTTCTTCATTTCGGCTTCCAAGGCTTCCATCTTCTTAAAGCATTTAGATTCTAAGTGGCCATCTCGATTACAAAAGTTACATTGTCTATCAGTCTTCTTCCATTTGTTTTTATTGGTCTTATCATTTTGCTGAAATGATCTTTCATTTTGAGGCTGAGTTGGTTTAGGACCATTCTTTTGAGGATATGACTTCTTAGGATTCTTTGAATTTGGTTGTTGCTGGGCGGCTAACGCTTTCGTGGAAGAGTTTCCAAGATTAAGAAGACCAAGATGTAAGAGTTTTTCTTGTTCTCTTATTAAGGAATCACAAAAGGAGTCAAAGGAAGGGGCCTTGTAGTCTTTTCCTTGACAAATGAAAGCTTCCCTTGTAGAATGGAAAGTGGAAACAAATACAGAGTAGGCTGTTCCCAACTTAGTAAGGATGGAATAAATAAGGTTACCATCTTCTTTCTTAACCTTAACACCTTCCAAGAGATATCTAAGGGTCTTGAATTTGGACCAGAAATCTTCAATGCGAGAAAAATTATTAGGATCCAAAGTAAGCAACTCATTTTCAAGTTGATGGGCTCTAATTTCATTTTTAATCCCAAAAACTTTAGCGATTTTTTCCAATGCTTCATGACGAGTCTCAAGTTTTGCAATATGGAATCTAAGATCAGGAGAAATAGACATCCCTATCAAACCACGTGCTTGATCTTTTCTATTTTCCCATTTTGCAGCCTTGTCTTCATCTTTTGGTTTCTTCTCTTGGTCTGTGGCTATTCTGTAGAGACCTTTACTTCTAAGTAAATCTTCCATGTAGGCTATCCATTGGAAGTAGTTAGTGCTGCCAAGAATGACTTGGCATGAACTTTCCATTTTTTTTTTAAAAACTGAAGCTGAAGATGTTGATAGTAAGTGTTCCACTGGATAGATCTCGAAAAATTAGGTTGTTTTAAAAAAAACGGCTCTGAAAAAGGCTTCCAGATGAAGAAGTTATGGCTTTTTGAAAAAAAATTGTTGAAGTTGTCGGCAAAGTGTGCGAATGTGCGGGAATGAAAAAAAATCCACCCCCACAAAAAGGAGACTTGAACCCAAGAACTATACTCTCTTAAAATAGCTTTGAACCAATTGATCTATACAAAAAATTTGAGAGAGAGAGAGAGAGAGAGAGGGGAGGGGGGGGGGGGGCTCGGTTTGCGTGCTTGCCTTGAGAAAGCTCTTTTTCCCTACAAAACACAAAACACAAAACCCAACACGAATATGCAAAGAAAAACGAACCTTGCGGCTCGAAGTTATCTTTAGCCAAAAAACTAGATATTTTTCTCAATGTTTCTGATTTTCCGAGATCACATTAAGGTGCAGGGAAAAGAGCATACGCATGAGAAAAATCCTTCCTTTCTGTTTCTGATTTGCCTAGATCGCACAGAGTCGCAGGGCAAAGAGCATACGCAGAAATGAAAGGTATAGATCCGGTTAAAAAAAAGGTAAATAAACCGAAACCGAAATAAGCAGAGAGAAAATAACAGTAAACTGCAAAAACACTGTATACCTCCCGATCTGAAAAATGACGCAGCTAGGGCTACTGGAAACCTTTTAGGGTGAAACGAAAGGGGTTCCTCACTGGAACAGATGCTCCGAACGCAACAGAGCAGTCCTCTCGGCCTGAAAGCAGTCAGAAACAGCAGATCTAAGAAACGACAGCCGCATGCAGTTCTACCGGCTTTAGATTTGGATCACCAACGGACGCGGCCCTCAAATAGCTCTGATACCATGTAGGAATTTACAAGGTAAGTTCCTCAGAAATAACACCAAAAGGACACAGCTCACAACCAGATCACAGATCAATACACCAGTATTTTTGACGTGGTTAAAACCCTCAAAGAGGGAAACAGTCCACAGCCTGCGCCAACGTGGCTACTACAGGCAATTTATTAATCAAAGAATGAAAATGTACATAAGATTCTCTCATGCACGGATTACCCGAACAATGACCCTCCATGCGCTTTAAATAGAACTCATGGACCAATCGGGTGTCAAGCCACGGATCAAGTGTCGGTAATACCGAGGAGAGAATGAACCGTCGGATCACTACATATCGTGACCGTCCGATTGTAAGTTACAATATGTACAACGGTAAAGAAACACACTTTACCTAACTCTATACCTAACTCTAAACTAGACCAAGTTGTACTTAACTATTTCCTATGTGTCGGAATATCCTAACAATAGGGGTGTTCTGAATAGATACTTTTCCCAACAACAAATTGGCGAATCAACTGGGGACTGTATTTAGTTAGTTTATTTGTGTTTCTATTGTTGTTCTTCTCATAAACATAGGAGTGGCGAATCGAACTGCATTTGCCATTTACAAATGCAAAGTAGAGATCTGCCACTCTAGTCCACTCACTGAGCTTGTTTATGATCTGAACAAGCTGATCCACAAATGCTCTAACTGCCCTTTGTGATAGCTCTTAGTCCTCCTTTAAATCATCCTTCTAATTGTACCTTATTGATAGCTTTTATCCGACCAAAAACCTCAGATTAAACTGCAAACCGTGAGCCAGAACCCATAGACAATTCTCGTTTCTGCTTCAGCGCAGGCTCTGTGAAGAGACCCTGCATTTCAATGCAGGTCCCGAGAGGGCTACCTGCGCTACAATTCAGTTTCTCTGTGCAACAGGTGCGCTGATCAGCCTTTGCCCTGTGCAACTGTGGTTCTTTGCATCCTTGTGTTCAGTTTTATCTCTATTTTTTGCAGCCTGTTATCAGTGTGTGTACCTATCTGAAAACCCCTTTTCTCTGCCATAATTCCGCCACAGTTGTATAAAAGAAACTTTATTTGTTTTTGTGTATTTGTTACATCATTTGCAGTTTACCATTACAAAAGTAAACTAGTCATACTGTCGCTCCTTGTCGTAAGTGTCGTTTTGATCTTAGGAGTAAATTTGTTTGCTGTTGACGGTTGATTGCGCTTTTAATTTTGTCTTTTGGTTTGAATTTGTGAATTTCTAAGTGTCGAAACAAGTGTTTACTTCAAAATCATAAAGTGTCGTAATCGTCTTTTTGATTTCAAAAAGAAACTTGTTTGTCTTTTAACTTGAAATCGAATTCAATTTTGTACAACAGCTTTCTTTTTAGGCATCAATATTAAGAAAGTGAAAACAAATACATGCATTTGTGCATTTGCATATTGATAGTTTGTATGGTTTGATTTAGGAAAAGTGCATTTACAGTGTGCTCTATTCTCTTTGAGAAAAGATTGTGTCTTTCTTTTCCCCATGTAGCTAGTATTTTCATTGTTGAAAAGAGACAAAAGCTTGCTTATCATCTTTAGACCGCATTTAGGAATTGTATCTACATCTTGTGGTGATCCAAAAAGGCAAACTTCTAAAAAAGATCAACTTAAAATAAATTGAATGAACTTAACAACGCATTGGAACTTAACGCACAACATAGAGGTCTAGGCTAGGGACGTGTTCCGGCATCGTAAAACCTGGTTACTGTCGGCCTCACTGATGGTTGGGTGATTCCTCCTGAGAGACGATAAGTGCCAGTACGGATTGTGCTCCCACGTACTGTCGAGTATATATTGGGAGACCCCTATAGGCATAAAAACTTTATCCATAGGAAGCCGTGTCGGCCGCCCTACTGATCGCAATGCACTGAACACAACATTCGGGAAGATTGACCGCCCGTACCTTAAAAAGTATTCTGCAGTTTTGCGATTGGTTTGGCACACCCTCTACCTAGAACTCTAGAGCAGTCCTTTTCGTTCCTTTTCAGACTCCTTAACGGAAAAGGTCCATCTGAGCACTTGTCACTTCAGGCTCAATAAAAATTGAAGGAGACTAGAGTCATCTTTTGCTTTTTCTCGACTCTTTAAAATTGAAAAAGCAAGTTGTGTCCAAGCGTCGTTAAAATTTATTTTAAACGGAATATTCATACCCTTTTTCCTGCGTTGATCTTTAGGTTGAGAAAATGGAGCCTACCAACCAAGGAATTCCCCTTGGTGGAAATCCTAGTCCCTTCTCCTCTTGGGGAGATGTTGGTGTGCCCCATGTGGCCACATTGTCGCTTCCAGGACTGACAATTGGCTTGCCGGTCTGGCTCTTCTCAACCAATGTCGTTCAAAACACCACTATTCCTGAACAGTCGAATCAGCAGTTAGACCAGTCCAGAGTTACCCACCAGCCTTCTACTTCCTCTAATTCTTCCTCTCCTCCTTCCTCTTCGCTTGATGAGGCTGGCAAAGCCAAAAGTCAAGTTCCTAAGGAGAAGAAGGAAAAGAAGAAGAAAGAGAAGAAGAAGAAGGAGCCAAAAGCCACTGGGGGCAAACGAGTGTCGTCTAATGAAAATCCACACACTACAATGACCAGGCCTAAATCGCCATGTGTCATTTGCAAGGGAGACCACTTTCACAAAGATTGTCCCTGCATCCCTCAGATAATAAGGGACTGGTCTCCCCGTTTGCACAATCCGGTGCCATCAACCTCTGATAGCCATGTTGAAAGCACACCGTCAACTAGCGAAAGTGAAGCCCCAGGACAAAAAGGGAGAGCTAGATCTCCTTGTAAACTGTGCGAAGGAGATCACGCCATCCACTGTTGTCCCTTCTTAGACGAAGTTAAAAGAGTTTTGGATGATCGTCCGGTTTCACCGTTACGACTTCCTCCTGGATACAAAAAACTCTTGCCGAGTCCTTCGTTAGTTGAAAATCGAGCTGGCCCGCTCAAGTGGTCAGCTGAATCGCCTGTCATTGAAGATGAACCAGCTAAATCCATACCCGACGAAAGTCAAAAGGTTGAGGCGGCAGTTGACCCGGTCTTGCCTTCAGAGGTTTTATCTTCGAATGATACAGTCACTGAAGAGGATAAAGATGACACCATCCAAATTCTCTTCATCAACACAAACTCTGATGAGCATGGGGGCAATCCACCCATTCCTTTATCGCAGGAAGGAAATTTGTCAGAGCGATACCCGGCCGTCTACTCGGTCCCACCACCAAGAAACCTAGTTGTCTCCTTCGACTGGAACCAACTAGGCAGACCCCGTTTGCCAGCAAGCATACCATTCAGAATTATCGTCCAAATATACAGAATGGTCATGGCTAGCACCATCATTGATGAGGGGGCATCTGTGAGTATCCTTTCCTCTATTGCTTGGAAAGTGCTTGGTTTGCCATCACTTTTGCCTGAAATGAGAAATCTGACAGGCTTTGATAAAGGAACCAGTCGACCTTTAGGGATCCTCCCCAATGTGCCCATAACATTGAAAGGGAAGACTGTTCAAATGAACGTGATGGTCATTCAAGGACCCTTGGATTAAATCCTACTCCTTGGACAAGACTATATATATTGCATGGGAGCCATCGTCTCCTCACTCTTTAGAGTAATGTGTTTTCCGCACGAAGGAAGAGTGGTCAAGCTCGTGGACCAGCTTTCTTTTCCTGGATCACGCATCGCAAATAGTCATATACCATCCCTAAATGGTCTCTTCACGCAAGAAATGTCTCAACCCACGGTCTGTCCTCCCGATGAGCGCGAGTGATTCGGAAGGATATGACTGGAACCCAGGGGGCATGCGTCCTGGTCTGCTTCGGCAGGAAAACTTTGGGTATAGGATAGGTTTCCGCGGGAGAATATGACTAGTCCGTACCCCGTCCGTGATTGGAAGAGGGGTTGTTCTAGAATAAGATTCTTTTGTCAAAGTCATGTGAGTTGGCGGGCTTCGTCGCTCACCTTTGTTTATCTCGGTAGACATCGCCGAAGAAGTGTTCCGTTTGAAAGATTAATAGAACAATCTTTGGGTGACCTGAAAGAGGTAGGCCTCTCTCGATAAAACAATTGTTTTGGCGGAAGTGAAGTAGAGGTAACCTTGAAACTCTGTTTTATACCTCGGGGCATGCAAACCTTTTGGAGTGCAAGCAAAGAGCGATTATTTATCTGTTTTTTGGATTAGTTGTTTCCTAACTTGCGTAACGAAAGGGTGCAGGGCATAGCTTTGTAAGGCACAAGCTCCATAAAAAATGGCATCTTACATGAGACATTCTTATCATATGACTGGATTATCGAGCAGTTTTAGCACATAGTACATGCTCGTTAAAAAATAAACATAAGATCGAGCAAGTGTTTCAACCCGCGTTTAAGCTCGTTAAAAAATGAACTATCCTCCGGTAAATGACCACCGTGAATGTAACATTATCAGCCATTAAAGCCTTGGTTGTGTTTGCACCGTCACCTCCACTTTTCCATTGGCCGATCATTCACCTCCATATGTTTGTTTACCCATTTTGAGGAACAGCTACGAAGAGTGATTTCACTAGCCATCCTTGTGACACTGTCGTGCTTGGAAAATTCCAACCCTTACCTGGAATCAGCTGCTACCCATTTTATCACTCGTTCCTCAAAAGACGAGTCTTCTTTAAGCTCTTTTCATTTGACTCGTAAAATATGAAAAGATTGCCGAGTTTTGGCCTTCCAACTCGTTAAAGCGACAGGAAGAGCTATCCCTCCTCTAGATTTTAATCTTTTTGGACCTGAGGGATTATTGCACAAAAAGATCGAGCGCTTGTTTTGTTCGGCTCATTAAAACTATCGAAAATTCATCCCTTCTGTATTGTTTTATACTTTTTCGGACCTAAGGGATTAGATGATGAAAAAGGACTTTCGGAGTTCACTTTACGTACCTTTTCAGACTCTCTAAAAATGAAAAGGACCGAGTTATCTTTGTCGTTAGACTCATTAAAAAGATTAATAGCGACAAACTTGTCTTTAGACGAGAACGAGTTTCACTATCGCTAGGCTCATTAGAACATAGTGATGGGTTTTCCCGAAGGGAAAATTATAGAACTAGCATATGTTATCCTCCTCAAGCTTGACAAAAATAAAGAGGTACTGGTCAGCAATGACTGGGGAAAAATTGGGAAGAAACTCAAAGAACCTTTATTGGTAGCAAGTCGCTCTTGAACATGACACTTCCACTCCGTGCCTGAGTCGGGTTGGGTTGTTTCATTCACCGGTCACATCACCATGGTCTCGCCATACCATCCACCTTTGGGGTAAATGCTACCAATCCATCATATAAGTGTCGCCGATATGTTCAAGAGAAGTCATCCAGAGAAGTCAACTGTGTCCCATCCACTACCATACATTATACTTCATTCTTTCATGACCGCCACCCTGAATCATATATCATCAGATCATTTTCACCTCCATCAAAATCATTTGCTCCGTTCTGTGTCATTGATGTGGGATTCATCGAGGCCCTTTTTTGACGGATCGCTTCTTGTCGACATCAGCTCATTATCCAAGAAGTTGATCTAGGAACACCCCCTTCAGTACTTTGAAGCTTGCATGCCTCAATGGCAAGTTTCTCACTTCCGGCGACAGGTATACATCAATGACCTTTGACCGAAAGATTTTGCGTGGTGTTCGACGCCAAGTCCTTTATTCACACCACGTGAATTGTACTGCAGTACGTTGAGGGTCATTATCATTATCGGTGATTCCTCTCGCGCTTGTTAACAATTTACATCATTGACTGGTAATCAAGCGATGTCTTTCCATGTTCGACTTCAAAACATTTCTCACATGGATCGACTTGTACTTAGAGTGAAGATCGGACGAGATTGAAGACCCCGGATCTAGTTTCATCCATCCAGGCTGCGATATATATTCAGGAAAAATAAAGACATTGACATGTACAACACTGCAGAACAAATAATCATCCTACCAAAAGGATGATGATTTCATCAGAATCATTAGTCTACCATCAGACGATTGTCTGTCCTATGTACATAAAATGAATTTATGAAGCTGAGCATGGGATTGCCTGCCTCAGCTAGATAATGAAAACAATATGAAAAATAATGTATTGTATTGTATCTTATTACAGGTCTCCTCCCAGCATTGAAAGAACTTCGGACCCTCCTAATAAAGAATTTCACCAGATAAACGACCTCATACTTTAGGGGGCAACTGTTATAGACATTTTTGTGCCTTACAGCTATAAGCATGAAATGTCCATAATCCAAGGGATCCAAAGTCCCTAAAGATGTTGTTACAGCTCCTAAAGGAACAAGGTCAACCAATGACAGCTTCTCCCAGAAGTTCTCCACCAAAAACCACTCAGAACTAGTCAAATCAGGATCAATTCAGAAGCTCCACTAGCTGCCTGCGTTGCAAAGCACCCAAATACACTAGCTAGGTGCGTTGCAACGCACTTGAATGCACTACCTAGGTGCGTTGACTGGGAAATGACAAGTGGCAGAGTCATTCAACGAGGTGGAAAGACCATGGAAGCTTCCAGAATCTTCTCCAATGACACTTGCCTCACTGAATTCGACCAAGTGATGAGTAAGAGGCTCTCAGTCTCCAAGTGGAAGCAAGAACTAACAGAGAGAAGCCACAAGTCAAAACGTAAGCTGACTCATCCTTTCTTCTTACATCTATATATGGATCCCTCATCCCAGAGATCTAGAGGCTGGAATTTTGTACTCTGGAGAGAATTGTTGTTGGTTTGAGATTGAGATTAGTACATTGGATGATTTATGCTTTGTTGGAGAGGAAGGGATTCCTTTGCTGGGAGGTAGATGCTGGATCGGGACTCACTTGGTTGTATCTCCTCTTGGAATTTCTTATCCTATCAATAAAATTATTTGAGTTTCTCTTACATGCTGTGTATCAATGATGTTTTGTTATATTTGCATGTTTAGATTAATCTGATCCTGAGCTTTTTATGAATGTATATCTATATCTTCGTGTAGTTTCTCTCTCTTTTGATCTTGCAGGAATTCAGTGAAGCTGGGCCGGTAAGGGAGCAGGGAGTTGGGAGCTATTGAAGAGAGGAGTGATTGGATCAACAAACTAGCGAAAGACATAGGTTAGTTGCATCCTTTCTCCTCATTTACATTTCATAAAGAAGAATACTCAAGTAGTTTTCCTTCTTTGTTGCTAAGGCACTATCACACCTTAGAGTGGGATAGGGGCGTTCTGAATAGATACTTTTCCCAACAACAGGAAGTGGTCAAAGACTTTGGCTCAGAGGCACTATGCAAGGCAAGTGTGTGGACGATGAGAGAAGAGGATTTTGTTACTCTCAGGTATTGTTCAGATTAGTATATCAGGTTTTTGGAGGCCAAAAGTTATTTTATTGGGAAGGCGTGATCCAAAATGGCTTCTGGATAGACTCCTAAGTCTAAGTGGTCCTCATAGAGGAAAAATGAAAGTCCAAGGAAGTTCCTGGAAATACCCCCATTGCAGAGATCTTTTAATTCTGAATCTATTGCAACCTGAATGGGAAAAAATAGACTTAGGATGCAGAAGTTATCATTGAAAGAAGATGTCTTATGTTCTTTAGAAAAAGAGGGAAAAACCCCTAAAAAAGGGTAGAAAGCCCTTATAAAGATAAATCGCATTGGAATAGGGCCAAAGATGGACTTAAGTGAAAAGGGGAAGCACCCTCGATTGGTGATCCACGACATATCGGGTTGGAGGTGGGCATATGCATTAACATAAGGAAAGGACTGGGCTGATGTGATAATGCGATCGCTGATATCGGCGGATCACAATCGGTGATGCCATGAGGCAAAGGATGAACTCTTGGACCAATGCGACTTGTGATTGCGATGTATCGCATCGCAACATCATGTCGCAACGATATAAAGGGGTGATAACGCTGAACCTGATGGGTTTGATAAACCCGACCATATATATTTTGAGATCCGTAAAAAATTCTTTTTCTATGTAAAATTGTGTTTTCGTTAAATAAATGAAAACCAAAGGAAACACGAACTGGGCAATTTAACAGACCCAAAAGTATTTTTAGATGCAATGATATATGTTTTTAGTTCCGAAACGAGTGGGATTTCGGGCGGGCCATACGCGGTAAGTTGTTTTGGTCAGGCTACGCCCAGGCCCATACACTGGCTGCCACGTGGCTAGGCATCAGAAAGAGAAAACCACCCTTTTCGGGTGGATAATCTCCATGCGTGTTAACCACCTGAAATAAATAATGGCCATCGATTGACAATTACTTGCGATGGTGCCAGAAGACAGATCCGAAAGGATATAAGGCAGAATTAATGATTTCTGAAGTCCGATAGACTATGTTTGGGCGGATTTTTACAGGTTTTTTGTGTGTTCTCTGTATAAACAGAGAACAACCGTTTTTGGGATTTCAAAGGAACCGATGGTCCATTCCATTACAGAACAGGTGGCCACCATCCCTGAAGGCATTTGGCAATGATTGCTAACACTCAGAGGGGGATTTGAGCTGACAGAGGCTGGAAGCCAGAGAGTCCGGAAGAGGAAACAAATGGATAGCGCCGATTGGCTTAAAAGCCACAGAATGGCAGAGACAAAGAGGGAGGGTGAAAACAGGTAGCGCAGAAAACAAAAGCTGAAGCACAGAGCAGTCGAGGGAGTCCCTTGGAGTTCAAGTGGAAAGCCAGAGGGCTGTAAATTGACAGAGAGGCAAAGAAGCCAAAGCCAAAGCTAATAGCCAGATCCAAGAGCCAAGAGCTAAAGCCAAGAGCCAGAGCTAGAGCTAAGAGCGATAGCAAGAGCCGAGAGCTAGAAAGCTTAGAGCTTCAAGAGCTAGGGATAAAATGGTGTCTAAACCCATTGTTTCTGTGTAAAACAGTGGATTTGAGCCAAGAGATTGTAGAAAGGACTTTGCCATAATCCTAGAGAGCCTAGTTGAGTTGACTAGAGCTCACAGAGACGTAGCACGTGTTTTGGGTGAACTCCTAATTAGTATTGCTATTATGTGTGATTTCTTGTTGTTGCATTGTATCTGCTACTTTATTTACTATTATATGTATTTATATATCAGTTTAAGCACATTAAATTATAGCACATAAACAGTTTAAATAACCATAAGCATGCACCTTGTTTTCAAGCACGTATTTACTTTCGACTTGGTTAATCATTTGTGACTTGGGAATATTTAAGTCTTGGAAGTGGGAGATGTTCTTGTAAGTTAGACAAGAAGCCTAAGTGCCCCATTTTCAGATCATCCAAATAGGTTAAACACATACCCACTTGTAGATCTTCTCTGATCCAGATCTCCAGCCACGTTTGCATTAACAAAGCCTCGAATATCCAAAACTCTGTCCAATCCTGGTCTTCCTTGGTAGCAAAAACCATAATCACTAGTCCCATGAAAATACTTGAAAACCCACTTCACTATTATTCAATGCTCCTTCTCTGTTTCTGACATAAACTTGCTTAGTACTCCCACAACATGTGCAATGGATGGTCTAGTACACACCCTCACATACATTAGGCTACCGACTGCACTTGCATATGGAACACGAGACATGTCCTCTTCCTCTTCTTGTGTCTTGGGACACTATTCAACAGATAACCTTACACCTACAGGAATAAGAACCTTCACTATTTTACTATGTTGCATGTTAAACCTCTGCAATATTGTCTCGACATACTTCCGTTGGTTTAACCAGAGCTTCCTCTTTGCCCGATTTCCTTTAATTTCCATGCCCAAAATATAGTTTGCAGCACCAATATCTTTCATGTCGAATTTGGAGTACAATTGGGTCTTCAAATCTTAGATAATTTCTTTGCCATTTCCAACTAGCATTATGTCATCCACATACAAGGCTAGATAAATAACAAGGTCACCAATTAATTTAAAATACACACAATGATCTACTTTGCTTCTGGTGAAGCCAAGTCCCCATATAAATGTATCAAATTTCTGATACGACATCCTTGGTGACTAGTTTAGCCCATACAGAAACTTCTTTAACTTGAATACCAGTTCTTTCTTACCCTTCACCACAAAGCCTTCATGTTGCTTCATGTATATCTCCTCTTCCAGATCCCTGTGGAGAAATGTTGTCTTCACATCCATCTGTTCTACGTCAAAATCAAAAGCAGTAGAAACAAATAAAATTAATATAATAGAAGTTACCTTGGCAACAACGGAAAAAATATCACCAAAATTAATTCCTGATAGTTGGGAATAACCTTTTGCTACCAACTGAGCTTTGTATTTCTCCACCTTTCCTTCTACATTTGTCTTCTTCTTGAACACCCATTTTCTGCCAATGGGTTTCCTTCTAGCCGACAACTCCACTAGATCCCAAGCCTCATTTTTGTTCAAAGATTCCATTTCATCAACCATGACCTCTTTCAAGAGTTTTCCATCCTTTGAATCTACTGCTTCCTTCACAGTTTTGGGATCATCATCAGTGATAGATAAAGAAAAATTTGAATAGAAAGCAATACTTTCTTGATGCATTCTTTCTCGAACTGATCTTCTCACAACCAGAGTTTGTGCCTCTTCATCTTCTGATTCCTCTTCTATTGTAGAGTCTTATTCTTCCTCCTTTAGCTCAAACTATATCTTCTCAAGTTCCTTTGATAGTATTTCATTTTTAATAACATCTTTCACCTCTTTGAACACCGCATCTCGGGTGTACACAACCTTCCTTGTTACAAGGTTCCAAAGCTTATAACCCTTTAAACCATCCTTATATCCAATAAAGATGCGCTTTTCAGATTTACTATCCAACTTGGTTCTTTTCTCCTTTGGAAGCTGTACATATGCATCACATCCAGATACCCTCAAATGTGAAAGAGAGGGTTTCTTAATAGTCCATACCTCTTGTCATGGTAAATTTTAGGGGCGAATTATAGCCCAAAGGCGAAATTTGAGGGTTTTTACATTTTAAGAGGGCGAATTTTTTATTAAAACCCCTTTTCATATAGTTAGCCCAAATTTTATTTGAAAATAATTAATTTTTTGATTTTAGCCCAAAATAAAAAATGGGCAGATAAACTAACCAAACCTTCATTTGGCCCGATTCACTGGTTTTGGGAAATCGTATTCCCTTAAAATGGTCGAATTTTGATATTTTCCCCTGGTTTGGGAGATTAAAATGATTTAATACCCTACATTGGGTGCAATTTTTTTTAATACCATGTGCCAATACCACATGCCCAAAAACCATCTCTCATTTCACAATCAAAATATTTATAAATATTTTATTTGAATTTAATTTTATAACATTTTAAATCTAAAAGAAAAAATATTATAATTACTTTTAAGATATATCTAAATCGCGACTCACATTCAAATATATGAGATATAAATAATAGTTATAAATTAACATCCATTTTACCATATAAGTTAGTCTAATAATTTTGTAACCATATTTAAACTTTATTAATAAGCACATAAAAATTTAATACTTATAATATAACAATTTTTTTAACCATGGATATTCACCGCACTTTACCATGGACATTATTAAGTTGTGAACATGCTTTGTTACAATACCATGGGCCAATACCATGACTTATCAATACCACATGCTCAAAAACCATCTCTCATTTTACAATCAAAATATTTTATAGTTTTATTTTATTTTTATTTTTTTATTTTTTAATTTAATGTTATTACATTTTTGGTATGGAAAAGATATTGTAATGTCATGTTATGTTATCTACACATTATGACTCAATCAAATTAAAAAAATTGATTAATTAATTAATCAAAAATTAAAATATTTTGACTCAATGAAATTACATAAAAATAGAAATTACATTAAAAAAATAAAATTAATAATTATAATTATTAATAATTAAACAAAACTAGATCCATTTTAACTTTGGATCTATTTAGAGATTTGATAATTAATAAGCATATGTTAAAATGAAAAGTCTATGTTATTATTTTATGTGAAAATTTTAGGTTATTAATTTTTTTAATCAATTTTTGTTGAGTAAAGGTAAATTTGAATAAAAATAAAAATAACTCTATCTAAAAATGAAAATTCTACATTATTATTTTTTTATTATATCAAGAGATATTGTTTTGTCCATTACTGGTTTTTGAGCTCAAGGTTTATAAAAACCCATGGTATTCATGTGGAATATAGTCTATTTAAAAGGGGGAATTATACCGTCCTAAATCCATCTTCTCATTCTCTCTCTTTCTCTCTCTCTCCCTTAGTTTTGATTCACATTTCGCATTAGCCTTAATTGTCGATCTCTCAAGCTTAGAGAGGGATGGATCTTGGCTCATGTATATCTAAAGAGAGGTATGCTATTAATTCTTAAAGTAGTATTCTTGGATTTGCAAAATGTAATATTTTTTTTACATAGGGATATCTTAGAGTAGTATACTTGGATTTGCAAAATGTAGTATTTTTTTACATAGGGATATCATTTACTTTTGATTATAGTCTTGCCTATTAAGTGCCCATATTCAGGTTTTGATGAGTTTTGATTATGGTTTTGATAAGATGCAACGTCTATGACCCTTTCCTATTAAGTGTCTATATTCTAGTTTTGATCAGGTGAAATGTCTATGACCCTTGTCTATCAAGTGCCCATAGTCTAGCTATCATTTGGGGGGTTTTTTTTATTACATCCAAGGATGTTGTTTTGTTCTGTGAAGTTACCAGTGGTTCTTGAGCTCCATGTTTATGAGAACCCACGGTATTTACCATGATATTCATGTGGAATATAGTCATTTTAAAGGGGGAATTAAACTAGCCTAGATCCATCTTCTCCTTGTTCCTCTTCCTACGCATCGAAACCATCAATTTTGATTCTCATTTCCCACTCGCTAGGTTTTGATTCTCATAAACTAGCTTAGATCCATCTTCTCCCTCTTCCTCTGGGTATCCCTCGAATCCCCCGGTTTTGATTCTCATTTCCCATTCACCTGAACTAAGGATGGATCTAGGTTGGTATGTATCAAAAGAGAGGTATATTGTGAATTCTTAATGTAGTATACACTGATTTGAAAAATGTAAGGTTTTTTTACATAGGTATATAGTTTATTGGATTTGCAAAATGTAAGGTTTTTTTATATAGGGATATGGTTTACTTTTCATTATGGTTTTGATCGGGTGAAGCATCTATGACCCTTGCCTATTAAGTGCCCATATTCTACATATCACTTGGGAGGTTTGCATAGGTTGATCATGATTGTGAAACCCTATTCCAAAACAAAGACATCTATCCACTTAATTAATCTTTTTTTTTTTCATTTTAAATTAAAATAAAAATCAATAATACGAAAAATATCAATTATGGGGCTGAAGAAAAGCTAGAAGCACTAGTAGTTGTTGGGAGATTTCAGGTTTTCTAATATCATGAGAAAAATGTTTTTTTTGTTGCTTTATATTTTATAGTTTGTGTACAGTAAAATATGGTATATTAACGACTTAATCACTTTCTATCTTAATGGTTAATTTTTTTAAATTCATTTAAATTATAATTAATTAACTTGATATAAAAATGATTGATGAGACAATATTTTCTTTTGTAAGCTACAGTAGGACCTTTGATTTTCTATTTATCCGGGTTGAAAAAGTACAAGCATTTGGTGGCCTCAACCCGTCCGGTAGGGAAACTAGATCTGTTGGCCACCTTAAGTCTTTATACACCGACAAATAACAAAAGAGTCTAAGTCTGCAAGTCCATGCCAAATACACTTCACGGCCAAAGTGGCTAATCTAGTTTCCTATTAGCATAATCTACTTAAAACATAACAAAAAGGAGAACTAGTTCTCAGTAGACTAACAAAGAAAACCATTTGCATAATCTAAGGAGTTTAGTCTACCATGATCTCAGGCTTGATATCTTCTCCTCAGGGCACTGTAGTTATCTTCTTCAGTTGTTGTTGTATTTCTTCCAGTTTACTGTCCTGCATCAGCAATGTAATTTGGAGGTTTTCCATCTCCCTCCTTAGATTTGGTATTCCTTGAGCCATTTCTTCCATCTCCACTACTACCTACTCCATTTCCTTTGCTAATAACTGTTTCAGCACCCAATGTACATGAAGGGCCTGTTTGTATAAGGACATACGTCCCCTTGTATTTCCCGGCTCAGGGATCTGGTTGCCCCAATCCTCCATCTCTGGATCTGATTGGTCCTGAATAGCATTGTTTTCCAATTCTTGAATAAGTCTATAGATGTCTGCATCAGTTACTTCATTGTATGCCTTCTCTGCCTCCTGCACCATTCGCTTCATTGTTTTTTGGCCCCATCTCTGTATGCTGGCGAGGGTGCTTTTGAGCCTTGATTGCCTGAATGCCGTGCTCACCCTCTACCCCTGCGTCCTCTTCCTCTGCCTGAGCGAAGCTGTCTGCTCCTGGTAGCTGCCTAGCTCCCCTGCCCAACCTCAAATGAAATATTCCCTACAAATTCCTCTCTGCCAGACTCCTTGACCTTCCTATCCAGCTCTATACCTTCTTCATGTTGCTCTTTCTCCTGCGTTTTGGTCATCCTTGTGGTTCTCTCTTCCTCCCAGGCTTTCAGAGTTTCTATCTCTAGTTGGCCTCGCTCGATGGCACCCTGTGTTCCTTGCATGCCTTTAACTTATCGCATCTGCTTGCCTGCTTTCTTCATGTCGATCTCAGCCCTTTTTATTCTCCCTGTCGTTGCCTTCTGTCCCTTTCTGAATTGAGTATCAGGGATTATTGGCCAGCCGTTCACTCTCCTCAACACCTTACTTCGTCCCATAATGTCTTCCACTCTGCCCTTACCTACTCTTATTGTTTTGCTACCACCAACCCAACATCCCATCATCTGATCACCGCCGATCCTTGCTCCTGTTTCCTTCATTATTCCGCCATCTCCTCTCCTCGGGTTTCTCCCTTGCCTACAGACTGTCTCCATGTCCTGTGGGATGATTAAGTTGAGAGGTGGGCTGTATTGACACCTTCCCACCACCATCATAATCCCACGCTTCACCCTTTTGTCCACCCCGATCGGGGGATTGATGAGACAATATTATATAAAGGGAAAATGATATGATAATTATAATTACAAGTTGTCCAAATTTGTGAGTGAATGATTATATTCACTTTCAATTTTTGAATTGAGATATAATTAAATTTGTAATGGTTTATTTATATAATCATCACTCAAACATGATATTTTCCACAAGGAGGTCACTCACAAAACATAATAAAAAAAATTATATATTATTTAATTCCAAAACTAAAGAGGTCATTTCAAGTTACAAGGGTTTGTCTAATTTCTCTCTCTCTCTCTCTCTCTCTCTCTCTCTCTCTCTCTCTCTCTCTCTCTCTCTCTCTCTATATATATATATATATATATATGAAAATTAACCATCATGCAATATAATATTATGTTGACTCCGTTAAATTAAAACATAAATTATTATTTTAATATGAAAACTATAATTATTATTTTATATGTGTCCTTAGAGGTATCCTAAAGTGTTGATAGATTCTAGCTAGTTTATTTTTTATCATGTTAAGGAAACAATAATAGTACCTAAGGTGACCATGTATATTCATTTTAAAATTTAAATATTTTGTAATAATTTTTGTCAATATAGAAAATTTTAAAACTCAAATTCACTAAGAAAAATCATAACAACACTTATCTACCAATCTCTCTCAATACTACATCTCTACCTAGACTTTTGTAATTAATATAAATTTAAGAAATAAATATTCAAAACTGAAAACTAAATCTCTCCTTAGTTTCAAATGTTATATAAAATCTTTTTTAATTAGTACATATTTAAAAAATAAATATTCAAAACTTATTTTTATTCACACCAAGCCAAGTTTTCCAATGATGGTCTAAAATCCAAAACCCTAGTAGAAAAAAAGATTCCTTGCCACATGATAGGCTTCTTTGCACTCAGATTGTTGGGAGGATGATACTAAGATGTAAAAACTGGCAATTCAAAAAATAATGTAAGATAAAGAATAAATAAGTTGATTACATTATAATTTTTTTGAGTTGAATTGCAAGCCGCAACCCTCGAAATTTAACAAAACATTACTTAAATAATGATTAGGCTATTTACCTACTTGCAAATAGTAAAGTCTCATCTTCCTTCTTAGCTCTTGCGAATATATGTGGGGCTCTACATTTTAAGGACATCGCTTTGAAATGTTGAGCATTTTTGCAGGGAAGAAACCTCTTCTTTAACTGATGCAAGGCATTCTCACTTATTTTTGGCTAGGGCTTTTCGTTTTGGGGTTTCATCTTGATACATAATATTCCTAGGGAGACATGGGCTTATTATTGTTGTTTTGCTTGGCCGTAGGAGTTTTAAGGCTGATTTCTATTGCAAACCTTTATGCGCTATAACCTTTTGTGCTGATTTTCACCATGCAGATTTTATTAATATGTTCTTTTAGTATGTAATGTTGGATTTTTTTTTCGTTTTAGTACTAATTTTTATTTGGTTTGGGAATATTGTCGATACAGTTGGGGCATACTTAATGATGGACATGGCTATACCTGTTCAATTTGTTACAACAAAAAAATGGGAGAATTCTATCTCCAATACTCATATTTGTTCATCTCCATCTAAAGATAGGTAGGATGAGTAGAAATTATTTCAAAAAATCCTTTCTCTAACATAGCTACTTGGCAACTATTTTACAAACTAATTATGTAACAAGATACATAGATAGATCATTCCTAATTTTTCAATAGGCCTCAAAGGAAGTATCCAAACTCAATGAGCAAGGATTATCATCCCAATGCTTTGTTCCATTTAAATTCTTGTTCTCACATTTATTTCCCAGATTTCCTCCCTCTCATGACTGGCATAGAGCTTAATATTTGTTTAGCTACACTTCCATAAGTGAGAGTTCTAATGTCTACCTTTGTTACCCCTAGGCTGAGGGAACATCTTCCCTCACCATCTATAATCATTGTTCCTCCCATGGATTATTAATTTGTTGTTTCACCATTTTTCCCTTGTATTTCTTCTCAATTTTTCCATTTTCATCTTTTTTATTTTTTGCACTTATCTTCTTCATGTCAATTTTCTAAGGAATTTATTGTGGCTCATTTCCCACTCCTCACTCATATATTTATATTCCAATACATGAGAAATATATTTATATTCCATATGAGTAATATACATATTTCAGTCCTCGAGGGATTACTTAGAAAACAAGGCTCATAGTCATTATAAGAAATTCTCATTATGAGTCCAACACATTGTCACATATAGGATTTCTCCCTACTACTTGCGCTAAACCTAATTGACTTTCCGTGAGAAATATATTTATATTCCATATAAGTAATAAACTTATAAGGAATATACTTGTTTTGGTTCTTGATGGATTGATTAGCAAGGCTTCAAGCCATTACAAGAAATACTCATTATGAACTTTGTAAGCCCTTTACAAAGACTTTATTATTTAGTGAAATATTCGCCAATATCTTACAAGATTTTATAATCCAATGAAATATTTGCCATGATTTTACAAGATAATATAATTTGGTGAGAGATCCACCAAAAAATTATATATACATATTATATTATTTATAAAATTGCCTTCCATTTTTCCTATGTATCATGGGGATTCGCCCATTTATTATATATATAAATTTAGAGGAGTTCTTAAAATTTTCCCTGCCTTTTGTGGAGACTTATCCTCCAATGCTGATGAAGGTGATCTGTTGACCAGGTAGAATGCAGTCTCCACTGCCTTTTCTCATAATTCCAATCCTAACCCGGCACCACTGAGAATGCTTCTTTCCCTTTCTATAAACATCTTGTTGATTCTTTCTGCAACTCCAATTGGCTTAGGTGTGTATGGAGTACTCTTCTATCATGTTATACCAAACTTCTTACAAAATTCTTCAAATTCCTTGCTGCAAAACTCTCCACCGTTATCTTTCGTCCGCACCTTTATCTTCTTCTTTGTCTGGTTCTCCACTAGAGCCTTAAATTTTTTAAACCTGTTAAAGACTTCAGATTTCTTCTTGAGGAAATATATCCATGTATTCCTTGAGAAGTCATCTATAAATGATACATAGTACGTAGACTTACGCAGTGATGGAACCTTCATAGGCCCAAACACATCACTATGCACACGCTCTAATATATGTTTCGCCCTCTTAACACTAGATGGGAAACTCACCTGATTCTTCTTTCCATATACAAAATTTCACAGAAATCAAAATCTAGAGAACTATTAGTCATACCTTCTACCATACCTTTACCATGAAGTATTTGAAGGCCCTTCTCTCCAATATGACCAAGCCTTTGATGCCATAGCATGGTCTTTTCTCGAGAGACCACTAGATTTTCTGCTCCACTTTCAAGAACCACAGAAATATTGCACCCATCAATAATAGTGTTACCTTGCAGCTTGTACAAAGTGTTATAGACATTTTTGTGCCTCGCATCATGGAGCATGAAATGTCAATAATCACAGGGATCCTCAGTCCCTAAACATGTTGTTCTTACCCCTAAAAGAACAAGGTCATCAAACAACAGCACTTCCAATCAGTTCTCCACCCGAAAACACTTCAAAACAGGCTTATTTTGGATCATGTCAGCTGCTTAACTGAGCTTCTGCGCTGTAATGCAACTGTCCCACTCTGTACCTGCGCTGGAAGTCAAAATTAATGAAGGCTACCTGCGTTGGGCGAGATTGGCCAAGTGGCACAGTCATCCTGCAAGGTGTCAACTGCCCAGGAAGCTTCCAAACTGACACTTGGTTCATCAGATTCGCCTTGTGATGAGTAAGAGGTACTTGATCACCATGTGTAACCAAGGATCTCCAAGTGGACTCAAGAACTGAAGGTTAACTGAAGAGGGAGAGGACACTAGTCAGCTCTATGCCAGCCTCAAGCTGACTCATCCTCTCTTCTTCTCTCCTATATATAGAGCTCTTCTATGAGGTCTAAGGAGGCTGGAATTTTGTGTAAAGCAAGGAGGTGCTGTTGGATTACAGTTAGAGCTATTGGGTGATTGTTTTACTAGAGGTGAAGAGGAGAGTTCTTGCTGCTGGGGAGGTGCTGCTGGATTGGAGCCATCATTGGTTGTAACCTTCTCAGAACCCTGTTACTTCTATCAATAAAGTTTTGCATGTTCTCCTATATACTTGTATTGCATTGATGTATTGTATTTACATGTATATTTGATTCACTCTAATCCATGCATCAGTTATGAGTACATGTATCTTGTAGTTTCCTCTCTTGTTTTGTGCAGGATCTGTGTGAAGCTGGACCGGCAAAGAGAGTAAGGAGCTCGGAACAAGAGACAAAGAGAGAGGATCAAGATCGACTAAGCGAAGGACACCAGGTTGGTTAATCATTTCTTCTTTCTCTCTGTACTTTCATGAAGGAAAACATCAAAGCTTTACTTTCAGTTGTTGCAAAAGACTGTCACCTTTAGAGTAGGGATAGGGTCATCCGCATGGGATACTTTTCCCCACAACAAACTGGCGACTCCGCTGGGGAGCCTAGTATCTTGTTGGTGTTTGTAGTATTTTGCTATTCATTTCTTGAAGAAAAGAGTACCAAATCGAAAAGCTTTTGACTATATCAAAAGCGAAGTAGAGGGACTGCTACTCTTGCTCATTTGCTGAGCAAATTCAAGATTTGAAGAGCTTATCTACAAAAGACTCTTTACTCTTTGTGATAGATCTTCATCCTCTTGATCATCCCTTAGCCTGTACTTGACCTATAGCTTTTTATTTCATCAAAAACAGTGCATTTTTGAGCTTTTTATGACCCGGAAAACTTTGTAGACGAAACTCTCGTGAGTCAGTGCAGGCTGTACACAGGCAGTCTGCATTACAACGCAGGTACTCCCTTCGGGAACTGCGCTGAGAGTGAAATTGGCAGACTAGAACCTGCGCTGGTCCAGTTAACCCTTGTCTTGCTCAGTCTTCCTATTGTGTCTTGGCCCTGTTTGCACTTGTTTTTGGCTGATTGCTTGCTGGTTATTGTACTTGTTGTAAGCCACTTCTCCTTGACATTATTCCGCCTCAGTTGTGTGATGAAACTGTGAATGTTCTTTCAGTATTTCTTGTTGCAGTTACAGTTTCCCATTGTGAAAAGCGAACAAGTATAGCTGTGACCTCTTAGATCCTGAACTGTAAAAGTGTCTTTGTGATCTTAAGAGCTAGTTTTATTACTGTTCATAGCTGTTTGAGTTTGTTCAATTTGCATTTCATGGTTTGAATCTATACATTTCCTGTGTTTTTATACAAGTCTATCATAAGGTGTCTTTTTGATTGTGGACAAGCTTGTTTATTTCTACTTGAAATTAGATTCAAAATCATACAACAGTTTCCTTTTTGTCTAGCATCAACATTAATCTACTTGACGATTTAGGAAGATGTGCATTTTAGTGTGTGTTCTTTGATCTGTGGAAAAAGTTGTGTCCTTCTTTTCCCTCAAGTAGATTAAGGTTTTCAAAGTTGAAAGATTGAAAAGATTTGCTTCTCATTCTTAGATTGCATATAGGAAGTTGTATATATACATCTCGTGGCGAACCTGAAGGGCAAACTGTTAAGAAAGATCAACATTAAAATAAACTCAATTTACATAACAACGCTTTGGAATTTAACGCAAACATCTAGAGGTCTAGGTAGAGACGTGTTCCGACGTCGTTAAACATAGTGACTGTCGATCTCTACGAAGGTGGGTGATTCCTCCTGAGAGTCGGTGGCACTAACACGGACTTGAGCTCCCGCGTACCGTCGCGTATATTGGGAGACCCCTATAGGCTTTTATCCTTTATCCTTAGGAAACCGTGTCGGCCGCCCTACTGATCGCGATGCAGTGAACACAGCATTCACGAAGATCAACCACCCGTACCGTAAAACGTATTCTGTGGTTTCGCGAAAGGTTTGGCACACCCTCTGCCTAGTTCTCCAGAGCAGTTTCTTTTGGCTTTTTTCAAACTCTATAACTGAAAAAGTCCAACCGAGCATTTGTCACTTCGGGCTCGTTAATACATCGAAGGCGACTAGAGTCATCTTTAGCTTTTTCTCGACTCTTAAAACATGAAAAAGCAAGTTTGTGTCTAAAAGCGTCGTTAATAAAATTTATTTTAAAGCGGAACATAATCACCTGTTATTCCCACGTTGATCTTTCAGTTGAAAAGTATGGAGCCCACCAACCAAGGAAGTAACCTTGGCGGAAGTCCAAATCCCTTCTCCTCTTGGGGAGATGTTGGTGCGCCTCATATGGCTACATTGTCGCTTCCAGGATTGACAATCGGCCTCCCTGTATGGCTCTTTTCAACTAATGTAGTCTAGATCGCCACTAATCCTGAGCATTCGAATCAACAGTCAGAACAATCTAGAACTACCCACCAGCCTTCCACTTCTTATGATACTTCCTCTGACCCTTCGTCTTCGCAAGGTAAAGCTGGCAAAAGTCAGCCTCCCAAGGAGAAGAAGGAAAATAAGAAGAGAGAAAAGAAGCAGAAGGAGCCTCTGGCGAAGGCGACTGGGGGCAAGCAGAAGAAAGCTGACAAAAACCCACACACTGCACCGACCGGGCCTAAATCGCCATGTTTCATTTGCAAAGGGATCCATTTCCATCGTGATTGTCCTTGTATTCCCCGGATACTAAGGGACTGGTCCCCAAGGTTGCACAATCCGGTAGCATCAACCTCTGGTTGTCATGTTGATTGCATTCCGTCAACTAGCGAGAGTGAAGGACGAAGAAGGGGACCAAGATCACCCTGTCTATTGTGTGAAGGTCATCATGCCATCCAAAAATGTCCATTCTTAGATGAGGCCAAGAGAGTTTTGGAAGATCGCCCGGTGTCACCAGTGCAACTTCCACCTGGATATCAAAAACTCGCACCTAATCCCTCGATAGTTGAAAAACCGGTTGAACCACTCAAGTGGTCAGCCGAAGTGTCGGTCATTGAGAATGAACCTACTGAATCTAGACTAGACGAAAGTCTAAAGGTCGATACGGCAGTTGGCCCGGTTCTTCCTTCAGAGGTTCTATCGTCCAATGACCCCGTCATTGAAGATCCGTCTTCAAATGACACCGTCGCCGAAGAGTCGTCTTCATGCGACACCCTCACTGATGAGAACAAGGATGACACCATCCAGGTTCTTTTCATCAGCACCGACTCCGATGAGCATCAGGGCAATGCACCCATTCCTTTATCGCAGGAAGGAACATCATCAGAGTCATATCCGGCCGTATATTCGGTCCCACCGCCAAGCAACTTGGTTGTATCCTTTGATTGGAATCAACTAGGCAGACCCCGGTTACCAGCCAGTGTACCATTCAGAATCATTGTCCAGATCTATAGAATGATTATGGCTGGTACTATCATTGATGAAGGGGTGTCTGTGAGTATCCTTTCCTCTGTTGCTTGGAAAGCACTGGGTTCCCCGGCACTTTTACCTGAGTTGAGAAATCTCTCAGGTTTTGATAAAGGAACCAGTCGACCATTAGGGATCCTCCCCGATGTACCTGTTACATTGAAGGGGAAGACCGTCAGGATGAACGTGTTGGTAGTTCAAGGACCCTTGGATTATAACCTACTCCTTGGACGCGACTATATTTATTGCATGGGAGCGATAGTCTCCTCACTCTTTAGAGTAATGTGTTTTCCACATGAAGGAAGGGTGGTCAAGCTCGTAGACCAACTTTCATTTCCGGGATCTCGCATCGCAAATAGTCAAATACCAATCCTAAATGGTCTGTTCACTCAAGATTCGCCTCCGCCCCCGGTCCTCCTTCCCGATGAGCGCGAGTGATTCGGAAAGAAAGACTAGGACCCAAGGGGCATGCACCCTGGTCTGCTTCGGGCAGAAGAAACTCCGGGTATAAGACAGAATTTCCGCAGGAGAACATGACTAGTCCGTACCCCGTCCGTAGGAAGTGGGGTTGTTCTGGAATAATGATCTTTTGTTAAAGTTATGTGTTTGGGAATCATTCACCTTTGTCTAAAAAAGTGGGCAATGCCCGAGTAGGAATTCCCTTATTACAACAAGTAGTCACCATCTTTAAATTCAAGCCTCGCCCATCGAAACATGTGTTTTGAAGGATAAGCAGGGGCAGTCTATTAAGAAGGAGACCGTATTGTTGTGACAGAGGGTAACCATCTTAGGACAACCCAATGATAGGCACCGCCGAAGAAAGAGATTGATCTGCGGCAGCAAATCGAACCGTCTTTGGAATAATAAGAAAGAGGCAAGCCTCCCTCAATAATACCAATGTTTTATCTTTGAGTAGTGTTCTCCTATTGTCATAAATAGCTGTTTGTTAAAAGTGGGCCGACGGGAAGCCTGAGTACTGCGTAAGACCCCTTAAAATAACGAGAAGACAAGTATCGTTAGCATTAGATTAGCAAGATGACAAATAAATGTGAACACCCAAAGAAAAGCAGAAGTAGGGGAGAGGAGGGGCAGCCTCGAAATTCTATCCTATACCTGGGGGCATGCAAACTTTCTGGAGTGCAAGCTAGGGGCGGTTATTTATCTGGTTTTAAGATTAGCCGTTTCCAAACTTGCATGAAAGAAAGCCTGTGGGGCAAAAGTAAAATTTGCCAAAAGTGAGCACAGCTGTGGTAAGGCATAAGCTCTATAAAAATTGGTCCTTACGAGAGGCATTCTTCATATGACTGGTATATCGAGCAGTTTTAGCATATAGTTCATGCTCGTTAAAAAATAAACGCAAATCCGAGCAGTTTTAGGACTGAATTTATGCTCGTTAAAAAATAGAAAAGTGTGAGCAAAAGTTTCCCTCAGAGTTCAAGCTCATGGAAAAAATGAACCGGTAAATAACCTTTTGAGATCATAAATTCATCAGCCATAAGAACCTTGATCGTGTTTTCATCCATCACCTCCACTGTTCATTTGGCCGATCATTCACTTCCATTTGTGTGTTTACCTCTTTTGAGAAACAGCTGCGAAGAGTGATTTCACCTAGCCATCCTTGTGACACTGCCGTGATTGGAAAATTCCAACCTGTACCTGGAATCTATAGCTATCCTTGTTTATCACTCGTTCCTCAAAAGACGAGTCTTCTTTCAGCTCTTTTCACTGACTCGTAAAATATGAAAAGTTTGCCGAGTTTTGGCCTTCCAGCTCGTTAAATGACCGGAACGCTATCCCTCATCTAAATTTTAATCTTTTTGGACCTGAGGGATTATTGCACAAAAGGATCGAGTGCTTGTCTTGTTCGGCTCGTTAAAAGTACCGAACAGCCATCCCTTCTGTATTGTTTTATATTTTTTCAGACTTAAGGGATTTGCTGACGAAAAAGGAATCATGGAGTTAACTTTCTGTACCTTTTCAGACTCTCTAAAAATGAAAAGGACCGAGTTTTCCTTGTCGTTAGACTCGTTAAAATGATTAAATAGCGACAAACTTGTCTTTAGACGAGAACGAGTTTCCCTATCGCTAGGCTCGTTAAATCATAGCGATAGGCTTGCCCGAAGGGCAGGTTATAGAACAAGCATATGTTATCCTCCTCAAGCTTGACAAAAATAAAGAGGTACTAGTCAGAAATGACTGGGGAAAAATTGGGAGAACATTCAAAGTTTAATGGTAGCAAGTCACTCTTGAACATGACACTTTTCCTCCGTATCACATCGGGTTGGGTTGTTTCATTCACCGGTCTCATCACCATGGTCCTCGCCAAACCATCCACATTTGGGGTAATGCTACCGATCCATCGCATCAGTGTCGTTATATGTTCAAGAGGGGTCATTCTGAAAGTGTCAACCGTGTCCCATCCACTGCCATACATTATCCTTCATCCATTCATGATCGCCACCCTGAATCATATGTCACAGTTTGTTTTCACCTCCACTAAAGTCATTAGCTCCGTTTCGTGTCATTGATGTGGGATTCATTAAGGCCCTCCTTTGATGGATCGCTTCTTGTCGACTTCAGCTCATTATCCAAGAAGTGGATCTAGGAACACCCCCATCAGTACTTTGAAGCTTGCATGCCTCAATGGCAAGTTTCTCACTTCCGGTGACAGGTATACATCAATTACCTTCGACCAGAAGAATTTGCGTGGTGTTCGACGCCAAGTCCTTTATTCATGCCACGTGAATTGTACTGCACTACCTTGAGGGTCATCGTCATTATTGGTGATTCCTCTCGCGCTTGTTAACGGTTTTCATTATTGATCGGTAATCAAGCGATGTCTTTCCATGTTCGACTTCAGCGCAATTCTCACATGGATCGACTTGTACTTAGAGTGAAGATCGAACGAGTTTGAAGACCCCGGATCTAGTTTCATCCATCCAGCCTGTGATATATATTCAGGAAATATAAAAGCATTTGCCATGTACATCATTACAGCAGATGATCATCCTACTCAAAGGATGATAATTTCAGCAGAAAATTATCAGTCTATCTTCAGACGATCGTCTGTCATATGTACCAAAATGTATTTATAAAAAGCTGAGCATGGGAATGCCCGCCTCAGCTAGATCATGAGAATAATGATGAATGAAAAATAATGTATTGTATTGTATTGTATTACAGGGCACTCTCCTCAGCACTGGAACGAACTTCGGATCCTCTAGATAAAGCATTTCACCCGATAAACGGCCTCATACTTTAGGGGGCGACTGTTATAGACATTTTTGTGCCTCGCATCATGGAGCATGAAATGTCAATAATCACAGGGATCCTCAGTCCCTAAACATGTTGTTCTTACCCCTAAAAGAACAAGGTCATCAAACAACAGCACTTCCAATCAGTTCTCCACCTGAAAACACTTCAAAACAGGCTTATTTTGGATCATGTCAGCTGCTTAACTGAGCTTTTGCGCTGTAATGCAACTGTCCCACTCTGTACCTGCGCTGGAAGTCAAAAGTAATGAAGGCTACCTGCGCTGGGCGAGATTGGCCAAGTGGCACAGTCATCCTGCAAGGTGTCAACTGCCCAGGAAGCTTCCAAACTGACACTTGGTTCATCAGATTCGCCTTGTGATGAGTAAGAGGTACTTGATCACCATGTGTAACCAAGGATCTCCAAGTGGACTCAAGAACTAAAGGTTAACTGAAGAGGGAGAGGACACTAGTCAGCTCTATGCCAGCCTCAAGCTGACTCATCCTCTCTTCTTCTCTCCTATATATAGAGCTCTTCTATGAGGTCTAAGGAGGCTGGAATTTAGTGTAAAGCAAGGAGGTGCTGTTGGATTACAGTTAGAGCTATTGGGTGATTGTTTTACTAGAGGTGAAGAGGAGAGTTCTTGCTGCTGGGGAGGTGCTGCTGGATTGGAGCCATCATTGGTTGTAACCTTCTCAGAACCCTGTTACTTCTATCAATAAAGCTTTGCATGTTCTCCTATATACTTGTATTGCATTGATGTATTGTATTTACATGTATATTTGATTCACTCTAATCCATGCATCAGTTATGAGTACATGTATCTTGTAGTTTCCTCTCTTGTTTTGTGCAGGATCTGTGTGAAGCTGGACCGGCAAAGAGAGTAAGGAGCTGGGAACAAGAGACAAAGAGAGAGGATCAAGATCGACTAAGCGAAGGACACCTGGTTGGTTAATTATTTCTTCTTTCTCTCTGTACTTTCATAAAGGAAAACATCAAAGCTTTACTTTCAGTTGTTGCTAAAGACTGTCACCTTTAGAGTAGGGATAGGGTCATTCGCATCGGATACTTTTCCCCACAACACAAAGTTCCAATCCAAACTCCCCACATCAATACCAGTGCTCCCCAAACCATCTTGCAGATATCTTTCTTGAACATTGTCTTTACACCTGCATCATATAACTTGCTTACAAAAATTAGATTTCTGGTCAATGCAGGAATATGCAGAACACCCAGAAGTGTTCTAAGTCTTCCACCTTGGAACTACAACTTTAATTTTCTACGACCAATGATCTTAGCCTTCCTATCATCCCCTAAGAAGACATCCCCGCCATCATATTTCTCATACTTGCAGAGTCACTCTCTATGGGGAGTGAAGTGAAAGGATGCACCTAAGTCAATCAACCATGCCTCATGATCTACATGTGTACTTGAAGAAGCCAAGTGTATATCCCCACCTTCATCTGAGGTGGTTTTCATCTCTGTAGAAGGAGCATCATCACATCCCTTTCCTTTGTCAAGAGCTTTAGATTTACAGTCCCTTTTGTAGTGCCCTTCCTTTCCACATTTCTAGCACACCTTTACAGGCTTTCCTGGAGATTTAGATCTCCCTCTAGATTTAGATCTCTCACTCCATGACTTATTTTGTTTCTGTTTTGGGACTGTCCTCGTACAAACAAGGCATCACCATTCTGGCTCTACATATTTTTTCATCTCATTTCCTCCGTCAGCAAGGATGAGACTATTTCATCAAACTGGAAGGTAGTTTCATTGCTACCTATTGCAATAACCAGACTCTCCCATGAATCTAGTAGAGAACACAAAAAAATAATGCACTTATCTTCATCTGAATTTTTAATATCAACAAATAATAACCGACTAACCACAGTATTAAATGCATTCAGATTCTCTTTCACCGAGTCTCCATCTTTCATCCTCAGGTTATACAACATTTTCCATAGGAACAGTTTATTCACCAAAGATTTAGATTGGTACAAAGTCCCTAACTTGACCCACAAAGCCTTAGCCATAGCTTCCCCTGATACATTCAACAATATTGAATCTGAGACACACAATTGTATTATGTTGTTTTCCTTTTGATCCAACTTCTTCCATTCTTCATTGGACACTCTCGTTGGTTTAGTACCCAGATCTACCATTATCCACTGATCTTTATCTACCAATAGATCCTCCATATTGAGTTTCCATAACTCAAAACTCTGACCATTGAATTTCTCAATCTCTATCATTCCACTGCTTGCCATCTTCTTTCACCACCATAATCGTAGATCTCCCACTGAACAGGGTCTACCACAAGCCCGAGTGAAACCCCTCAACAATAAATGCATCCCCTTGAAGCCAAAACAACTCCGATACCAAATTTAGGTTTTGACCCCATACAAAGCTTACCTGCATACGAATTCTTAAAACACAGAAAATAAACAATGTGAGAGCATAACACATAAAATACATATACACAGAGATTTTCCCCTGGATTCCAAAACAAGGACTACCAACTTGATTATTCATTATGTTCCTTTCAATGTTACAATACATATATATACATGTCGAAGAATCCAATACCATGGACCAAAAAACCATCGTGCCCAATACCATGTGCAAAAACCATGCAAAAAACCATAGGTAGGTTCATCCCACCTAATATCGCTGCACTTGACCTCATAGAGGGGGTGTACCCACCCCCTCTAACCCCTCGGTTAATTAGCTGGGCTAGTCTTGGAAAGAATATAACACAACCCAACAATTTGGAATAGGATACGTATCTGGAGTATGGCCTAGTTTCCATGTATTCTTATAGTTTTTTCTTGGCTCTAACTGTTAGAGAGAGAGAGGAGTGAAAATATGCCTTACAAAAGCAAGGCGGTGTGCCTGGCGAGTGTTTGGTCATATTTGTGTCAAAGTTATTTTACTGCGAAGGGGGAAGAGAAGTGAGCCTATAAGAGAGATGTCATAGTACTACCCTAATAGAGACACACATAAACAAGAAGAATCCTTTCAACATCCAGCGGAATAGTGCACAAAGATGCAATGATCAGTGCAGCCATTACGACAAGAAATATATGTCTAATATCTAGCGGAATACTCCATGACGATGCCACATTCATAATAACCATTATAACAAATTATCAATACAATAAGTAACAAAATAACCGAAATAGTTCAACTAGTACATCACAGATGAGAGGAAACATGAATTACAGACATTCACATTATAGTATTACAAATATTCATAATCCATGCATGAAGAACGTGTTGGCCATGAGGCATATGATATTAAGTAAAATTTCCAAGGACAATGTATACAATGATCACCACTAGCTCCAATAGTGGGGCATTGGAGCCATCCCTTGCCCCCCAAAACAATTAGTTTGTCTGTCTAATGCCTTGTGGGAGGAGGCAAGGTGAAAAAAACAATCATTTTATCATACAATGAGGGTGTATATATAACCAAGACGTGATGCTTCACCTTACTTGTGACCTTTTGACTACCCCCATGACTATTTGACTTCGTATGACCTTTTGACTTTACATGCCTCTTCATATTCTGAATGTGTCATTTGGACCTCCACTTTGTAATACATTTTCGAATATAGAGTTACATAATCCAAAAATTATGTGGAAGATGATGACTCGTGACAAGACACGACATGACACTGATGACATGGACAACATGATGAAGTGGCAATTACAAGTTGTCCTTCTTGCTACTTCTTTCTTTCTGCCTTCAATAAGAGATGTTTCAAATGCTTCATCTTCATGAGATATATGCATTGTTCTTCTTATCTACCCTCCAAAAGGATTGTAAATAAGATGGAGTTTCCATGTAGACTTGATATTTGATCTTGTATTATAATCCATTTTTCTTTCATCCTTTTGTCTAATGATCATATTATATCCTCAGATCCTTAGGTGTCTTCTAGTATGTCCTCCTTCTCCATCTCTTTCTTCATAATCTTGCCGTAACATGATAGAGTTCAAGCATCTGAAATCCACTCATGACAAGATGACATCAGTCTGATAAAACCCTAGTATAAGATCTTTCATGATGATGCACTGACTCAAATAAAACTAGGTGGCAATATGAAGGAGAGGCTCATTGACTGCGTAATTGCAAAGCTAAAGAATTCAAGCATTAGGCTTGAGCCTTGAGATTTCGCAATTCATTATTCATGCTTGCACTAAGAAAAAATATTGCGTAGTTGGGGAGCTCAGGGAGCCAGGTTGAGGGCTTTAGCACTGATTCTACCCATTTCACATTTATGAAAGATAGGAGATTTCAGGTGATTACGCAATGATGCAGTTCAAGAGTTGAGGGCCAAGGTTTGAGTGTTCAGACTCTACAATACATAGTATAGGCTGGATTTTGCATGCATATTGCACAATTTTGAGGCTCAGTGAGTTAGCATGTAGGGTTTTTCATTGTTTCCGTCAATTGTGCAATTCTGCGAGGTAGAGTAAAACTAGTGATTGTGCAGTTGCATAATTCAAGATCTCAGGGTTGACACTTGAGCCTTGAGACTATGCAATCTACAATTGGGGCCATCCTGGAGCAGTGAATTGCGCAATTTTGGAGGACAAGGCTTGGGCTTGAGCACTGAAACTGCGTAATGTGCAATCCTCGAAGGCAGGAGCAATTCATTGCGTGGTGTCAAGGGGCATGGTTTCAGCTTGATTTTTCGGACTACGTAATGCACAGTTCAGGAAGGTCAGATGAGGCTAAGTTGGTGGGAATTTTCTGAATTTCGCTGTGTGGGATCAATGAAAGTGATGTGAATTGTGATAGGACTTGAAAATGATCACACACTTAGAGTGCTCGATGACACAATATATGTTATCCATAACATATTAACAACATACTTCCATTAATGCGAAAACCTTCACAACAATGTACGACAAGTGCGACACGAAAGATACGCTTTGTGACAATTGTGACGACACTCATGCGACAATGCTTAAAACTTTGTAAATGAGTGCAAGGAAGGTTTACATGGTAATATCAACCCATTTACACAAGGATTATCTCTTCAAACAACCAAAACAAGCTTATGTACATTGTGTGACACTTAACATGCCAGAAGATGACAAGTGTGAAAGTGCAAATGACACTTGCGATATGCAAATGATGGTGAAAGAAACACATGAAAAAGTGGAGATAACATGACAATGACACTAAATCATGAACTTGTTGCAGACTTGGCATGTGTGGGTAAGTACCCTCAACATTTCCAATCGAAGAAGGGAGATCAAAATCATCAACTAGCAAATAAGTGACTACGGAATGACCAGTCATAAGATCTACAGTAGCATCCAAAATTTGAGTGTAGGAAAATTCTCAGAGGGTGTTTGTCACAACGAAAACACTTTGCAACACATAGGTAGAACTCTAGCTTCTCTGCGTTGGTAAACTATTTCATGTGGGCTGTAGTTCTTCAAGAAGAATTTATTCATCGTTCAGATTACCATGTCTTCCCCACTTACCTCGTGCATAAACATAGCCCCTTTCATTCACTTTCTCATTTAAACATAAAAATAAGATCAATGACCACACAATGTTTTGAATTAGGATAGGGTAATGAAGTTTGTGAACTTTAGATTTTCAGAGTATAGTTTTTCATATTCGGTGTTACTCTACTACGAGTAGGCCTAGAAAGTACCCTAGTGGAGTCACTTTAAGAATAAAAACATTTCTCTGCTTCGAGCGAGCCTAGATAGTACCCCTGCAAAGTTTCTCGCTTCACCTATATTCCCAGGAAACCTTTCTCTTCTTTTGCCTTTATTTATTTATTTAAATAGGACTGTACATTGGTACTTATTTGTTTATGGGTGGAAGAGGGATCCATAATTATTGAGATAAGGAGAGGTTATTCCTTCAGAGAAGCATATAAAAACATTTGATTTAAGTTTTAATGTTTAAATATTTCCCTTGACATTCTATACTTGATTGGATCAACTTGAAAACATTGAAAAATAAAAACTTGAGTGTAGGCATGAGGTTTCCATAATAGAAATGGAGTTCATGGTTCAACAAGATGATTTATTAATGCAAGGATCACATTTTCTTTTGAAACATCATCGACCAAAATATGTAACCAAGACAAGGAAGAAGGACAGAGAGTTAGTGAAATGTTGCAGTGTCACAAAGACCTTTTCTAGTTTTCCACATTGTATTTTGAACCCACAGATCATCTTCATGCAATTTCTCAGAAAATAAAAAGACATAAAACATAAAAGAGGAAACAAAACCAAAAGACAAGACAAAAAGTGACTAAGGAAAAACATGATGCAAAACCAAAACAAGAAAACATAAGAAAAACTATAGGAAACGAATGCAAGATGAATGTGTAGGAAAACTAAAATGCAACTAGACTTACTCCTAACCTAACCGGCTAGAATATTGGGGTCATGTATAATGGAATTTCCAATGATCTGAAAATGGGACACCTAGGCTTCTTGTCTAACTTACAAAAGCGTCTCCCACTTCAAAAGTTTAAATATTCCAAAGTCTTAATGATTAACCTATGCAGAATTAAATATGTGCCTGAAAATATGGGTGAATGCTTATGCTTGTTTAAAACTGTTCAGGTGCTATAAATTTAGACTGATATAAAGAAAAATAGCAGCAATTAAAACAACAAATATAATGTAGCAATAAAACACACACAGAACAACAATATTAATTTGGAGTTCACCCAAAACTCTTGGGCTACGTATCCATGAGCTCTATTCAACTCGACTATTCTCTCTGGGATTATGGCAAAGTCCTTTTACAAGCTCTTTGGATCAACTCCACTATGTTACATAGGAACAATGGTCTCATAACACCATTTGTCCCTGGCTCTCGAAGCTCTCGGCTTTCTAGCTCTCAGCTCTGGCTCTTGGCTCTAGCCCTCTTTTTTCGCTTCTACTTTGCTTGCTTATTCTCTGTTTTAGTAACAATGCCTTCTTTCTCTGTCATTCTATCAGTTTGTGGCTTTTTAAGTCAATTAGCATTGGTCAATTTTTTTCCCCTTCTAGCTCTTCAGCCCCCAGCCTCTGTCTGCTCAAATCCCCTTCTGATCATTCAACAACCATTTGTTAATGCTTTCAAGAAAGGTGAACACCTATTCTATAACAGAATGATCCATTGGGCCTTTGAAAATCCCAAAATTGGCATTTTTTGTTTTCATAGATAAGTACACATAAAACATGGGAAAAATCCACCAAACACTGTTCATCAGGCTTCAAATATCCATAAATCTACCCTATACTTCTATCGGGTTCACCTTTTAATTGCTTATCGCATCTCCACCATTGATCTGGGAGATCTAGATCCAATGACTAAGGCTCATTCCGGGCAGCCCATGCGTACAGGAGTTAACTGCCCTAAAAGAGTGGTTTTCTCTCTCCAGGGCTTCGACACATGGCAGCCAATCGATGGGCTTGGGTGGAGCCCAGCAAAAACCTCTTACCGCCTTTGGTCCTCCTAAAGTCCCATGGTTTCCTTTTATATTTAAAAATACATTAAAACATGAAAATCTCGTCGAATAAATTTATGGAGGACTTCAAATAATACGTATTTGCATTTACAACCGTTTCGGGTCCGGTTAATTGCATCAGTGTACTTTATTTTGTTTTTTCGTTCATTTCACGAAAATGCGATTTACATTGAAAAAGCCCTTTTTCCGGACATGAAATTTTATACAATCTTGTTTTGAAAACTTATTGGGTTTGGCCTTTTTATCGGCATTGGGGGTTGTCGATCGCTGATAGCCAATATCCATAATTGCAATGTCGCTCGGCCTGGGGTGCTATGAATATGGCATTGCCAATGTCCATTTGTCAATCTGATCATCGACGATCAGTGTATCGCGTGATCGCAATCGCCGGATTCATGGTCTTGATATCGCAGCTTTGTTTGCCTCCAATGCAATCGATCGAATTGGCAGATCGAAGTTTCCTACGCCTTCGCATAAATCTAACCTTTGCCTTTTTCCAACAAGATTTCCCTTTATAAGGTATTTTTGCCAATTTTATGGGTTTTTGCCTCTTTTTTCCAAAGAAACTAGGCATTTTCTTTCTGCGATAACTTTTGCACCCTAAGTCCATTTTTTACCATTCAAGTTGCAGTAGATTCAAAATGAAATGATCTTTGTAATGGGGCTACTTCTAGGAACATCCTTGGACTTTCATTTTTCCTTAGTGAGGAACACTTAGACTTAGGAGTCTATCCAAAATCCATTTTGGATCATGCCTTCCCACTAAAAGAACTTTTGGTCTCCAAAATACTGATATACTGATCTGAACAGTAAATGAGAGTGACTCAACCTCTTCTTTTAGCCTCCCCTTAAACTTGCCTTGCATAGTGCCTTTGAACCAAAGTTTCTAACCACTTCCCTTCTTGGATGGGCTGGTCTTCCGGGGAAGAGCTGCCTTCTTCTTTGCCTTCCTGTAGAACTCGTGCTTAGATGGTCACAGAAGGCAGTTTGAACTTCTCTTACTTGATGATTGATACGAGGTGGCTCAAAAAAATGTGAAGTACACTTGCCCCACAAAAATTTCACTTGTACTTGTTTGACAAGCTGTTAACGACAATTGTTAAAAACAATAGAAATACAGACAACAACTGGATGGTCTAACTCTTGCTTCAACAAAAGAAATAGATTTCATATCTTGTGAACACCTCCATGCCTTACATATGCATACAAATGATGGACTAGGTAACAAGCCTGCAAAACATGCCTTTAAGACAAATTACCCTTCAAGTCAAGAATGTAGAAAAAGACCATTTGGACTCTCTTTCAAAAGATGAAACACTTCATTATTACCTCCATCTTGAAGACCAAATCAACTTTTTCCAAGTTAATATTGCATTACATGCATGTTTACAACAAAGAAATCAACCATTTAAGTTAATTACACATATATGTTCAAATACCAGGGAAACATCAACATCCCTGTGCTCATGCACATCATACTTATGCATGCATTTCATCCTTCCACATTCACTTAAGCACACCGTACTTCCGAAGCTGAAATGAAATATAATGTTTCAGCAACAAAGTGAGTCTCCTACTCAAATTCTCTCATTCACCTTCTTGGTAAAGTCTTGCAACTTGCATCTCATCAACAAAGAAATGCAAATAGATGCACCAATAGGCATGTAACCTTAATTGGAAAAGAACTCTAACCATTTCTTACCAATCCATTTCAAAGGTCCTCCCTTTGTCTCCACATCATCATCAATATGTGAATCATCCTAAGACACATCAGTCATGGAATCTTTATTTCCATTTCTGCCATCTTCTCTTTCCACTTTCCTCAGCTTGTGTGGAAGCATTGCCGAATTCAAAGTCCAACATATTTCAGCAAGATGCCCTTCCTTATGGTAGTAAGTGCAACACACGTGCATCCTCTTGACAGCATGATTTGCCTTGTCCAATGGACCTTTCACTCTTTGCCTCTTTTCCTTCAAAAGTTTCCTATATGTGGCCATTCTCTTCCAACATATATAAACATGATGGTTATCCAAACCACAAAAGGAACATGCAATTCTTTTCCCATGCTTATGTGGAAATTTACCATTCTTTGCAAAATCTAAAGGAATATGATTACAACCAGAGTTATACCTTCCTCTTTCACCTTTATTGCCTTCATGAAGAGGTGAAACAACTGAAGAAGTGACTCCGTTTGGAACACCCTCAATCTCTTCAATGCTTTCATATTTTCCACAATTCTATGGTTCAAGTGTGCTTCTGAACACCTGCATCCTGCAAGTGATGTTTCAAGCTATTGCATTCCTCCTGAACACAACCTTCACACTCTACAATGCAACGTCTTATTGGAGCTATTTCAATGGATTTCATGGTAGCTTTGGAACTCTCTCCACAAGATTCTCCATAGCCAAGAGCCAAATACTTAGCCCTTTCCTCAAACATTATTGGTTCAACCAATTCCTTGTGCATGCTTTCCCAAGCACTTTCCTTCATAGCTCATCTTGGACAATAGCTTGGAACCTATGCCTCTAGTATGTTTTTCAAAAGAACCAATATAAGCATTTTCAGAAGAATTTGAAGACAAACTAGAATGGTTTACCTCTTCTTCAAGCTCATACTTGACCAAGGCTTCTTCGGTAACACAGAGCTGTGACTCCAACTCATGCATCCTCTTTAGGTTCATATTTGCAATATGAAGTTTCCTCTCCATTTCCTGCAGTCTATCAGAAAGAAACTGGTTCTCTTCCTTCATGGAATTCAACTGCTCTCTAAGTACGATCCTCTTTCTTCCATACTCATACATTTCTCTTACCTTGTCCATCAAGATGAACAAGTCTTGCTTCATTTCTCCATCAAAGAGTTTTGTGATGGAGAATGAATTTTAGGATAGGCTTAAGGAAGTTGTCATTATGGCAATGAACAAAGAACTTCAAACAAGATTAATAAAGAGTTTATTTAAGCAATCTTTTGTAGCAAACATCTTATGTTTTACGGATTGTGTAGAGGTCCTTTGGGATAGAAGAATGCCTTAATCCCTTATTCCTATTTGTCCTTCCTAGACTGAGCTATCAATAGCTTACCCTTCACTTCTACAAACTCAAACAATAGTCAATCTGCAAGCAAGCATACAATCAACCTCTGACTGTTTAAACACCTTTTAGAGAAGCAATCTTTTCTCTGTCAATCAAGCATTCTGATATAACCTCCTTTGAAGGTGGGTTTAATGCAACTTAGGCTCTGATACCACTTGATCTGAAAATGGGGCACTTGGGCTTCTTGTCTAACTTACAAGAACCTCTCCCACTTCCAAAGCTTAAATATTCCCAACTTTTAATGATTAACTTGTGCGGAATTAAATATGTGCCTAAAAATATGGGTGTATGCTTATGTTTGTTTAAAATTGTTTAGGTGTTGTAAATTGATTTGCTTAGACTGATATAAAGCTAAATAGCAGCAATTAAAATAGCAGATACAATGCAGCAATAAAACACTCAAAGAACAAAAATATTAATTTGGAGTTCACCCAAAACTCTTGGGCTACGTCTCTGTGAGCTGTAGTCACCTTGACTAGGCTCTCTGGGATTATGGGAAAGTCCTTTTACAAGCTCTTTGGCTCAACTCCATTGTTTTACATAGTAACAATGGGCTCAGAACACCATCTCTCCCTGGGTTTGGAACCTTTCGACTTTTTAGCTCTCGGCTTTCGCTGTTGGCTCTAGCTCTTTTTTTTCTCTTCTGCGCTGCCTGCTTATTCTCTGTTTTAGCAACAACACCTTCTGTCTCCATCATTCTGTCAGCTTGTGGCTTTTTAATTCAGTCGGCATTGGTTGGTTTGTTTTTCACTTCGGGCTCTTTGGCTCCTAGCCTCTGTCCACTTAAATCTCCTTCTGAGAATTTAACAATCATTTCTTAACGCTTTCAGGGAAGGTGAACACCGTTTTTATAATGGAATGGTCCATTAGGCCTTTGAAAATCCCAAAAATGGCATTTTTTATTTTCATAGAGAAATACACATAAAACATGGGAAAAATCCACCAAACACAATTCATCAGGCTTCAAATATCCGTAAATCTGCTCTATACTTCTATCGGGTCCGCCTTCTAATTACTTATCGCATCTCCACCATTGATCTGAGAGATCTAGATCCAACAGTTGAGGTTCTTTTTGGGCGGCCCATGCGTATGGAAGTTAACCGCCTGAAAAGAGTGGCTTTCTCTCTCCAGGTCCTATACACATGGCAGCTAATGGATGGGCTCGAGGGGAGCCTAGCCAAAACCTCTTACTACCTTCAGTCCTTCCGAAATCCCGTGGTTTCGTTCTATATTTAAAAATACATTAAAACATGAAAATCCTATCGAATAGCTTTATGGCAGACTTCAAATAATATGCATTTTCATTTACAACCCTTTCAGGTCTGGTTCATCACATCGGCGTACTTTCTTTTGTTTTTTCATTCATTTCATGAAAATGCGATTTACATTGAAAAATCCCTTTTTCTGGACTTGAAATTTTATACAATCATGTTTTGAAAAATTATCGAGTCTGACCTTTTTATCGGCATCGAGGGTCATCCATCGCAGATCGCCGATATCTATGTCGCTCGGCCTAGGGTGTTGTGCATATGGCATCGCTAATGCCGGTTCGCCAATCCGATCATCATCAATCAGTGTATCGTGTGATTGGAATCGCCAGGTTCATGGTCCCGATATCACATCTTTGTCTGCTTCTGATCCAATTGATCAGATTGGCGGATGAAAGTTTCCTTCACTTTTGCATAAATCCGTCCTTTACCTTTTTCTAATGCGATCCCTTTATAAGGGCTTTTTGCTAATTTTAGGGGCTTTTGCCTCTTTTTTCAAAGAAACTGGGCATTTCCTTTCTATGATAACTTCTGCACCCTAAGTCCATTTTTGCCCATTCAAGTTGCAGTAGATTCAGAATGAAACGATCTCTACAATGGGGCTAGTTCTAGGAACTTCCTTGGACTTTAATTTTTTCTCCGTGAGGAACACTTAGACTTATGAGTCTATCCAAAATTCATTTTGGATCATCCAATGTATCCACCATAATTGTTCCCAATCTGAAATCACAAAGATACAAACAATTAAAATAGATATAAAGTAATGTGCAATAGAAAAGATAGGAACTTGAATAATTTGCAAACCAAATTGAGTGTCTTTCTTGCCAAAAAAAATATAGGCCATAACCTCTATTTCTAACCAGTTTACATTATGACCCTTTCAATGAGAACCATCTTTTAATAAACTTCGGAAGCATCTTGCGGATGTGTATTTGTCTACATTGAACTCCTTAGCAAGTGCGAGGAAAGATCGAAACATTTTTTTGTGATAGATCTTTCGAGGTAATATTATTCCAAGAATATAGAGACTGGATCGCAAAATTCATGATAATCGTGTTGAAAACCTCGAAATATATGACAAGATGAATTTTTAATTAGAGGGAAGGGATTATAATGAGAATATTATGATGCAAAATAGATTTGACCGCATTCAACAAACATGCCAAGGTAGCGAGGACTTGACATAACCATCAGTGAAGGCTGAAGTGTCTCAACTACTAGAAAAATATCATAATAGTGAAATGTTGAGCCATAAATCTCAAAAGATGTAAAAAAAACTATTATTGGACGTGTTGGTGGGAAAATGATAATTTGAATGAAAATAATAAAAGAGAGAATAATGATCATATTGGATGATAGAAGCATGAGATTCCTACTTTGTAATTAACAAATATAAATCAATTTGAACAACTCTAAGAATGCTATGAAAATTCGAACCAACTTCCTCGTAGGGTGAATGTGAGAAACCATTTTCCTATAACTGGTGAGAAACTGTAGAAGAATCGTAATACTCGAAATAACTTAAAACAAATATTAGAACAACAAACACATGAAGTCATTCAGGACACAACGAGCAAGGAATAATTTTATTTTCGCAATAACTCGTGCATTCATTATCACTCAAGAGGATTTTAGGTGCGATGAAGGGAAAATTTTGCAATATAAAATTCGCAAGAAAAACCGGGAGCTGACTGTTAAGAGATGAATATAATAGGCATGATTCCTTTGGCTAAAGATAGTCTTCAAAATGATTAACTTTGAAATTTTGCAACTCTATGAGAGATACACATGCCAAAAATGAGTTTGATGCTAGAGATTTGCATGAGGATGGATCAACTAAAGAAGATTTTTGAATCTGATGAGAAACCAAATCTCAAAAGTTTGAAAGATTATATTCAAAATACCGAATATCTTTCAGAGAGATTTTTACATCAAATGAAACCATGCAAATAGAAGTATTGTGTGAAAGAAACTAGAACTGACTTAGTTTGGAGGGCTTACCAGAGTTGTGAGATCCTGACATAACTGTCAATAGAAGTTAAAGTGCCTTGACTTCCTAAGAAGTCTCAGAACTTTTAAATATTTTAAAATCAAATTTTTAATATTGAACCAGATCATGCATGGTTTGAGGATAATTGTTACTCATAGTTTCAATAAGACCACTGCTCACTTGATGGAAACCATCTTTATCACTCATTTGAGCAAATTTGTCAGCTTGAACAAGAAGATTAATAAATTTGAAAGATTCTTTTGATCTTGAATCTGAAGATGTATGAATCCGAGAAATTTGATGAGCAAGTTGATTTCAAGAGTTGTCTTCATGCAAGAGAAGAGATAATGAAGGATGGAAAGAGTACTTAATTATTTGATTTTTTTCATTTCTATCATGGATAATCTCACCACCTTGCATCAATTGGGAAGATAACTCATCGGATAAAGAAATTGTAGAGTATGAAGTATCTTTGTCGCAAGTAGATGCATCACAAACGGTAGAGAAAAAGGGATAGTGAGATGAAGAGGAAGTTTATATAAAATAATCTTCTTTGACCAAATCATATTGAATATCTGAATTAAAATCTTCATGAGAAGCCAAAATATCAACTAGTGGACTTGGGAATTTGTCATCACTTACATCAACTAAATCACCACCATCAAAATTATTGTTGCCCAATGCTATGAATTAATTGGAAGAATTGATTGTATTTGATTCATCATTGAGATCCCTAGATTCATTATTAGTCAAGAGTGAAGCAACATCATATTCACATAGAGGACTATAAAAAACATAAGAAATATTGAAATAATATTGACCTTCCTACTCCTCTACCTGCGTAATGTGACTACCTTGAACTTGATCACAATTTGGACCAGCAATTTGAAAATTAAGAGAGTGTGAAAAAATAGCTGGTGGAACAGATTAACCAAGTAGATCATGGTACAAAGAGTCATGGCATATAGACAATAGGGGACAACAGAAATCAAAATCAGAATCGACACTAGAGTTATGAACAATAACATTATCTTGCAGAATCTAGGATTTATACTTCACTGTAGCCTTCATGAACCATTTGGAGTTTGCTCCATTGAATCTGAATCATGAAAAGTGGAAGAAGAATGAGAATATGGATTAGGAATTTGATTTGAATATTTCCCAACTTTACAATCATCGCAAGGAGGAACCCACTTCAAGAATAGAAAAGGAGGAGTATAACGAGCAAAAGGAGTAATAGGTTCCTCCTATGAAATTAGAGGTATCTCATGGTTTACAAGAGTTGGGGAAGTAAAAGAATCAGGAGGTTTTGATTCAAACTCATTCAAATAAATCCAAACCAAACTTTCAAACTTTTCATTCTAGAAATTTTGATGCATATCTTTCTCAGGAAACTCATAACATAAATGAAGGAATCTATTAGAAAAACCCTCAATTGATTCATTAAGCTCCATCCTAAGTTGATTGATTCTTTTGTGAACATGTTGGTAATCATACCAATTGAAAGCTTGGTGAAGCTCCTTAGTAAAATGATAAAATGAGTGAATGGAAGCATATGGTAAGGTATGACACCATCGATCAACACAACCTTCAATAGTGAGGGTGAATAAAATACACATAATATATTCATCATCAATTTCAAGATATTTACAAAACTCAAGAAAATCATTGATGTGTCTGGATAAAAACATACCACCCTTGCCACTATACATGAATTGAGACAAGGCATGAACAAGTTCCATGGAGATTGAATGCTTACCAAGAGGTAGGTTAGAAAAATACTGTGGAATTATGATTTGGGAAAGAGCCAGTTAACATAGGATATTCAAAACAGACTGAATGGGAACAAATTTTCATTTGGACCTCCTTCTAGCACCATTTTTTTTATAGTGAAGGAAATCCATCAACCAAGAGGGCTCCCTAATGTGAAGTTCCAATTAGATCTCACACCATATAGAATAGGAGCCCCATTCAGAGTATGGTCCAGTTGCCATGTATTCTTACATATTTACTTTGGCTCAATGTATCATCAAGAGAAAGGAGTGTAAATGTGCCTTGGAAAAGTAAGGGGGTGTGCTTGGTGAGCTTTTGGTCATATCTATGTCAAATTTCATTTACTGCAGAGGGGGGAGAGAAGTGAGCCTCTAAGAGAGAGGTAGTAGTATCACCCTAGTAAAGAAATACATAAAAAAGAATAATTCGTTCAACATTGAACATAATAGTCCACAAAGATGCGACAATCATTTCAACCATTACAAAAAGAAGTCTCTCTAATATCTAGTGGAATAATCCACAAGGATGCAGCAATGATAATAACCATTACAACAAATCCCTAATATTACAAGTAACAAAATAACTGAAATAGTTCAACTATTTTAGCACAAATGAAATGAAAAAATGAATTACAAACATTCACATAATAGTCTTACAAATATTCATAATCCATGCATGAAGAATATGCTAGCCATGTGACATTTGACATTAAGTAAAAATTTCAAGACACATGTATACAATGAACACCACTAGCTTCAATAGTGGAGCATTGGAGCCACTCCTTATGCCCCAAAAGGACTAGTCTGTGTATCTGATTCATTATGGGAGGATCCAAGGTGAAAAACAATTTCCTTTGCTCAAACAATGAGGGTGTATATATAACCAAGAGGTGATGTTTCACCTTCCTTGTGACTCTTTCACCTTCCTTTGACTTCCTATGAATTTTCGAGTTTAAATGACTCTTCATATTTTGAATTTGTCCTTTGGACTTCCACTTTACAATATATTTTCCAATCAAGAATTACATAATCCAAAAATGGTGTGGCACATGATGACTCGTGACATGACATTACATGACACTGATGACATGGACTGCATGATGAGGTGGTAGTGCCAAGTTGTCCTTCTTGCTACTTCTTTCCTTTTGTATTTATTAAAAAATGTGTCTAATGCTTCATATTCTTTGTTCTTTGTAGCTACCCTCCAAAGGGTTATGGATCAGATGGAGTCTTCATTCAGACTTGATCTTTGATCTTCTCTTATAATCTAGTGTTCCTTAATCTTCTTGTTTAGTGATCATCTTATCTCCTTAGCTCCTTAGGTGTCTTCTAGCATGTCCTCCCTCTCCATATCCTTCTTCATCATCTTGTTATAGCATGATAGAGTTCCTAAATCTAAAATCCACTCATGAAAAGATGACATCACTCTGATAAACCCATAGTCTCAAATGTTGCATAGTGATCCTCTAACTGAGCCAGAACTAGGTGGTAAGCTGAGGTAGAGGCTCAGTGATAGCACAATTTCGCATCTATGGAAGTCAAGGGTTAGGCTTGAGCCTTGATAATGCAAAATGCACAGTTTACAATTAGAATGAGAAAAAATATTTTGTATTTGGGGAGCTTAGGGAACCATAATGACAACTTGAGCATTAATTCTTCCCATTGTATAGTTCTGGAAGATAGGGGAGACTAGGTGATTGCGCAACTACACAATTCAAGACCTTAGGGTTGAGGCTTGAGCCCTGAGACTGCGCGATGAACATTACAAGTTGGAATGTGCAGGTAGATTGCACAATTTTGAGGCTCAGTGAGTCAGGCTGCAGGGTTTTTCATTGTTTCTATCAACTACACAGTTTTGGGAGGAGCATGTATGGTGATTGTGTAGTTAAAGAGTTCAAGGTTGAGGCTTGAGCCTTGAGAATACGTAATGTGTAGTTGGGACCAAGATGGCGGGTTAAATTACACAATTTTGTAAAAAAGGAATTTCCTGGTAGAAAATTTGTAGACCATTCTATTTTGTAGCAGCTAAGCAGTAGAGAAGCCACCATGGTTGCATTTTTATTGGCTTGTTGAGTCACAGCGAGCCAACACTCAAAAAATGGAAAAAACTAATAAGCCGAGAAGTTCAAAGTGACAACAAGAGATGTTTGAGATCCTTTTAGATTTGGAATTGAGAAGGCAAAAGAATGTATTTATTCCCCTCATTTTAGATGCCAAGACAACCGAGGAAGCTTGGAATACCCTTGAGAGGTGTTTTGGTAAAGTTTGTGAAACCCCATTGTGCTTATCCACAAGTGGATGATAATTGTGAAGAATTCATGGAAGAAGCAGAGAATGAGCATAGATATGTGCGGGAATCCCACTATGCACAAATGCAAGTGGATGATAATTTGGTAATTCTAACAATAGATGTTGTTGATGACAACTTAGTGGATCTAGCAACAGAGCTTTGTGATGAAAATTTGGTGAATCCAGCAACAGTGGTTGCTGATGCAGTGACGTTTCCATTGGAGTAGTTAATGTTATGGTGAATCTGGAAATTCAATTTTCTGATGTTAATTTTGATGAAGACTTGTTTCCTCATAATGTATGGTTGTAGATGATGCAACAAAAACATGATATCAACATGATTTTATTCCATAAGAAAACCCAACTTGACTATGAAAACCAAGTGGAAGACAACCTGTCTAGAGAAGCACAAGTTGGTAAAGAAGTGGAAGAGACAATGACAAAGATAGAGTAAGAGGGAAAGCAGAAAGAAAATAAAGAGAAAACAAAAGCGAAGGCATAGAAGGAAGTGCAATAGGAGAAAGATCTCATTCCAGAGTAGACGGAACATAACTAATGTGGTTTTGTAGATGTTTTTACACTTACCATTGATTTCCAATGTGCAGGTACACAAATATATTATGAAGAAGAGTTAAATTTCCTTGAAGCATGACTTGCAACACCATGCCTTGATGAAATATGCATAAATGAATGTTGAAGACAACTTGAATGATGAAAACATAAATTAATTTTCTAGGTATTGGAGTTTTGAAGAAATATTATTTTATTATAAACTTATGTTGGAACAAATTGACGATGAAGATCATACAACAAAAGGTGACATGTCGCAAAAATACACATACAATTCAATTTTTTAAGAAGTCCAGGACATGCTTAAACAACATGAAACAATGGAACACTTGCACCAACAAATGAAGAAACTGAAATTCGAAGCCTACAACAAGAAGAAAATGTTGAAGCAATTTAGAGGCTACAGGATCTGGAAGAAGAGAAGAAGAAAAGTAAATGAAGTTGAAGTCAATTTTTTTAATTGTAAGCCTATGTGAGACATAGACCTGCAAGCATATTAATTAAATTTTTATGCAGTTTTAATTAAGGGGGAGTGTTGGCGAATCTAATTCCAACCACTTGCTAGGTGGCACATGTGTCCATCCAAGTGTCCCCGTTTAGTTATAGTTACTCCAGTTTAGTTCAGTATCACCGTAATCATTTATTGTTGATATCTCTAATATAACTTCATTTAACTAATTTGTAATATTGAGAAAAACAACTTTCTGCTCCACAATTTTCATTTCTTTTCAAAAAAAACATATTGTAGCCCCCAAAGATTCATTGATACATGTTTTAAATGGGATGCTAATTTCATATGGGTTACCAAAAAAACATCATTTAATAAATAGGATAGAGGCAAAAAAAACTCATAGTACGACCAAGAGGAAAAAAGAAAATCATGATTTATCTAAATAAATTAAGAAATAACTTGTTAATGTACTTTATCTTGGATCCTTTTCGCCTTTATCTAAATAAATTCATAAATAACTTGTTAAAGTACTTTATCATTTATCCTTCTCACCTTTTGTATTTTCTATTCCAGTTGGGCAATGTCTTAAAACACATTAATTCGCTATGTAAATAATGAGAAAACCTAATAAAACCTAATAAATACATTAAAAAATGATTTAATTATAATTTAGAATTCTACATTTTTTATTTAATTACCAATAATTATTAAGTAAATGATAGAGATTTAATAATAACATATTGAAGTTTTATATTTTTCATTTATGTTGGAGCTCAAGGCTGAAAACATTCTCCTTCCAAAGTGAAATATATTTTATTTAGAATAGAAATAATTAAAAATTATAATTATTTTTAAGTATTTAAGGGTTTTCGTAGTGCATTAAAAAATCTAATTGTTCTTTAATTATTTTTAAAAGGAATATAATTTAAGGAAGGCTACATAGTAGCTAGTACTTCCTCTTAGTTTAGTATAAGTTAATTAAACTAAAAACTAATAAAGATATATCTCATGACAAAAATAAAACAACTAATAAAGTAATGTATTGTTGAATGTCATCTCCAAAAATTAACTAATATGATTAACTCATCCTTTTTATTTATAAGTAGGACTTCGGCCTAAATCACATAAAGAGAGACATTTGTTGACACGTTTCTAGCCAACCAGTGTGACTCATCGTCAGGACAAGTTGAAGAAAGCAGATCCAGCCTTTGCATGCTAAATAGTCTTAGCAGAGCCTCCAATGGCTATCTTGATCAACTGCTAATTTTGACTTAGGGATAGTAGTTAAAAAGTCAAAATGATAATTTAAAGGGAGTTAGTTAGATTATAGATGTTGATTACATTAATAGTTTAATAAAATCACGACTTGTATGGGAGTTAGTTAGATTAAAGACCTGACTTATATATATATATATATATATATAGATATATATATATATATATATGTATGTATCAAATATATTAAATAAATATATAAATAAATATATAAATAAAAGTTAGTTAGATAAAGGACCTGACTTATATATATATATATATATATATATATATATATATATATATATATATATATAAGTTAGTTGAAGGTTTGATTTAAAAATAAAGTAAGGGGAATTAGTTATGATAAAGACCAATATAAAGTTAATATTAAATATATAAATAAAAGATAGTTGAAAGGTATAAATTAAAAATAAATTAAGGGGAATTGGTTATAATAAAGACACACACACACACACACACACATATATATATATATATATATGAGGTAGGTTAGTTAGTTATAATTACTAGAGAAGAAAAAATAATATTATTTTATATGGTGATTACTTATTGGTTGGTTAAATTTTTTATTTTATTATTATTATTATTTGTTTATTTATTTATTTTATTTTTTATTTATTTCATTTTATTTTTTTTCAACGGAAATTAGTTAGATAAAGGAACTTATTTTCATAAATATATTAGTAAGATAATTTAGGGTGATAGTTATAGTAATTATAAATTACTAATCTACTAAAATAAGAAGGAAAAATTAACTAAAAATAAAACTGAATAAAACTAATTAAGAAAATAAATAATTAAATAAATAAATGATAATAGGAAGAAGTAAATAGAAAGAGCGTCAGAAAAGAAGGAGAAGAGCCTGAAAAAGCCTGAAAACAAGAAGGATAAGCACTAACGACAGCAAAGAAGAAGAAAAAAGAGGGGGGGGGGAGGGAGGAAGAGAAAGACTAGGATGAAAGGGCGGGGATCCAACATCTACTGATCTTCCAGCCGTCATCCCTATTGAGATTGTTTGGCCTTCTTTCAATCTCAATAGCTTCCCTAAATTTACGATGATGGAAATGAGCAACTTTGGCGACAACCTTGGCCTCCTCTATACACACCTGATGCTTGGTCTTTTCTACATGCTCCGCCAAAGCTGAAGACTTGGATCTCCCATGTCTTAGGTCGAAAGCTGAAGACTTGGATCTCCCATGTCTTAGGTCGGCTGTGTGTTCGCTGATCCTCTGATGGATGGAGCGCCCCGTTTTCCCAATATAAGGGGTCCCACAAGAACAAGTGATCAAGTAGACGCCCTTCATGTCCTTGGAGTTAATGGAATATTTCACCGATCGGAGGGAATTGCGAATGGTGTTGAGGGGCCTAAACATATATACACTTGAAAATATATGTTTATTATATATAAGTATATATGTAAGTTTTCTTTTTTATTAATATATATAATATTTATAATTAAATTTATTAAAATATGTTTTTAATATAATAATAAGTCATCTTAAATTGAAAATATAGACAATTTTTTTTATAATTCATGAATATGGAAATAATAGAAAAACGGAGAAAAAAACCAAAAGTAAAATAATATATAAATAAAACTAAAAACAAAAAATTAGGAACTAATAGAAATGAAAGTTACTAAAGAGCCCATAATACGACCTCAACCAATCACCTTACAAATAAATAAATTTAAATAATAAAATTGAATTCTGAATAATGGCAAAATTTTTCGGTCAAACACAAATTAATACACATTTAAAGAAAAATTAAATGCTTAGTACAATTCCTATGGTAAATATCATAAATATTATAGACAAAAACAACTCACAATACAATCAAAAGTCAAGACACTCTTTATTTTAATAAATTAATAACTAACTTATTAAGTTCTTTATCCTTCTTAACTTTTATATTTTCTATTCCTCTTTAAAAAAATTATTATATAAATCATTATAAAATATTATTTTTATATAAATCACTATCATTTTTTTCCAACAAAAAAAGATGTGATTAATCCAAAAGAGAGTTTCAAAAATCATTATGGATCACAAAAGTCTAAGATCAAATATACACAAATTAAAGAATGAGATTTATCTCCAAAATTATGTTAAATTATTAATTTAGATTAAATTGACTAATTAAAAAAATATTATGAACAAGTGTGGGAGCCCTATTTGAAACAAAACACAGATGACACTGATTAAGAGATGGACGAATGACAAGACCTCATCTAGACCAGGGCCATTCTAGAGGTTGGTACACCAGAGGTTGGTACACCCCGTGGATGATGAAAACACTGATTAAGAGATGGACGAATGACAAGGCCTCATCCCAGACCAGGCCATTCTAGAGGTTGGCACACCCAGTGGATGATGAAAAACATTTTGCCAAAATCTCTCACCAACTCTATTGCAGAAAAGTCCAAACCATAAATTAAATTTCAGGAAGTCCACACGAGTTTCTGTGAGAATAATGCAGAAATAGATTTAGTTATGAGTGGTTGAACTGAATTAGTTGTAGGTGGTTGAACAGAATTAGTTATGAGTGGTTAGGTGTTATTCCTATATAAGTGTGATGTAATTGAACAAATAGATTAATGAAGTTTGTGAGTTTTCTGTTTTAATTTGGTATCAGAGCTCAGGGTTTGAGCTGGGGTGAGAGCGCAGGTGAGAAAGGCCGAGTGGTGTATCTGCTGTTGAAGAGTGAACTTGTTTGTGCCACCTGCGAAGCTGTGGAACCGAGTGTTTTGTCTGTTGCTGCTAGGGTGCTGCTGAGTGCCGCTGTTTGAGTGTTGCACAAGTGTGAGGCTAGCTTTGGAGCCTCTGAGTTGGAGTTGTGCATATGTGGAGCTGAGGGTTTCAGCTTAGTTGCAGTATTGTAAAGCTGTGACGCTGTGTTGAGAAGAGGGCGTTGTGCGTTGGAGTTTTGGTGAGGTTGCGTGACCTATAGAGGGTCGAATAAGTTTTGTTAATGTATGCACATTGAGGAGGAGATTTGTGTCCTCGACAACTACTGCCGGTTGGTGGTGCCCAGTGTTTGGAAGGTGTTGAGTGATGTGTTCCAAGCCAAGAAGGAGTGAAGGTAGCGTGGATGTGTGAAGCAGCCAAAGTCGACCTCCTTGAGACCTGCGTGAGGGCGTGAAAGGTCCAAAAGGCACAGAGCCTGCTACGTGTGAACGCCTGGCTTGTGGAAGATCCTGCGTGAGGCGGACCTCCCTGTGTTGCTGCGTGAGTTGCAGCGTGAGAACCTGTGTGAGTGGAGGTAATTTCTGCGTGAAGACCACCGAGCAGAGATCAGTGAGTCCAATAAAAAGGGAAAGGCACCATTTTTTGTTCTTTTCAGAGACTGCCGTTTTGTCCCAGTTGGAAAGAAGTCAGAGGCTGCCATTCGAAACTCTCATCTCGAAGACGCGGCGTTTCTGTTTGCAAGTGTTGCAAAAGTTGTGAGTGGAGGTAATTCTTTGCAGTTTTTTTTATCTCAGCAACAAGTTTTCTTGCATCTTTCGATTGCTCGTCCGCAGGGCATCTTTGGTTGTGTTCTTTTTCTTGAAACTGAGAGGTTGAACAGACTCACGGTTTTCTTTGGTCACACCAACCGTGTGTCTAACAGTCGGCCCGGTTTTCTTTGGGCGTGGTGGTATATTGACTGTAATTTAGAAACTATTGTGCCGTGGAGTTCTAGTGTTATATTGACTGTTGTGCCATAGTGTGGTGTTAATATTGACTGTTGTGCCAAACCCTCGAAAAGCAGTTGAGTGTTGCGTGAAGGTCTTTGCAGAAACTGCTGTGATTCTTGGTTTTATTAACGGAACAAACTGCTGTGATTCATTGCACCGTGGTCATATTCTTTTTTAGTCGGCCCGGTTTTCTTTGTTTTGTTGCAAAAATCGTGTAAGTGGGTCTTGTTCAAGAGAGTGCTGTTAGTGAGCACCGTTTGTGACAGCGGGTCTGATTGGAGGAGCCCGGAGGGCCAAGGAGAGCAGAGAGAGGCAGTAGAAAAGGCGTTTTGTTTGAAGTGTGTGATAAAGCTAACTGATATGTCTATTATTTTAGACAATGATCTTTTTAATGATCATTTTCTCATGAACCCATTTGGGATTAGCAGTGTTTTTGAGTCCATTGACAAAGAGTTTCATGTTGTTGAAGATCATGTCTCTGAAGAAATCTCTCATGTTGTTGACGATCACGCTGTTGAAGAAATCAATGAGATTAAAACTTGCTCGGTTGTTAAAAGTTTTATTGGATCTACTTTCAAGATGACTGCTACTTTGGAGGATACTATAATGGATGTTCTTCGAAGGCCGCTCATGTTCAAAGATGACTGCATTTTGGTGACTCGTTCGTTGGTTCCTCATGGAAAGTGGGGAGAACATGAATTAAATTACCTCGTTCGAGATCTTGCATTGCCTCTCAATCCAAAAGAGGTTGTTGACGTTAAGTATGTAAGCAAGGAGCAAAGGAATTTCATAAGGAAACCCAAAAAGGTGAAGATGAAACTGCACCAGCAATGGAAGAGGAACAAGCATGGACCTTTTAATAAGAAGACAAAAATGAAATGTTTTGTTCTAAGCCTAGCTGAGACTTAGACCAGCAGGCAAGTTAAAGTTTAAGTCGTCATGATTAAGAATATAGTTTCTTGTATATCGTGCTATAGTATATATTTGTTATATAGTTGGAATTAAGGGGGAGTGGTAGAAAGGTATTAATTCCAACTACCCTCTGTTAATGCAGTAGCTAGATCAATCTAGAGAATAGAGCAGATGTTCAAAGTACAAGTTCTAGAAGTCAGTTAGGTATGGTAGAAAATCCATTTCTCCATTAAGGGAGGATGTGAGAATAATGCAGAAATAGATTTAGTTATGAGTGGTTGAACTGAATTAGTTGTAGGTGGTTGAACAGAATTAGTTATGAGTGGTTAGGTGTTATTCCTATATAAGTGTGATGTAAGTGAACAAATAGATTAATGAAATTGTGCAAGTTTTCTGTTTTAATTGTTTCAACACATTTAGTGTCGAATTCAACACCAAAATGCTCACCTCAACTGTATGGAGTAGCATATTCTGTGCCTTCGTCAGGCATAATTATCATGATCCAGTGCTAAAGACATGGCTTCCATAGACTCATCTAATGAGTAATAGGTTATTCTACCTAGTTTGGTCTCTTTAATTTTGATATGTATAAATGACTAATTCGAAGGTTTTGTTGTTTTGTTATACATATGTACTAAATATAGCTTTCTTATACATTTTCAAATTCTTCAGATTTTAGAGGCCATGCAATGCAATCAGATAACCAAGAGACTTGCTTTACCAGTGAGAAAGCTAAGGCCATTTTATCATATTTGATATTGATGTAAAAACTTCGAATTTTTGAAATAAAATAAAAATAAACTACTAAACTTAGGAAAAAAACAATAAAAATTAAGCTAATAATAATAATTTGTTTTCCCATAAAATAATAATAATAATTTTTTTTTCCGAACCATTTTTCTTTAAAAGTTCCCAGCTTTTTGTTACAATTTTGTATCTTTCGAAATATCTACCAGGAACCCATTATAAAGAGGACAAAATTTTAAATAAGATTGGTTGATAAATTGTAAAATAACAATGACTTCACATTTAGATTTTGATGTTATGGTTTTATTTGTAATAGTTTATCGATGTTTAATGTTATAATTCTAATTACCTTGTAATTGTGATCTATATTACCATGAAGCATCCTTTTTAATTGAATGTTTTATTTATTATTATAAATTTAATTATTTTTTAAAAAATAATATTATTTAAAATAATTTTTAAAAAATAAAATGAACATAAAACATAATATTTAAAAATTAAAATTTCAAATAAATAAATATCAATATTCATCAAGTAAAATTGTTCATTATTCTTACACACAATTTTAAGTGATAATATTAAGTTATAAAGTCTACGACAATTAGAGTTTAAAATTCAAGTCATCATTTTCTGTGCATAGCTCTTTACAACAGCATTTAAAAGAGTAAAAGTATTTCCTATACGAATTAAATTTAAAATAAAATAAAAAAATGGAAAAAAAGAGAAAGTTAAAATAAACAAATATTGAAAAAAGAGAGAGTTAAAATAACCTATTATTTTTCTATTAAAATAGAAAATTATTTCAAAATTTTCATAGGAAAGTTTTCATATTGTATTCTATTGGTCAATATTGTTATAATCTTTTATTATTATCAATCGTTTTTCTATGCAGAAAAAAGAATGCTAATAATTTTTTTTTAAAGGAATGTTAATAGTTTTGCTTTGTATTGAGAGTGTAAAAGAAATTTATAAAACTTTTGTACAATAAAATCTTATTCTCGTAAAGCTCATGTATATATATTTTATTTATTTATTAGTATTTTATTCACTTTGCTGTCAAGTTGGGTTGACATTTGATTATTTCTTTTTGTGATTTTTTGCATTTTTTTATTAAAGTTTTAGTAAAATGTTAAATATTTTTAATTTTTTTTTGTAAAAAAAACAGAGAAATCTTATTTCTAATTTTCCATAAGCTAAAACTTTGATAAGACATAATTTTACTACTAGAAAAAATTTTACTTTTCAGAATTTGTTAATAACTGACCTATAATTTTAAAATCAGAAAAAAGTTTGTGAATACTCTCATATTGACATTGACATTGGCACTATTATAATGCTCTTCTACTCAAAACTAACATAGTTATAAGTTCTTTATGTAAACCAGAGAAGAGAAAGGAGACTAAACGAATATCCATAATATTAATACATTGATACATTGTGGAGAGTACAAAGGTTCAATGGAAAAAACAAAGAATTGAGAATCCGGCTCCTCCCCAATCTGCATAATGTATTACCGTTATGGGTTTTTCAATTCATTATCAATAACCATCAGCTCATTGGTCGATTTTATCACGGACTTTAAACGGATGATGTTGCATCTTCTACTTTAAACGGATGATGTTGCATCTTCTCCGGAAAATTATCAGTATATATGAGAGTATTGTTAAGTAAACAAAGAGCTCCAGTAGTTTTCTTAATGGAGGATTTCACACGTGTTGATTCATTCTTTGTTAAATATATTAGCTTGTTCCAACTTTATATAACTTTGAGTTTTTGTGTCGAAAGCATAAACTTAGACGAATCTATTGAATTTACTTTTTTTTTAATCAGTAATATAAAACATTTGCAAGGATTTTTGTTCAGTGAGGGAGAGAATTTTTGCTGAAGAATCATAATACATCATATATTGTCGAAGCGAGCAGATTTCAACATACAATATTTATCGTCGAAGTAAGCAAAATATGTCAACATCGAAGTCATCATCAAATCCAATGCTGCTGCAGCAACGCACAGTTCCCGCAGAAATCGAACGTGGCTAGAGGTGCGAAAGCCAACTGCCCCAACCAACACATCATTGACTCACGTGCAAAACATACATAAGAAAAAACCACATGAGTTTATCAGAAAAAGAGATGGATGGGCTCAGTGGTTTGATGAAATAAAGATGGGTGGTTCAATCCATCTCAAGGTCCAAATCATTCACGATAATTTTTCCTTACGGAAGCTTGGAATCATTACATCATAGAATTTTAGTGTAATAATAGAGAGTTTACTGCAAACACTAACATGTATATTCAGATGTTTATGTCTACTCGCATTGGAAAACGGAGCTACATCTGGATATACGCAAAGAAATAAATTAACAAATTTGGAAGTAAATATATGTAAACAAAATGCAGAGTGTGGAGGCGCTGAGGGACCAATTACGTAACCTTATTCCTACCATTATCGATATGCTTATGTTAAGCGTAACGTTGAGGGGCCAATTACAAAAGCGTAACCTTGAGATCCATTGCCACATCAACGATTTTGACCGGTTTACGGTTGGGTTGGAATTCATGGCTCTGGAGGACCGCTGAGGGACAAATTACGTAACCTTATTCCTACAATTATCGATATACTTATGTGAAGCGTAACCTTGAGGGGCCAATTACAAAAGCGTAACCTTGAGGTCCATTGCCACACCAACGATTTTGATCGGTTTACGGTTGGGTTGGAATTCATGGCTCTCGGGGGTGGCCCTAAACTTCTATCAAATAGGGGACGTTTTTGGAAAGGCACCAAAAAAACACAAATAATTCACATACATTAACATGAGTTGTCATTTTTTTATTGATCACACAAAAATTGATAATTACAGTGACATTGGTAAAGGGCGTTTAAACTTTTTTCGACTAGAGATTCGCCTAAAATAACTTGACATGCAACCACACATTAAATTTGACTTTAGTGAAAATACAACTTAACTTGAATTGAATCAACTTAACTTAGTTCACTGACTCTCTAATTTTAGCCAACTTCTTCATGCGGGGTAATTAGTTATTTTTAACACTCTCCATTAATTACAACCGCTAAACTAAGACATGACTCATGAAAACTCAGAACATGTATGTTAGTGTATGTCTCAGCTAGGCTTACAACACTAAAGTTTCTTTTGTGAAACTCAAACACATCTTTCACTAATGGCTTAGTGAATATACCCAATTGATCACTTTATTTACAAGGCTTCAAGTGGACTTCTCCATTTCTCACAAGTTAACTAATAAAATGATATTGAGTATCAATATGTTTTCTCTTTTGATGAAACACACTATTCTTCGGTAATGCAATTGTTGCAGTGTTGTCACAATACATTTTTTTTGATCCTTGATGTTTCTACTTGATTCCGTCCAATTATCTTCTTAACCACACTGCTTGACATGTTGTTGATGTTGCTCATACATATTCTGCTTCTGCTAGCAAAAGTGTCACAGTAGGTTGCTTCTTATATGCCCATGAAATCACACCTAAACCAAGATGGAACACATAAATAGAAGTGATCTTCCTATCATCAAAATTGCTTGCAAAATCACCATATGTATATCTAATCAAATAATTCTTCTTTTTGCTTTCATACATTATGCCACAATCTCTAGTTCTTGTTATGTATCTCATAATTATTTTTCCTGCTCTCCAATGTGTGCTTTTGGAGTGTCCATAAATCTAGAAACCAGATTCACTCCTTGCATAATATTCAGTCTTGTAGATGTGAGATATATGAGGCTGCCAACCAATATTTTGAATAGAGTTGGATTGACATTTGATCCTTCATGATCCTTACTTTGTTATGTACCTAATGCAACTCGTGTAGAGACATGTTTACAATTCTCCATCCTGAATCTTTTCAACAAATCTTTAGAATATTTATTTTGACAAATAAAAATTGTTTTTCAGATTGTTCAACTTCTATGCCAATACAAAATTTCATGAGGCCAAGATCTGTCATCTCAAATTCTTTTGTCATGGATGTTTTAAATTCATCTAACTCAAGATCACCTATATAAATCATGTCATCAACATATAAGCAAACAATAAAAATTTGTCCATGCCCATTTACCATTGTTTACAAGGTAAAATCCATTCTTGATCATGTAGCTGTCAATTATGCTATACCAAGCTCTAGGTGATTGCTTTAGTCCATATAGTGTTTTCTTCGACCTATAAACTTGATATTATTGTCCGTCAACTTCATATCCTAGAGGTTGTTTCACATAAATTTCTTCTTTTAGAATTCCATTCAAGAAGGTTGATTTCACATCCATGTGATATGTTTTCCATTTGTTCTGATTTGTTATGGCTAGAATTTCTCTTACATTATTAAATATGGCTACGAGACAAAACGTTTCTCTGAAATCTATTCTTGGTTGTTGTGAGAATCCATCTTCTACAAGCCTTGCTTTAATTCTATCAATTTCTCCTTTCTCATTCAACTTTGTCTTGTACACCCATTTTACACCAAATAGTTTTTTTTCCATTAGCAAATCAACAAAATCCCATGTATCATTCTTTTCAATAGCTTCAATTTCTTTTTCCATGGCTTGCCCCCAATTTTCATCTTTGGTTTCTTCCTCAAACGAAGAAGGCTTGAATGACAACAATGAAAAATTTGAACTAACATCCAAATCATCATAAATATAATTCATACTTCTAATCTTTCTCTTACCATTTATTGATTCATCACCTAATTGGCCGTGAGGATAATTTCAATCTGTTGATCTGCGTGAAGATCCATGCTATTTAAAATATCTTGGAGTCCTTGCAGGCGTGACTCTGTTTGGTGCCTTCTCCTATGATCCATGCTACTCATTTTCTGCTACATCATCCTCTTCCATCAATGGTACTTGTGAATTAACTGTTTTGTCTATAGTCCCGTTCTATGACTCATGTTCTTTGAACACATCTCTAATAATTATGATCTTCTTCGTCACATGGTTATACAATTTCTAAGCTTTTGACTGCTCACTATAGCCAGTAAATATGCATTTTCCACTTTTATCATCAAACTTATGTATTAGCTCTTTAGGTGCATGTGAAAAGTTTACACATTTAAACACTTTGAGATGAGATGCACTGCAAGACATACTTGAACATGCTTCTTCTGGTACTCTGTTTGTCACAGTCTTTGTAGGGGGTCTATTTATCACATAAACAGCACATTCAACTTCTTCTACCCAATTCTCATTAGATACGTTTATTCCTTTTAATATTCTCCTTTCCATGTTCATTATTGTCACGTTCTTTCTCTTTGCTACCCCATTCTGTTCCGATGCATACCTGGTTGTAAACTATCTTCTCATTCCATGTTGTTTGCCATAATCATGGAATGCTTTCGAATCATATTCTCCACTACGATTTGATCTCAATACTTTGATCTAACGATCACTTTGGTTCTCTGCTAAGGCTTTGAATTCTTTCATATTTACAAAAATTTTAGACTTCTCCTTCAAGAAGTAAACCCATGTCTTTCTGCTACAATCATCAATGAAAGTGAGGAAGTAACCACTACCAGCAATTGACTATGTCCTCATCGGTCCACACAGGTTTGTATACACTAGCTCAAGAAGTTGCTTTGCTCTATATGAAACTCCCTTTGGAAAACTTTCAAGGTGTTGTTTTCCCAAGGCACAAGACTCATAAGTACTAACAGGTTCTTTGATGGGAGGTAACCCTCCAACCATCTGTTTTTGTTGCAAAAATATTAAATCAGAGAAGTGCAAGTCTCCAAACTGAAGGTGTCATAACTAATAATCATTAAAATATGCAACTATAAAAGAACTCACCCGATCACTGTAATTCATAATTAGAGGAAATATTTTGTTCCTCATCATATGCACCTTTTCTATCAACTACTTACTTGGGGTCTTGTCATATATAACACACTCTTGTCCTTGAAAAGTAACAATGTATCCCTTCTGCATTAATTGATCGACACTTATTAGGTTATGTTTGAGATGTGGGACATAATATATTTCAGAGATTTCCTTTGGCTCCCCCTGCTTGGTCATAATGTTGGCCACTCCTTTTCCATCTACATCCACAGTCCTGTCAATCCCCAACATAACCTTTGTCTTCATATATTGATCCAAATTTGCAACTAAATTCGTCTTTCCTATCATGTGGTTACTGTAACAACTATTTAATAGCCACACATTATTAGAAGATTCATGCATGGTACAGTAAATTAGGGACATGGATTTAGTATTCTCTATAGTGACATTAGTTCTCTGGTTTCCTTGATTAGTTATACTCTTTTAGAAATCACAGGCATAGTGACCAAATTTATTGCAATAATACGTTACATCCAACCTTTGATTTGTTAACTCTTTGATTATTGTAGAAGCTTTTGTTTTTTATTTTCACTTTTATGTTCACGCTCTTCTTGGCCATATCTCTGACCACCATGTCTTCTGCCTTGTGATCTACCTCTTGATCTATCTCTACCTCAACCTTTGTCTCTTGAAATAGAAACCTGTCTTTTGAAAGAAGTTTCTAAAGTGGAATCCTTATTTCTATTTATCCTTGCCTCATAGGATAGAAATGATCCCTTCAACTCATCAACCATCAATGTTTCCAAATCCTTGACTTCTTCTGAGGACCTTTTCAGCCAATGTTTGGTATTTAATATCATCAACATAAAATTTTAACTAATTTACGATAGTCATGACCCGATTCAGGAATGAATCGATATCCTCTGTCTCCTTCATGTACAAACTTTGAAAGTCCCTGCTAGTATTTTTCAACTTAACAGTATTGACTTTGGTCATACCTTTATAGATTGTGGCTATAGTCTCCCATGTTGTCTTTGCTGAAGATGTGATCATAATCTTTTGGAAAACCTCTCGGTCTAACCCATGCTGGATAAGTTGCAGTGCTTGAGGATTCTTCTTTTTGTATTTCTTCCATATTTCCCTCTCTGCCATAGTGAGGGCTTGTTCTTGCACTTCATTCTTAGGTTCAGAAAATTCATTCATGACATAGTTCCAAACATCCTGAACCTTCAGTGTGGTCTCCATTTTAATGGCCCACATATCATAATCCTTGCCTATAAACCATGGAAACTGGGGTTCAAAGCTTGGCGAAGGCATATTAAAATATCCTTTGTAAAAAACCTTAAAAATTCTCATTTCCAATAAACACCAAGTTTTGTTTTATTTTTTTCATTAACAAAAATGAAAATAAAAACTTTTTCAAAAAGCTTTCCTTTTATAAACTTTCCAAAGCCTTTATAAAGAAAGGCCTTTTGATAAAATAATTTTTAATATGCTCCCTTCTAATAAAAGAGTCTTCTAAAATATTTCGAATAACTCCACTCAATGTAAAAAACCTTTAGAATTTATAAAACCCTCTCACAATATAAACCAAATTGGACTTTGACTTCGCACTTCTTTAAAAAATTTCTCTTTTCTCTATTAACGTTTCACTTGTGATGATTATCCGTGTGCTAATGCTACTCACGATGAGGATAAGTCGTGTTAGTACTCTAACACTACCAATGATAAAGACAACATGCATGCTTCCAAAGCGTAACATTTGTAATGCAGCTCTTTTTTAAGCCCTTGTACGTTATAATGCCATGTATCCCACTGCAAGGTGGTTTATATCTCAACTAAGAGCAAACAAATATTTCTCTCTTCTCTCTTAGGAACTGTTGCTAATCCATTCTCGTTGGATCTTTGTAACCTCACTCTGATACCAATTTGTTGGAAAGGAAGAGGAGGAAAGACACAAAATAACATAAATAATTCACACACAATAACACCAGATATGTCTCTTATATTAATCACATAAAAATTGATAATTACAATCACCTTGGTGAGGGTTATTTAAACCTTTTCCAACTAGTGACTCACCTAAAATAACTTGACATACAACCACACACTGAATTTGAATTTATTCAAAATACGACTTTACTTGACTTGACTCAAATTGACTTAGTTAACTCACTCTCTAATTTTAGCCAACATCTTCATGTGGAACTAATTAGCTATTTTTAAGAGATGATAGTTCCTTGACAATTTCGGAAAATTTTATAGGTCCCTCATTCACCTCGACGTGCGCTCCTCCGGTAACCAAATAATCATACTCCATGCTAAGGGTTATAATTCACATTGTTACATTTATTTGATAATTGTCTCTAGAAATCCTAGAAATTCTTTTTATGATAATTCTAAGGAGAAAATGGAGAAAGAAGTGGAACCCTATTAGAATTATAAAGGATATTGTTAATTTAACTTTGTGAGAGTTAAACAGAAATCGACGTAGGAATTGTTGTAATGACCCTTGGCATTCTGGGTCACAATTCAATGATTTTTTTCAATACTAACAATAAGAGCACCTTTGTTATAGAAAATTGACAATATTGAGTGCGATAATTTATTCATATTTCAATTTTACAAGTTAAAAATAGGCTTACTATTTCCTTTTCCAATTAAGTATTGGCTACATCTCAAAATCTCAAAATTAATTTATATTAAAATGGTGAAAAAAATGTGGATTGCTAAGGTGTGGAGGTATTACTAATAGCATTTCTCCACACTCTGACTTTGGGCCCTCAGGATAAGTCATCATGTTTTAACTTTCATGAAGCAGGATAAGTCGACCATCAACTGCCTCATAGACATTATTTAAATGTTGGCTCGAAAAACATGCGGAGGTATTGATAATTGCATTTCTCCATACTCTGACTTTGATTCCTCTAGATAAGTCCACATTTTTTCACTTTCATGAATCAAGATAAGTTGACCATCAACTGCCTCATATAATTTCTTTACATGTTGGCTCCAAAAACATTTGACTAGATGCTTAAGCGCACATTCTCTAAGACCACACATTAAAGTAAGAGATAAGATGTTTTTTTCCATCCATACCTCCACACATATAACCATTGTGCATAGGCTTTAATTATGTAGAGATGCTCCATATCTCAGCACATTCAAAGCCTCCACACAATGATTATATGTGTGTAGGTGTGAATAGAGTGAAGCGTCGAATGCAGACATACAATATATACAAAATTTAATATAATAATGAATATAGTTTACCATCTTAACACAAAAAATGTTCCAAGTTTTAACATCTCCATTGACATAGTAACGAATCATTGGACACTATGGACTCTGATTTTGGGCCCTCGAGACTATTATTGTAGAATATGTGATTTATAAAACATGTCACTCATCGTAAATGGTTCTTGAAATTACCAATAATATTTATAATCTCTCCCTCATTTCCATGTTCTCTTGCCTTGGGGTTCAAATCACAAGGACTGCTATAGTAGGTATATTTGTCAGGATTTCGAGAGTAGTGAATATTGTAGGCCTCATAATCCTCCATAAATTTTTTTATTGCATCTAGGATCATCTCCAAGCATTTCTTGACACCTAGCTCAGCGAAAACCAAACCATGATTGACTAATAGACACATTGTTGTTCACCAAGTACATACCAAAAAATACATTAGAAAATGTGGAAGTAAATGTATGTAAACAAATGCGGAGGTGTTGAGGTAGTTTCACATATGAAACACTTCAATGATAACATAAGAGTTATATAATAGGGAACTCAACATTGAACATTTTGAATCCTCTTAGATTTCCAAGATTATTTGAGTTTATAACATGTAGTAGAAAAATGAGTTCACATGAAATACAGAACACCAATAATGGAGAAAGCCATGGAGTAAGATACATCGATAAGAAAAAGAAGAAGCTGACATGAAGTAGTAGGGAGTTTATTATGATTATAATGTACCTTCCCATAAACCATGAGTAAACCACAATAACAAACTGACAATGAGTGTTGATACAATTATCTGAAGCGTAACCTTGAGCGGACAATGGCAGAATCGTAACCTTGAGGTCCATCATTGCATCGACGATTTTGATTTGTTTTTTTTTGGTATGGAATTCATGGCACTGGGTGGCCATAGAACTATATTAGTATAATCTTTTATGGCCATAGAATTACATCAGCATAATATTGGATGGCCATAGAATTATAGAAGCATAACCTTGAGGTGCATCACTACACTAATGATTTTGATTGTTTTATTGTTGGGCTAGAATTCGTGGCTCTGGAGGCCCCCTCTATGGCCCTAGAATCTTGACAAGGAGTGGATATTATTACTTGACAATTTACGATCCATATTGGATCATTATATTGTTTCTCATCCATCTTGATGCATTTGTAGTGGGAAAAGTGGAGGAATAACCTCCTGGGGCCATTTTTAATGACAGGACCTAGTTTGGCGAAACAGGATCTGAAACATTCCAAGAGAATTTTAAGGAAAATGATAATGTTTCTTCTAGGTAAAACTTTTGAACTTTAGAGCCAAAACTTTTCATGTTTTCTACATATAGATATCTTTCCAACGACCCAAGAAGTGCATCAAACATATTTTGTATGCAAACATTATGCCACTGAGAAGTTGACCTTCTTATTTTCACACCTATAATTCTGGAAGATGTTGTGTCAACCCCCATTATTCATGGAAAAGGAGCTAAACATGTGTTTTTGATGTAAAACACTCTAGAATATTCTATTATGTAACTCTACTTAATAGTTGATGTAGTCAAACTTAACCACTAGTAGGCTATCGCATTGTGTTATAACCGAGTCACTAGAAGGAAGAGGAATTCCATTCTTTTGAGAGAATTTTGTTCCATAGCTGAGAAAAGTTGACTAGGAGAGATAAGAGGTAGAGAACATAAATATGATTTGTGCATTGTAGCAGTCCACAAGCCACACGCATTACTTCTTTGTACATGCAGTCTTATTTTCCACATAGAGAAAGAGAGCAAAGTGACCTCACCATCCATCTGGGTTTTTTCCTGAAAGGGTTTCCCAAAGCATACATTATGTCTTATATGTGTGTGTGATTATTTTTTCATTCTCCATTTTTCTGCATAATTTCAATTTGCATGCATGCACTAATTACAGTTAAATATATGTACCTTAAAGTTTAATAAAACTGTAACATTGTAAAAATTTAGAATTGCAGGGATCTAGATCTACGAGGCTGAAACTCGTAAAACCCTAATCATGGCTAACAAATATGTAAACAAACCTTGTGAAGTTGCAGAGGTGAGGATTATGTAGTTAAAATAATGAATCATAGATATCAGCTACAATGTAAACCTCCTCATAGTGTCCTTGAATAACAAGTTGGGGATATTTGGAGAAGATGGGGATTTTAATATAGAGGACAAATCAGAATGGGGGTTAGAAGGTCAAGGAGAAATAAACAGCCAGTCGGAGAAAGAACCTGAAAAAGATCAACCCAATTCGAGTGTCATGAACCAATCACAGTCCTTGTTTAAAATGGAAGAAAAAGTCGATATCAAGTCGTACCATGGTGAGATCGACGTTCTAAATATGAACGACTGGTTGCAACAACTAGAAGGTTTCTTCAACACCCATCATATGGAGGAAGGTCAAAATATATCATTCACGCGACTGTAATTAGAAGGCCATACACTGACTTGGTGGGAGCTCCTTAGGGAGACCCTGAGGTTGGAGGGGGATCTTGGAATGACTAAGTGGTAGGACTTCAAAACCATCATTAAGTCACTATTTTTCACTATTTGGTATGTAGAGGACTAATAGATCCGTTGAAACTACTTCAGGAAAAGGCCAGCCAAAGCCTCCAAGATAATAACATAGAGTTCAAAAAGATGGCCGTAATGATGGGTATCTCCCCAAAGAACCCATATGTACTCCTCAAGTATCTAGGGGGTGTACAACACCATCTGTAGGAGCAAGTGATGTTATTCCGGCCTAAATCATTAGATGAGACAGAGTAAGAGCCATCACAAAGAAAGCCTCCACATGTTCGTAGAATGAAAGCCTTCACACAATGTTTGGATCTTTCTAAGTAAATAAATCTATAATCTGGAATGCCTCTTAACATAAGAGCGTGTCAGTGCAAGCTACAACTCCCCACTCCAACCTCATTATTTAAATAGACTCATCCTGAAGATATATTCAATTTAGTTCTATGATGTCTACACACCCTTATTCATTGGCATATGCATTCCATGGATTCACATGTGTAAATTTAGAGAATAAAAGTACTTTTTATGTTACAAATAGTTCCCCCAATCTAATAGAATGGTTGGTTTCACATTATCTAACAAATTTTAGTTCTACGCTTTCTCAATTCCAAATTTCTAGTTATGTGTAAACATAGAGGGTGGAAAGTCTTACAAATTTTATATGATTTTACACTTGCTTGTGGCAGATGCCAAACTTTTGCAATGACTATTATCTCCCCCTCTCACCCCTTAATTTGATTAAATTGTGGTATGACATCCTTTGACTGACTATTGCTTATTATCTCCTTTTGTTATGATTTAATTAAAAGTCGAATATCGTCTAATCTTCAGCTCATATTTTGAATTTAAATATTAGAGGAAATTTCAGCCTAAAAATGGCCTCCTAAGAAAAAAAATTAAAATAATAGTTAGACTAGTAAAATAAGAGTTATGAATTTTGGAGTGAAAACAAAAAAAACTAATTTTTTAATTGTATTTTTGGCTTATCTCCTTATAGGTTTACTCAAATTTCAAGTGTAGACACTCGTTGGATGTGGAATTTAATTCCACGTCCAATGAGCACCCATTATGCATACTTTTCTGAAGGCACACATTGATAAAAAAATGAAGATACATTAAAAAAAAAGTGATGAACACTTTGTCTTAATGTATCCTCAATTTTTATCAATGTGGGTCTTTGAGAAGTATGCATAATGGGTACTCATTGGTACTCATTGGATGTGGAATGAATACCAATGAGTACCCATTATGCATACTTCTAAAAGACCCACATTGATAAAAATTGAGGATACATTAAAATCATATAAAGAGATAAGCCAAATATACAACTAAAAAAATAGTTTTTCTTCTTTTCCCTCCAAAATATTTAAACATACCTCTTTTTAAATTTAAAAGATTTTGATTGGTTTACATATTGAATTAAGGTTTCTGTGATCCATATCAAGTTTTCGAGACAAGTTTTCATTTATCATCGCATCAAAATTCATTTGTCGATGTGTTTCGAACCATCAAGTGTGGTTCATCGTCAGGATAAGATAAAGAATCAGATCCAGGAAGCAAGTTAAATAGAGAGACCAATCCATTCTGATGGTTAGAAAGATGGTTACTTTGACCAAGAGAAACAACTACCTTTGATTGGGCCTCGAATACAATTGATAGGACCAAGAGTTTGGGAAAAATAAATATTAATTAACTAATTCGGTTGTTTATTGGATTTATTTAAATATAAGAGTTTATAAATCATTTTAAATATGTTTATAGTAAAACTAATAAAACACTTAAAATATATATATTTTTTACTAAAACTATGAAAAATATGTAACTATCTCAATATCTATATATCTATATCTATATATATATATATATATATATATATATATAAATTTATTATAAGTACCATGTTAAATTAAATAAGAACTAATTAGAAACTTGAAAAATTAAAAATATATCTTTTAGTTAAATTCTTATATGTTAATAACTATATTAGATAAATTTTATTTATAATATGGACATGCGAATACCTGATTATAATTAAAAATCTTTTAATTATGAATAGATAAAAACTGTATATCATAAATAAGAACCCAATAATACTTAAAAAATATGTATAATAATTAAATATATATATATATATATATATATATATATATAGAGAGAGAGAGAGAGAGAGAGAGAGAGATAAATAAAAACAGTTTTATCATGATATTTTAGGAAACTTATTATAATTGCTAAGTTTAATTAAATGAATGAAGAAGGTTAAATTCTATATACCTAAACCCATACCTAGAAAAGGAAAATTATTCTCTTCATATTTATTTAAAATATAAACTTATATTAATACTACTATATGAATATTATGAGGTAGATTAGGGTTAAAATAATCTTAATAATACTATAAATAAAATAATAATGAAAATATGAATAACCAAAACAAAAGAAAAAACAACAAATAAAAAGAAAAGGGATACCGAGGAAACTCAGATAATCCAAGAGACGGGGGAATGACATCAAAACTAGAAATGAAACCAACAAAAAGAACGGAAAAACAAGGGGGGGGGGGGCTTAAGAGGTAAGGGTAGGGATCCAATAGCTACTGATTTTCCATCTGTCATCCCTGTTAAGATTACTCGGCCTCCTTTCAATTTCGATGGCCTCCCTAAACTTCCGGTGATGAAAAGGAGCAATCTTAGCAATGATTTGCGCCTCCTCAATGCATATATGATGCTTAGCTTTCTCCGTGTGTTCAGCTAAAGCTAAAGACCGAGTCCTACCATGCTTGATATCAGCTGCGTGCTCATGAATCCTTTGATTAATAGAGCACCCAGTTTCACCAACATAGGGGGTCCCACAAGAACAAGGGATAACATAAACACCTTTCATATCCTGAGGGTCAACAGGGTCTTTTACAGAGCTTAGGGAGCTCTGAATGGTGTTAAGGGGTCTAAAGGTAGAGGGAATATTATTTTTCCATAGGAACAAATGATGTGGGCCTTGTTACATTGATCGATTGTAATGAGACATGACAGATGAAACTCTCGACGTAGATGGTGATGAGGGACCTGTGTTCGCCATGGTAGAAGCATCGCTTTGACCATACATTTAATGATATAACAAGGGCAAAGGCTTTATGAAACAAGCAATCGGTTATACAAACATGGGTTCAAGAGGAATAGTTGAAGATGGGTTTATGTGTGGTGGTGGACTTTTTCCTACAACGTCAACAATAACCTTGTCTTATCACTTTGAAGTAGAGGTAATCCTCCTTACTATGTTTTGGTCTAAGCCCTCCAATAGTAGAGTTATCCTATGTCTTTTCCGTGGTGGACATTTCTCTTTAGAAGAAAAGTTACATAACCAATGAGAATGATGGATAGTTTGGTTAGCAATAGTGAATATATGCTTACTTAATTATTAATTTAGACACTGTTATGGCCATCTAGACTCACACCTAATAACATGCACTATAACAAGTGCTAAGAGATCCAACAAGAAAACCAACTGAAAAGGAACCTCTTGAAAGCCAATAACTTGAGGTAATAAATTCATTACCCCACCTCCCTATACCAGCAATGAAGTTGAGCATAACCCTCTAGGGGCCTTGATATGGTGATTGATATTTTCCTCAGGTACTGTGGTGACTTCCCATCCATCATCACCTAGGTAAGAGTCGTAGATGATAGACCACTATGGTTACCACCTCACAATGAAATTATCATAGGGACATGCGTGATGAAATTCATATGCATAAGAAGGGTATCTAACTCAAAGCCTCCTAAGAGATTGCTCAAAGTGAGTCATATACCTCTTAAAGGTATTTGCATTAATGTTCACCATAAACAAGTACTAGTAACGAGGGAGTGGGGATGTCACTCCACATTATCTTGACGCGACCACATACTTAACTCCTATGTAAGAGGATATTTTGGGCAAGCATATGATGTGAAAATGGATTTACACTCACTAGTGAAGCTAGTTTTAGTTTTGCAGCCTTGCAGAGTGTCCTTTCCAATCCTAGTTCAATGATTTATAAACATAGGCTATTGTTTCTATGCCATAAAAAAAAAATTATAATGTATTTTCTTAACTCTTTATTTTGAGATTGGTGATTACTCAAGGATACAAAGTGCAACAAAGATGGTGTGTAAAGAGGCTTAATACAAATCCAAAATGAAAACTAAATGAAGACTACAAACTTTTTTCCAATTGAATGAAAATTGATTAAAAGAATGGTAGAGTACTTTCCTTTTCCAAGAGACAAGTAAAAGCCTCACAACCTATCTCAATAATCGCTTGATATTCAAAAAAATCTCATAAGAAATCCATTCACTAAAAAAATTATAAATCAAATCAATCACTCTTAAGATGCAAAAAGCAAAAGCACTCCAAAACTCACAAATAATACTTTAAACGGCAAACATGACATCTATGGTAATAAAATCTAGATAAATAATAAGCTCACACAAACCAAAAATAGAGTTTCAATTTGTCAGTTGATGTAAGTGACCAACAAATTGCGCCTATAATGATCTACAAGGGAAACAATCCCAAATCCCAGACAACGGATCAATACCTAAAATTCAACATAAATTGGTTTTCTTTGCCGTATTCTAAATGAGAAGAACAAAAATACAACCTAGGAAAATTAGATTATGCTCACAATGTCATACAAATTATCAAGAGCTCTATCACCAAACTAGACAACCAACGCAATACATTTCGTACAAACTAGAACAAGGTACAAGGTGCAATCAGATCTCTTGAAGGATACAATATCCAAATTAGCTCTAATTTAAACTTCATACGCCACAGATAGAAAATTAATAATCTAATTAAAAAAATCAAAATCAAAATCATATCTCAAAAAAAAAAGAATTCAGCAGAAAATTAGAACAAACAAGCAAACAAATAAATAAAATAAAATACTAGACCAACAATTTTCAAAAGAAATAGACTGCTGAATATATCCTAGAAACATGTCATATTATATATCAGAGGAAAGTGAGCAAAATTCCCAACTCAATGGTTTTTGTCTAATGTAAATATGAGGTACCTATCAAAATATATTAAAAAAATAAATCTACCTGCTTGTCATGAAAACCCATAAAATTACTTGATTTTCAAGCAACCATATCTTCCTCATTCAGAGATTATTTTAGATTTTTTTTTTATTCGACTAAATTTTTGAGGAAAACTAAAATATTTAGTTGTTTCATTAACATAATGTACAAAAAAATATAGAAGTTGATCTGAAAATGACAACCTATTTTTTCGTCTTCTTTTTTTTAAAATAAGTTTTAAAAACTTAGATATAAAAGATTAGGGGGCATTCAATCAATTTAGAAATTTAAAAAAATCCAAGGATACAGAATAGTTCATAAATATAAAGAAATCAAGGGATATATAAAACATGATAATAAGAATGCTAAGAAGTTCTCCCGAGTGGAGTTGCTAACTTTGTTTTCCTTGAACTTGCGCAAAGGAGTTGTAGTTCCATAGATATCTGTTCAAGGTTTTCGGGACCATGTGTAGAATTACCAAATTAATTCCCTAGTGGCGATGAACAAGGGTACTATATATATGACCTTGTTGGAAGACCTTGTAGGCTAATTTACTTTGTAGACCCTTATTACAGCTAGAAAACAAGTTCTTATTTAGAAATCCCACTCTAGCTCCTTAATCTGGACCCCTATGCAAGAAAATTCAGAAGGACAAGATTTTAGTTTGTGCAAGGCAAGTTAGCATGTGATATAAACTTAATATAATAAATCTAACATATCATATCACATACATAGACATGAAATGGAGAAGGAAACTAGCTTTCATTCATATCTTATTTGTAAACTGATGTGGATAATCTATTAGCTAGTTCAACACAACAAATATGATAATATTGTGCTTAGAATATGAAATTCCACACTATTATAGTTTTGTTAAATTTCTTGATCTATAGATTTATTGTTAATAGTGCATTCACACGAATTCAAATTATGCATGAAATAGAAAACAGAAAAATAAGATCTCTCTCACACAAACACAGAAGACATAATATATGCTCTGGGAAATCCTTTCAAGAGAAAACCCAGCTGGAAGGTGAGGTCGCTTCGCTATCTTTCTCCATCTAAAAATATGGTTGTAAGTACAAACAATTATGGCCTATGGTCTATGGGCTACTGCAGTGTACCAATCCTCTCTGTTTTATGTACCTCTTATCCTTCTTCGCTTGTTTTGCATAGCTATGGAAAAAATGCACTCGAAAGAATGGAATACCTTTGCCTCCTTCTGCCACGATTATAACATAGTTTGATATCTTACTAGTGGTTAAGTTTGACTACCTCAACTCTTAATGAGAGATACAATGCATATTCTTCTAGATTCTTTTACATCACAATCATGTGGATAGCCCCATTTCCACGAGTAATGGGGGCTGACGTGGCATCCTCATGAATTATGGGTATGAAGATGGGAAGGTCAACTTCTGAGTATCATAACTTTCGCATACAGACTCTGATTACCGAACTTCTTGTAGTATTGAAAATATCTCAATGTGTAGAATATCTTGAAAGGGTGTGGCACTAAAGCAAGAACATTTTACCCCCAAAAAACATCAATTGATGCCCAAAATTTCTTCAGAAGATTTCAGACCTTATTTTTCAAAAGTAGGTCCCACTTAATAAAAATGGTTGTGTGAGTAGATTCCTTCACCTTTTCCACTCTGAATTCTTCGAGATGAATAAAAAACAATATAATTACCCAATTTGGATCAAGCCTCTCCATTTTGGGAGGCTTTTGGTCCCTGAAATATTCTACTGAATGAGGTGAGGAAATTTTTCCTCCACCTTCTCTTTGGTGTACCATTTATCTTTGCCTTGAAGTTGTCCTTTCAACCCAATCTATCATAGGTGATGCTACCCCTATCTTGTAGTTCTAAACCTCTAATGAAGAAATTGTATCTTCTATCAACTTGCTTGAGCATCTAGTGCCAAATCCTCCATAGAAGGTAGGACTTGTTTGATGGGTCCAGCCCCCTCTTTCCTCTCAACAAACATTACAAAATGGATATGGATTAATGTAATGATTTTGACGATGATTAATTGTGTGATTAGTTTAATCAATGGGCGATTACAATTATTTACATAGATACTTTGGTTCTAGGATTTATTGCTTGTACCGGCGCCGTTGGATGATGGACATGTGTCCCTTCCTCGGTAAACACACTCCCGCCTTGGTTAATGTTTACAAACCCTATTCACTTGGTCATTTGTGCATTGTTCTGTGGTGGCTCGAGGGTTTTACTGTTTGTTCTTCGGTGCAGTTTCTTTGTGTGAATGTACTGCTACTATTATTTTTGTTTGGACTTGGCCTGGGAACGTGCTCTGCTCCACCGGTTGGTAAGTATGCTCACTATTTTGTGCTTATTTGGTTCCTTTGTATCCGTGCTTAATGAGCTCTGTCACTCAGTGGAAAGTGTGCTTGTCGTGGAGGCTTTTAGTTACTCTATATACATTCTCACCTGGTTGTTTCACCTATGTGTTAGTGATTTCTCTTTTCCTCAATTTCTTTCATTCAATTGCGCTCGAAATTTATCAGGTTATGCTGCTCTGTTGCATTTGCAGGTTGTGGTCTCGGGGGTTTATGGCTTCGGCTCTTTCAATGGCAATGAGCTAAGTCTTTGTTCTATGCTATCATGAACTCCTTCTTTTTGCTCTGTTAAGTAACTCAGTTGATCCTTGTGAGTAGAGAAACCCTTTGGTGAACGCAACCTTGAAACTCTATTTCTTCACTGGTAAGTTCCGAACCCTGGAATTTCTGCTATTTTGTTCCTTCTGTTATTTTTTTTCCTCCACATAGTTCTTACACTCTGTTCTGGTGAATGATTGTAGGTGGGTTCGCTTTGGAAACCCTGGTTCCCTCTACGATGCATGCTGGCAAGACCCAGTAGGGTCACTCCTTGATAACTTTGCTTATTTGATTTCTTTTGTTGTCATTGGCTTAAGTGATGGCTTGGTTAGGTTTAGGCGTAGAGTCCTCTGTCTTTACTTTCTGTGTAGTGTTACTGTAGGCCTCAGGCTTGCGTTGTCACAGTTTATGGTTGTGACTGTAGGGTTTACATGTTAGGGTTTTTCAACCCGTTTCCCACTGTGAACTTGTTGAACTTGGACAACATTAAATTCCGTATGGACTGTAATTTATATTTGATAGAGATTGTATTATTTCTTTTTATGAATAAATGAAAAGGGTTCCATTACTCAGGAAGTACCTGTGTTGATTCACTCTATCCTCGCTGTCTGGAACTTGTGTGTTATCAAAACTTATTTTCACTCATTTTGATTTAATTTGTCTTTGACTCCAATATCCATCCAGCTTTTTGTAGGTTCTCCAGCTTTGACACTTTACGAAGTCTCGCTATCTTTAGGCCTGTTAAACTTATACAGATAGAAAAATATGCTTGCTCTGTAGAATAAAAATAAAAAGGACTTTCCTTCACTGTGTTAGGTAATTCAAAATGAAGGATTGTAAATGGACTGCTATGGGATGTCAGAATGTAAACTTCTGTGTGCTCAAAGATTTCTATTATTTTTCCTTTTTCCAAAATAGAACTCGTTACAATACATTTTGTCGTCTTTTGTATGATCTTGAAAAACAGATTTTCCTTAACTGTTATTAGTTACATTTGATGGTTTCTCCAGTTTCTAAAACTGTTTATTTTTCCTACGCTATGTTTTGTAAAAGATAACATAATAAATAAAATAAAAAGTTAACTACAACATTCATTTAACTCAACCTTTACCTTCCTAAATGCTACTTCACTAAGAAATTAAAATAAAAAAATGAAATTAAAATTCTCACTTGAAATTTTCTCCTCAGTCCTCTCGGAGACCAAATGACTCTCTGTCATGATGAACCTATTTAGCTAGATGCTCCTGCATCAGGCTCCCGGGTTAATAAAAGTCATGGCTCCATTCCATGAGCTCCTCCACGGAATAACCTGCTTCCTATATATGTGCCACGTCGAGCCAGGAATTGTCCTCAATGGGATAGTTCTTCCACTTGACAAAGTACCACGGATACTCCTTTCTACGTGTTCGCTTGGCCACCTGTGTGTCGAGAATCTTCTCGATCTCATGGGGTTGAGCCGAAGGAATTTGCCTCATCCAAGAACCGCCTTCAACCTGGGTGTCCCGTTCTAGACGTACCACACTGTCATCTTCAGGGTTGGCAGTATATGGGAACAGGTCTGCCACGTTGAAAATAGGTGATATGCCTATATCTGGTGGCAGTTGTATTTCATAAGCGTTAGCTGAGAATTTACGCAGAATTTTGCAGGGGCCAATCTTCTTAAATTTCAGCTTATTATATGCGCCCTTAGGAAACTGTTCTTTGCGTAAGTGTGTAAGGACTTCATCCCCCACATTACACTGCACCTCTCATTGCTTTTAATCTGCCTGTTGTTTATATTTTTGACTGATGTCCTGCAAATTTTATTCCTGCTCGAGTAGATCATTCATTGCTTTAGTGAAATCTTCCCCATCAGCGCTTCTCTTTTCCAATTTTCCCAGATCTCACAACTCATGTACTTCGCGAGGGTGCATGCCATACAAGATCTGAAATGGACTGTGCCTTGTGCTGCGGTTCGATGAATCGTTATAAGCGAATTCCACCTGAGCAAGCGCACGATCCCATAACCGTGAATTTTCTCCAGTCAGGCTCTGTAGCAGGTTCCCCAAACTCCTGTTCACCACTTCCATTTGCCCGTCAATCTGCGGGTGATATGCGGAGCTGAAATTCAACTGTGTATCCAAATTCTTCCACAAGGTGTGCCAAAAGTGTCCTGTGAATTTCACGTCCCTGTTAGAAATAATAGATCTGGGTAGGTCGTGCAATCTGACAATCTCAGTGAAAAACAGGTGAGGTACATGAGTAGCATCACTGGTTTTTCTACAAGGGATGAAATGTGCCATTTTCGAAAACTGGTCTACCACAACCATCACCGAGTTGAAACCTCGTTGCATTCTTGGCAGACCCAAGACAAAGTCAATGCTGACCGAGTCCCATGATCTACTTGGAATAGGCAGTGGTGTGTAAAATCCTGTGTTTGGTTGTGTCCTTTCGCCAATTGGTAGACTTTACACATACTCACATATCGTTGCACATCCCTTTGCATTCTTGGCTAGTAATAAAAGTTTCCGAGCTGATCTAAAGTTTTGTCTATGTCGAAATGTCTGCCTAGACCTCCACTGTGCTTCTCTCGAATGATATTTTCTCTCATCGAACAATCAGAAATGCATAACTGTCCCCCTTTAAACAATAGCTTCTCTTGTAAATTATAGTCCAAAAATGGAATATTGTTTCTTAGTAGAGTATTCTGGCATGCTTCATAAGCCTCTCTGAAATCTCCGTCGGTCTGATACAAGTCTTTAAAATGCTCAAAGCCCAGCACTTGTATCATACTTTCCTGCAAGAGCAAGGCTCTTCTGTGCAACACATCTGCCACCTTGTTGGCCTACTCGTTGATGTGTTACAACACAAAGGTGGAAGTCTGCAAATATTCGACCCACTTGGCATGCTTGCGGTTCAGTTTATGCTGTTGCATCACATATTGCAGTGTAGAATTATCAGAAAATAAAACAAACTCACTCCCCAGCAGATAGTGTCTCCAATTCTTCAGTGCTTGGATGACAACATAGAATTCCTTGTCATAGGATGAATACTTCTACCTGCTCTCGTTCAACTTCTCGCTGAAAAATGCAACAGGTTTGTCTTCTTGGCTAAGTACAGCTCCAATGGCTGTACCACTTGCATCACAGCAAACCTGAAAAGGATTTTTAAAGTCTGGCAATTTTAGGATCGATCTTTTTGTGATCTTCTTCTTCAGTAGCTAAAAACTCCCCTCTACTGCCTCAGTCCAACGAAAAGGCTGACTTCCCTTCTTTATAGTTTCCAACATAGGTGTGTAGATTTCACTGAAGTTTCTTACAAATTTGTGATAAAAACTTGCCAGCCCATGAAAACTACGTACCTTAAACATGCTTTTAGGGGATGGCGAGTTAATGATCACTGCAATCTTCTCTGGGTCCATCTTGAACTCATTTTTTGCAATTACAAAGCCCAGAAAAACCAGTTCTCTTTGTAGAAAAGTACATTTTTTCAGATTTATCAGTAGCTTATTCTGCTGCAATTTTTCCAGCACACTTTGAACATGTCGAAAGTGTTCCTCCTTAGTCTTGCTGAAAATTAATATGTCATCAAGATACACTATTACAAACTTTCCAATGAACTCTTTCAGCATTTCGTTCATCAATCGCATAAAGGTACTAGGGGCGTTACTTAAACTGAATGGCATGACTAGCCACTCGTACAGCCCTTCATTGGTCTTGAAGGTTGTCTTCCACTCATCTCCTTCCATGATTCGAATATGATGATAGCCACTCTTTAGATCAATCTTCGAGAAGTATGCTACCCCACTCAGGCAGTCCATCATATCGTCCATCTATGGTAGTGGAAATCTGTACCTGATGGTGATCTTATTGATGGCCCTTGAATCCGTGCACATTCGCCATTCTCCTCCTGTCTTGGGAGCAAGAAATGTTGGTACTGTGCGAGGGCTCAAACTCTCCCTTATCAGCCTTTTATCTAGGAACTCCTGCACCTGTTTTCTGATTTCCTCGTTACCTTTGGGGCTCATCTGATATGCTGCCTTATTCGGTAGACTTGCTCCAGGTATAAAGTCAATACGATGACTAATACTTCTCTTAGGAGGCAACTTGTCTGGTAAATCATCAACTACAATATCACTGAATTCTTGCAGCATTTTCTGAATTTCTACAGGAAAATTAGACATTTCTGTGTGTAATAGCACTGTCTTTGCCCTCCTCACAACATCATAGTTCACTTCACTTTCTTCAATCTGCTTCAAAAATTGTTTTCCACCCATTAGTAATGCTTTCGTCCCGCATGTTTCTACTGTCTCTCCCTCCTTGATGGGCACAAGTGTGTGCTTGATCTCATCTTTGACAAACTTGTAACAGTTTGTCTTCCCATCATGCACTACCTTCCGGTCATAATGCCATGGCCTTCCTAGCAGTATATGACACACATCCATTAGCATAATATCACAAATAACCTTTTCTTTGCACCTGCCAATGTGGAACTCAACTTCACACTGTTCGTCAACCAAGAGCTGATGGCCTTTCTATAGCCACGACAACTTGTAAGGAGTGGGGTGCTTCAACCGCTTCAAACCCAACTTCTTTACCATCTTGGTGGCAACCAGATTATCTATACTCCCACTATCGATAATCAACTTGTAGCATTTTCTGTGCGACTTGCAAACTGTCTAGAATAATGCTTTCCTTTGAGTTTGTTTAGTTGTTTCTTTGGATGGTTTCAACAATACTTTATTCAAAACTAAAGCTTCCCCTGTTTCCGGCACATTTTCTGCTTCTTGGGGCGGTGCCTCTGCTTCCTCTGGATGTGCAACAAACGTTCCTCTCTAGCCAGCTTGTTCTGCTTCAGGACATTCAAAAGATCTATGCCCCCATTTGTGGCACCTGTAGCACTGATAGTTAGATCCTCTACCTCGACCATTCCCTCTTCCTCGTTGATATGGCTTGCCACCTCCAGTGCTATCTCCTTTTTCTACTATTCCTAAAGCCTTGGAGTTGTTGCCCTCTTCACTATTACTGGCAGTTCATCCTCTGCCATAGGACTGTCCTCTTCCCCTCCCGGTTTCCCATCTTCTGCTATAATTTTGTTTTCTGGTGATCTTCTCCTCGACCTTCACGGAACTCTGGTAGGCTTCCTCTATATTTTTCTGGGAAAGAATTTTGATTTCATCCAATATTTCTAGTCTCAGACCATTTACATACCTTGTTGTTTTCTCCAAGGTGTCCTCTGTGTAACAAGCTCTTAAATTTATCGGTAGAATTCTTCTGTATACTCTCTCACTGTCATCCATTTTTGCCTCAAATTCTGCACTTGTCGATGCAGTGCAATCTGGTAATCCTTGGGTAGAAATTTGACCTTCAGCTTGGTCACCATCCTTGGCCATTTCTTTATTGGCAAATTGTTCATCCTTCTTCTTTCTACTTGGACACTATCCCACCATAGGGTTGTGTGTCCTTTCAACTTTGTTGAAGTGAACTTAACTCTCCAAACCTCACTGACCTCTTCACATTCAAAATATTTGTCCAATTCACTGATCCAGTCCAACAGAACTTTTGTGGACAATCTGCCATCGTAATTTAGGATCTCTGCCTTAGGCTTGCTGCTAGCTAATAGGACTGACCTCAACAATCTCATCTCTAGCCCTTCTTCATCCAATCCATCTATTGTAATGATGGCTTCTTCTTCGTTGTCATCTCCTACCTCTGGATCCCTTCTCCTTCCTGCTTCAACTGCCTCCAAACGGGTAGTAAGGATCCTTATTTCCTCTCTCATTCCTTCATTTGTTGCTCTGTGCACACCTCTCCCACGTCCTCATCTTCCAACTTCCATGTCTATCCTGGCACTTTCAATTTCCTCCTCTGATACCACTTGATGGGTCCAGCCCCCTCTTTACTGTCAACAAACTATACAAGATGGATATTGATTAATGTAATGATTTTGACAATGATTAATTGTGTTATTAGTTTAATCAATGGGCGATTACAATTATTTACACAGATATTTTGGTTCTGGTATTTATTGCTTGTACTGGCACCATTGGATGATGGACATGTGTCCCTTCCTTAGTAAACACACTCCCACCTTGGTTAATGTTCGCAAACCCTATTCACTTGGTCATTTGTGCATTCTTCTGTGGTGGCTCTAGGGTTTTACTATTTTTTCTTCTATGCGCTTTCTCTGTGTGAATGTGATGCTACTGTTGTTTTTGTTCGGCCTTGGACTTGGCACGTGCTCTGCTCCACTCATTGGTAACTATGCTCATTGTTCTGTGCTTATTTTGTTCCTTTGTATCAGCACTTGATGAGCTCTGTCACTCAGTGGAAAGTGTTCTTGTCGTGGAGGCTTTCAATTCCTCTGTATACATTCTCAGCTGGTTATTTCACCTATATGTTAGTGATTTCTCTTTTCCTCGGTTTCTTTCATTCAATTGCACTCGAAATTTATCAGGTTATGCTCCTCTGTTGCGTTTCCAGGTTGTGGTCTTGGGGGTTTATGGCTTCAGCTCTTTCAACGAAAACGAGGTAAGTCGTTGTTCTATGCCATCATCAGCTCCTGCTTTTTGCTCCATTAACTGACTCAGTTGCTGCTTGTGAGTAGAGAAACCCTTTGATGACCGCAACCTCGAAACTTTGTTTCTTCGCTGGTAAGTTCCAAACCCTGGATTCTTTGGTGTTTTGTTTCTTTAGTTATTTTTTTTCCTCCACGTAGTTCTTACACTCTGTTCTGGTGAATGATTGCAGGTGGGTTCGCTCTAGAGACCCTGGCTCCCTCTACGACGCATGCTGGCAAGACCCAGTAGGGTTGCTCCTTGATAAATTTTCTTATTTGGTTGCTTCTGTTTTCATTGGCTTAAGTGATGGCCTGGTTAGATTTACGCATAGAATCCTCTGTCTTTACTTTCTATGTAGTGTTACTGTAGGCCTCAGACTTGCGTTGTCACAGTTTGTGGTTGTGACTATAGGGTTTACATGTTAGGGTTTTTCAACCCGTTTCCCATTCTGAACTTGTCAAAATTGGACATCATAAATTCCGTATGGACTATAATTTTTATTTGATAGAGATAGTATTATTTCCTTTTATGAATCAATGTAAAGGATTCCATTACTTAGGAAGTACCTGTCTTGATTTGCTCTATCCTCGTTGTCTGGAACTTGTGTGTTATCAAAACTTCTTTTCACTCATTTTGTTTGAATTTGTCTCGGACTCCAATATCCATCTAGGTTTCTGTAGGTTCTCAAACTCTGACACTTTACGAAGTCTCGTTGTTTTTAGGCCTGTTAAATTTATACAGATAGAAAAATATGGTTGCTCTGTAGAATAAAAATAAAAAGGACTTTCTTTCACTGTGTTAGGTAATTCAAAATGAAGGACTATAAATGGACTACTATGGGATGTCAGAATGTAAACTTTTGTGTGCTCAGAGATTTATATTATTTTTCCTTTTTTCCAAAATCGAACCCATTACAATACATTCTATCGTCTTTTGAATGATTTTGGAAAACCGTTTTTCCTTACTGCTGTTAGTTACATTTGATGCTTTCTCCAGTTTCTAAAACTATTTATTTTTCCTACATTGTGTTTTATAAAAGATAACATAATAAATAAAAAAACAGTTAACTACAACAATTCGTTTAACTCAACCTTTACCTTCCTAAATGCTACTTCACTAAGAAATTAAAATAAAAAAATGAAATTAAAATGTTCACTTGAAATTTTCTCCTCAGTCCTCTCAGAGACCAAATGACCCTGTGTCATGATGATCCCCTTCAGCTAGATGCTCCTGCATCATTGTTCCTCTTCCTGATCTAGCATGGAAGGATTATAGAGTTTCAAATTCTCTACATTCGCAACCGAGTGATGCACATTTATGGTTGTAAATTGAGTCGATATACATTATGACACACCTTTTCTAGTATCTGAAAGGGACCATACCTCATAGTCTTGATTTTTTTACAACGCCTTTATAATTTGTCCTTGTTAAAATGTAGCCATACATGGTCTCCCACCTTGAACAATTTCTCTATTATGTGTTGATCATGCCTAGACATATACTTATCCCACGATTTTTGTGTTGTTTATTGTATATGTAAATGGATCTACCTCAGATTTTCTATACACCTTTCAGCCCTCAAGGCATCTCCTATAAGATCTTCCCTCATTCTTCCTTGTTTCCCATATGCAATGTCCAAAAGTGAAGTCAGAAAATATCCAAAAGAAGTTTCAAATGGATACTTTCTGATAGAAGTATGGACTGCTACATTGTAATAATGTTGTATATATACCATATTTTCATCAAATACCTTCACATTCTTGTGGTTATATCCCCTTAGAAGCTACACCAAAGTCCTATTGAATACTTCTATCTTCCCATCTATCTATGGACGAAATGTTATAGATCTCTTCAATTTTTTTTCATCTTCTCCCACATTGTAGTCCAAAATGCAATGAGAAACATTGTGTCCTTGTCAAAATGATGCTTCTTGGTATCCCAGAGTGCACCCAGATGTTTCCAAGGACCAAGTTTGTTGCTTCTTTCCCACTGAAGGTCTTTTTACAAGGCACTAGAACACACATCTTGGTGAACCTATCAACTACCCTGAACAGGTAGTCATGTCCATTCTTGGTTGTCAGTAAACCTCCCACAATGTCCATGGAAATGATTTCCTAAGGATGAGTAGGTACATGTAAGGTATCATATATACCCTATTTCTTGTTCCTACAATTGCTAGTACAACAAAGAATGTATCCTCTTATGAACCTAGCTACCTACATTTGCATCGTGGGCCAATACACATATCTCTGGAAGTTAGCCACAATCTTCCCTATACCAAAATGCCTTGCAACCTTGGAGGTGTGAGCCTATCCAATGAGCTATAATCACTCACCTTTAGGAACACATAGCTTATACATACTATAGAGTAACCCATCGTTGAGATGGTAGCCAACATTCTTGTCACCATCATACACATGACTCTGACTCTGCAATTGTTGAAACCACTCCTTGAAGTCCTCATACTCTAAATATTCCTCTATTTATGCATCATGGATGAATGACTACATCTGAGCAAGTGTTCCCAAAGCTATGATATTTATTGTGAGTGGCCTTGAAATTATGTCAGCTAGCTCATTTATGTTACCTTTATTATACTTGATAACCAAATAGAACTATTTTAGAAACTCCATCCACTTGTAATGTATGGTGTAGAGCGATAACTAGGGTCTCTCACACCACCAATTATTCCACATTATTAAGTCAATCCGGGATCATTTTGTTCTTTCAAGGAGTAACTCAATCCGAGGCTGTTTTGTCCAAGTAATGCTCGGTAGTATAGCGTTCTAATGATTTGAAAGGAAACAAACACTAAGCTGTAACTAAACCAACTCAAAAGATAAAATCACACAAAGCAGTTGATCAGTCAAGGGTACGGAAACAATAACCCTTCCCTTTAGAAACTGATAAAGAAAGAAAACCAATGCATGGACTTATAGGTCTGGGAGCTAGGCAGCGTCTTGCTAGGCTCACGACAGCCTTAGACCTGCTATCACGCAAAAGCAATAAAGGAAAATTAGCGAAAGTAAAATGGAACAACAATTCTAAAATGGAACAACAGTAATCAAATGGAACAACAGTAATTAAATGGAACAGCAAACTATCATAAACAGGAAACGTCAATCATATAAATTGGAACAGCAAACTCAAATGGAACAGCAAACTCAAATGGAACAGCAAACTCAAATGGAACAACAAACTCAAATGGAACAGCAAACTCCGATGTATGTACACGTTCTAGACTACTGTAGCAATCCGAGAGTAATGTATGATGTGACTATGTTTCTGAACAAAGTGATATTATCTTCAAGCCTCGCAAATACTTATTTTATATGAATCCAATGATGATAACATTCATACCAATATCTTGCTATAGAAATGGATGCAATTCGAATAGATTCACTTTGTGTAATACAGAGACGTGGGTTAAAGAACTTATTCAGATTCAGATATTAATTAGGAAGCATAGTCTATCATATAAAAGATATATCGGATTACTGAAACAAGAGAAATAAGCAAACCACACAAATCACCGTATGATACAACAGCAAGTGACCGTCGGAGCTGGGCCCTTGGCTACCAATGGTACACTGCTTAAAGTTACTTCAGATGCAGAAATGAAGTGAACACCAAGTCCTTTATATTGATTGCATTAACAAAAGTATACAAAATCAGGTCTTAACAAAACTTAATGATCAAAGTTGTT